>CM022753.1:10754897-11279897 GCA_012411365.1 Ameiurus melas | reverse complement strand
GTTATTTGCAGCTTAAATATTAAATATATTAAATATATTAAATATATTAATACATATTAAAATCACATTTGCTATACCTAACTTTCTAATTGCTAAACAGACAAAACATCAATGTAAAGAAACGGGGATATATTCAGAAGTCTGTATTTTTAATTAGTTTTAAAGACATTTTCCAAAAGTGGGCCTCGGTCAAATGTTAATGCCAATAGGGGCCCTGGAAAAGTTTGGGAACCCCTGGGCTACGAAAAGTTTTGTTGTTGCACTTGGGTTTGTGTGTGTCTGTGTCTGTGTGTGTGTGGTTGGGGACGAGACGACTAACCTTTTATTATGGCATTTCTGAATGTATTTTTTCATTATTTAAATATCATTCATTAAAAAAAGTAAAAAACGACTTCAAAAAAGCTAATCTTAAACATATTAACTGTATAAGGTTGTCCAGGAATAAGGAACGGAAACTACGTGCCTGTGTCATGAGTATGAAAGTATTTATTTTGTGTTAGTCGATCTCGTTACATGTGAGAATATACACGGAAGGGAAGCGCGCTGTGCCGCAATGCCCGATGCTGTAGGAATGAAGTTACGCAACATTATCCGTAGCACAAAGCGTTCCCGTGCTCGTGCGGAGTGCGCTTCCGGCCGGAGGCGTGGAGTAATTTACTGCCCTGAGACTTCATCAGGAGAACATGGCGACAATGGCGGGTGATACATGTGCCACCTGGAATCCCTCTGTGTGCCAGGGAGTGCCGCCACTGCTCACGGATTTGTATCAGTTCACTATGGCATATGCGTACTGGCGAGCGGGCAGGCACAATCAACACGCCGTGTTCGAGCTCTTTTTCCGGGATAATCCATTCAACGGCGGGTTCACACTTTTTGCAGGACTGAACGACTGTTTGCAGTTTCTGCGCGACTTTCGTTTCACGGATGAAGGTTAGTGGTGTAGTAATGTTTTTCTGTTTGGACTGAAGGTGATTGAAAGAGAGTTTCACAGTGAGATCGTCTGTGTATAGCTGCTGAAAAGTTGCGCAATAGACGGGTTACACTACACTAACATACAGGCAACAAGAGTTCATATTTGAATGTCAATCCCCAATCCCCCTATATAACTTTTCTAATGCGTCCAAGACTTTTCCCCAAAACCACACACTTTCACGTACTACTTAAGTGAGCCAACTTAAAGCCCAGTATGTTCATTCGAACTTCTGAATGAATATGTGACCTTTAGTCTCCGTCATGAAACGAAGTTCACTCCATGAGTTTATTAATAATACCAGAGCACAGACAGCTAGTCAGTTAACGACCAACAAAAAAAAAGGACAACAACAGGGGTTATAATTCAACTTTACAGTGTTCTCGCAAAGAAAGAAGTCAGTCGGGGAACAGGAGGAGTGGGGAGAACATTCTGAAGATTTCTCACCAGACTCAGACAGAGATCCTATGGTGCACCATAGCCGTTCAAGATTGCAGAGAAGGCTGTTGGGGAAAAACAGTGGCGTAAAATTTCATCCCAGGGCAAATGTTCTACTATCTTTCCCAATAAATATATTTTTGGATTAAGTAGTGTCTTATTACCCGTTATATTCATAGATGTGCAATTAAAATCAATATTCCATTTGTCAATATTTAGTCATTCCAGATTTGTAGTTTATACAATCATTAGTTTATTCAGAAGCAGGCCAACAAACTGGCAATATTCTGTAAAGATATTTGTTTAGCAGAAACCAACCATTACATGTGTGTTAAAAATGTGTTGTGTTATACAGATGTGGAGTACTTGCGCACTGTGCTTCCCTCAAACACACACCCTGATTTCTTCACCTACCTGAAAGGGTTAGACTCCTCTGCTGTGTCTGTCAGCGCAGTGGCTGAGGGCACCGTTGTTTTTGCGAGGGTACATGCAGAAACCTCACCCATTCTGTTTAACTTCTGATGGTAAAACAGTGAGACAATGTTGGTTAACTATTATGTTATTATGTAGGTTCCTCTTTTGGAGGTGTCTGGCCCACTGGCTGTTGTTCAGCTGCTGGAAACCAGCCTTCTCTGTCTGGTCAACTATTCCAGGTGTTGTTATTATTATTATTATTATTATTAATTATTATTATTATAATTATTATATATTTTTATATATATGTTTAACTGTATTTTTAACTCAAGATCAATGTGCCCCAGTTAAATACATTGTATGTTTCCTGTCATAAAACCCGTTTTTATTGTTCACATCAATGCTCACTGTCTCTCTACACATTTGCACACTCTCAGTCTGGTGTGCACAAATGCTGCACGGTTTCGTCTAGCTGCAGGCCCCAGGCGGCGACTCATGGAGATGGGTCTGAGGAGAGCTCAGGGACCCAATGGAGGTCTGACTGCTTCTCGAGCCACATATATTGGAGGTATATACATACAGCTGCATACACTAGTTAGATAGTACACTCATGGCACATTTTTATTTTTTACACTAATTCACAGTAGTTACTAAATAATATACATTAAGATGAATAACTAAATAAGGAGCTATAGCAGTTATACATTTTGTGAATTTGAAATTAAAGACATGTATTTACTGTCTAATATACCCTCACTTTAGTAGGAAAACTTCTACACATGCACATCCACAGAGTTTTCTAATCAGCTGGTTACGTGACAGCAGCACAATGCAAAAAATCCGAAAATAGCTTGAATATTTCAGAAACTGCTGATTATGACTGGGCAATAAAACTTCATCTGTATTTATCGGTAACTATAGAAAAAATCTTCTATATAACTCTTGATAAAATGTAAACAGACAAGCGTGCGCCGTCCATGGATCATAGACAGTCTATCATATGCTTTGATAAAGGAGTGTGCTACGAGTGACAAGCAAACAGCAAGTTGCATATCTGTGGGATTCGGTTGCGCCATCACCATGTGATATCAAAACACACAAACACATGTGAACAGCACAGTGTTTTCCTGAAGTAAGTGTTAAAGTGGAAGTTATATATGAGACTAGAGTACAGTAACTATGCTAAAAGGCTGAGCACAAAACAGAGCACCATGAGTCACATTCTGCGCTACAATGCGATGTTGATCTTCCTTATAGTTTGCCTTAATTGTCCTACATTTACACTTTCAGATTGCACACATTTTGTAATATTTCATTTATTAAGTTCAAGAGTTTCTTGAACACTTACTTATTTAATCTATATATTTATATTTATAAAATTCTATTTTGTTTTTGACTGTTAAAAGTAAAATTATTTGTTGTTTGCCTTAATAAAGTGAGTAAATTAAAAATGCAGTGGTTAAATTCAAATATTCTTTTGTTTAAAAAAGATGCAAATATGATAATATTTGTCTATAGCGAATGACATGAAACATTACATCTTGATACATTTTTTAGCTGTTTTGTTGATCTCCTGGGAATTTCACACACAACAATCTCTAGAGTTTACACAGAATAGTGCGCCAAACAAAAAAACATTCTGAGCTACAATTATGTGGGTGGACATTCCTTGCTAAAAAGAGAGGTCAGAGGAAAATGGCCAGATTGGTTTGAGCTGCCAGTAAGGTAAGTCAAATAGTAAATCTTTACAACTGTTTTGAGCAGAAAAGCATCTAGCACAAGCCCAAAACATTGAACCTTTGGATGAGCTACAACATCAGAAGACCATTACTGAGTTTCACTCCTGTCAGCCAAGAACAAGAATCTGAGGCTATCATGGGCATAGACTCAAACTGAATAGTTGAACATACAAAAAAAAAACCCTGCCTGATCTTTTGTCAATTCTTCAACTATCCAGTTTGGTTGAGTATGTGCCCATGATATCATCAGATTCTTGTTCTTGACTGAGATGAGTGGGACTTTATGTGGTCTTCTACTGTTGTAGCCCATCCACCCCAAGGTTTAATGTGTTGTGCATTCTGATATGCCTTTCTGCTCACCATGGTTATAAAGAGTGTTTTTTTGTGTTGCTGTAGTCTTCCTGGTCATTCTCCTCTGATCTCTCTCATCAACAAGGTGTTTCAGTCTGCAGAGCCTCTGCACACAAGATGTTTTTTTGCACCATTCTGTGTAAACTCTAGAGTCTGTTGAGTATGAAAATCCCAGGAGATCAGCAGTTTCTGAAATACTCAAACCAGCCAACTGCTACCAACAACTATGCCACAGTTAAAGTCACAGAGATCACACTTTCTCTTTTGACTGAAGCTCTTGACCTGTAGCTGCATTATTTTATGCATTGTGCTGTGCTGCCACATGATTGGCTGATTGGATAACTGCATAAATGTGCAGGTGTACAGGTGTTCCTGTTAAAGTGACCGTTGAGTGTATTTTGATTTGCATTCATTAACTTCTATAAAGCAATACCTGTAAAATAAGGCATCACTATCACTGTGTCCTGTTACTGTCATCTCCAATGAGAGAACGTGCTCTAGAAACAGCATTAGCTACATTATTAATAAGACAAATTAAACTATATGGCCAAAGTATGTGAATACCTGACCATCATCCCCATATGTGCTTGGTGAATATCCTATTCCAAAGTTGTATAACAGTCCTCCTGGGAATCTTCTGGGAAGGCTTTCCACGAGATCTTGGAACATGGCTAGAGGAATTTATGCCCATTCAGTTACAAGAACATTAGAACAGTCAGGTAATAATTTGACACCAACGTTGGCAAACCATGTCTTTATGGACCTCACTTTGTGCAAAGGTCCATTGTCATGCTGAAACAGGTTTGGGCCTCTTTGTTCCGGTGAAGGTAAACTTTAAAGCTACAGCATACAAAGACACTATACAACTGTGTACTTCCAATTTTCTGGCAACATATGGATCCACATATGGATGTCTTGGTCAGGGTTCCAGAAATGTTTGGCAATATCGTCTACCATTTAATAAAATCCATTGTTTTATGGGACTGAGGAAGAAAATGCACTTTCCATTTTTCTTTCTGTCCGTAGGTTTTGACTTAACAAGTAATGCTCTGGCTGGGCGTCTCTTTGGAATTCCAGTGGCAGGCACCATTGCACATTCTTATGTCACATCCTTCTCCTCTCTTGAGGAGGTGTGTCCAAAGGTACGTCATAACATGGAAGAACTTTAATGTGGAAGAGGTTGATTTTGAGACTAAGTCAATAACAACAACAGCTTGAGTAAATTGCTTTAAATGAGTAATTTCATGATTTTTAAATATTTTTAAACTTTAATTATTTTTTAAATTGGGTTTAATAAAATAGGTTAACATGCTTTAATGTTCAAAAAAGGCATTATTTGTCGAAGAATGTACATTATTGCAGTGCCTCTATTCCCAGGCTGTCTGAAACGCTCTGATTTCTTCAAAGCCCCTCCTTACGAAAAGCCTAGAGTGCTCTGATTGGCCAAAAGTCTCACAAGTGTGTTGTAATAGTAATAGTGTATAGCCTGCCTTGTACTCGCCCAGGTTCAGGAAGCTGTCCTCCATAAAAATGCGGTGTGCACAAGCAAACCTTTGGGTTGTACTATTACACATAAATGTATATTGTAAATAAACAGTAACCACTAATTTAATCCATTTTCAGAAGGCAGAGGTTTTGCTTTCGCACCGAAGCACACAGCATCTCCGCAGCATGGTGCCTGAATTCACTGAATTCGCCTTCTTTCTTTGTGGCGGCCTTTGGGCGGGATTATGCCTATAATGCACTTTGTGGTGAAGAGAAATTACGGAAGTAAATCTGGACTTCGAATGAGACGTTTTAGGCAGGTCTGGAACAGTGCTCTCTGTTAGATAGAATATAGATCCATTTGGGGGAAAATATGAGTTTTGGGACTTTGCAGAGCTTTTACATGCACAAACAGATATATTACACTCCCAAACAGAAGTAAAACATTATAAATCATGCTATGACTCCTTTAAAGCCATGGTTCCCTTTTTCCATCAAGCTTCACCTTGGAAAAAATACCATACTGTGCAAAAGTTTTAGGCACACATTTATTAGTAGAAATTTTGTAATCGATATGACAGTCCCATGTGGTCAAAAGGAAATGAGGAAACAGGAGGCGTGGGAAAATTTAAAAAGGTGCTCTTTATTTTATCTTTTGCTTTTCAGTGACTTTAGCACCACACTCTGAGGCTTACACCAACATAAATTCATATAGCTACACACACATAATAATAACAACAATAATATTAATAATACAAGCACTTTATCTCCTTGTGAAAACTCATGCACCCCTATTATTCAGCTGGGACTGACATACCTGTGCCTGTAGGAAATGCTCCTGTGTTAATTGCGTGATTCCCAATTTGTGGAGTTTTGCTTTCAAGTCAAGAATGTACTAAATTTCACTCTTGCTCTCTGACACTGCTGGCATTGATATACCAATTCAAATGGGCAGACATTTAAAGTGTTTATTTTCAATAGAACACAAACACAATGAATACATTCTTTCACTCAAAATAGGACTCCTCACTGCAGCCCCTCACCCTCTCCGGTCTACTTTTCAGGCCCTTTTAGAGACACTTTTTACTTTTCTTTTTAAAAAGCACATAGCGACACATTTTTCGTCAGGATTATAACAGTGCAGAGCAGTAGCTTGGAAGTGACTGCTGGTGAACATGTAGTCTCTTAATGGACCCTGTTTCAGTCACTATTTCATACTCATTCCGTTGTCTAACAACAGAAACAGAAAAAGATGCAAATGAGAACAGCTTTATTGGGAATGCAAATACGATGCAATGATGTAATAAATATGCTAATTAGCCCATGACATCATTTAGCCCAATTTAGAGACTTTCCACTGAAAGTTGTTGGCAACAGTGCTTCTGTCACTTACCTGCAGTATACTGGCGTTATGGTGAAGACAAAGCAATGCCTGGGAAATTAAAATTTGAAAATTTGCCCCGCAATGGGTTGGCACCCTGTCCAGGGTGTCCCACGCCTCATGCCCTTAGTCCCCTGTGATAGGCTCCAGGCTCCCCGTGCCCTGTGTAGAATAAGCGGTACAGAAAATGGATGGATGGACACATCTTGTATAATCCTTGAAAACAAAAAATAGTGCTTGAAAAGTCCTGGAATTTCATTGAAGAATATGTACGAACCCTGCATAATGCACATCATTTCGAATCATATTTTTATGGGTTTGGTTAAAACAACCAACTAGGTCATCCATCTAAGGATGTAAACTGGTATGAATTGATTTCATTTCTAAGAGTTCGGATAGTTTCTGAAGTGTGTGTAAACTTGGTGCCCCGGTCAGTCAGAATCTCTTTCGTGATCCCGACCTGGGAGATAATTTTGAAGAATGCCGACACAACGCTGTGTGCTGAGATGTTGCTAAGAGGCATGTTGTGTAATCTTCCAGGACTAACACAATGCGATGCTTTTGTGCAGTCCGTTCCAATTCCCAATGAGGCCCATACCAATTCTTATAAAGGGGACCTTGATTAATGGGGCATAATGATGCTTTTGGAGGCGGCCAGCAGATTCACCAGCTGACATTCACGACATGCCACACACCACTGGTGAACAGATAGATGTAGTGAAGTGTTTTGTCCTGACCTAAATGATAAATCATTTAAAAATAAACCATTTGACCTAAATCATAGGGTTATCATGCATGAAATAACATTTCCTTATGGCTCTTTGGGACCATTTGTTTTTCTTTCATTTGAGTGTTCTGCATCACTCGATATAACCTTTATATATCTTTAATAACTACAAAATTGGGGAAGCAAAGTGAACCTCTGGAATGAACCCACTGAGCATCAATTACTTACACTTGGTTGAAAACATGATTTTGTCTCATGCCTGCTCCAAGGGGAAATCCCTGAGGGGAGTTTTTGGGGTTAAGTAGCCATAGTTAGAAAAAGGGGAAAAGTGAGACAGCAATAGAGAGAGAGAGGGGGGGGTATGCTGCCAAGTGGTCCTCAGCCTGTTGGATTGCCTCTTCTAGCGATGCCAGACAGAGACACTGGACCCATTCCACCATTGCCTCAGGTAGCTGGACGACAAACTGCTCCAGCACCACTAGGTTGACTACGTTTTCAGCACCATGCTCCTCTTCCAGCAGCCACCTTTGACAGGTGTCCCAGAGATGGGCAAATGCGAACAGGCAGGCAAGCTCACTAAGCATCAGCGAGAATGTGGTACATTGAGACAACTCAAGAATGTGCTCTTTATTTTCCTTTTTTATTTTCTTTTGCTTTTCAGCGACTTTAGCACCACACTCAGATGCTCACAAATTATATCATAAATACAGATATCGACACAGACATGGTTCTGTGCTTTGCTGCTCTCTCTATCTTTTTCTTTCTCTGTGTTGCATGCTGGGAGTGTGGGTAATGAGGACTGAGTGTGCTTCTGAAAGTGGCTGTGAATGAACAAAGCTGCTGTTTTTTTTAAATTTTTTATCTGAATCACTGGTCAACCAGTTGACTGTGGGTGGAATATGGGTTAAGGAAATATTTGTATCACTATCCACCCCACTATCCTCTCCAGCAACAAAAATCACGATTTCGAATGTCCCACCTTTTATCAGTAATGATGCCATCACGAAAGATTTGCAAAGATTTGGAAAAATAGCAAGCCCAGTGAGAATAATTCCTTTAGCCTGTAAAAACATTGTGCTTAAATATATCACTTCTTTTCGCCTCCAAGTCTTTATGTTTTCGACTTTGCTGGAGCGCACTTTGGAAGTTTCATTCCGAGTTAATCAAGAAGAGAACTCATACACAAGCACTGAAAACCTGAGGTGTTTTGAATGTGGTGATCTAGGGCACAAATGTTTTACATGCCTACGTAAAGATGATCAATGCGAACCAATATCAACAGGATACAGAAAAACAAAGCACTGAGACACAGGAGAAAAGAGCCTCGGATGAGGTGAGTGATGTTCGTTTAAATGCTGAGTATCGAACAGCCGATTTGTGTTTCTGAGATTGTAAGTGATGTAACTGATAAGAGTGAAGCTTAGGGAGGTGATGAATGTGTGAACTCAAAGAAACACAAGCAGGAGTCCATCCATCCATCTTCTATACAGCTTATCCTTCAGGGTTGCTGGGAACCTGGAGCCTATCCCAGGGAGCATCAGGCACAAGGCTGGGTACACCCTGGACAGGGTGCCAATCCATCGCAGGGCAACAAGCAGGAGTTTCTGAAGAAAATATGACTGACGTATTAGATTAAATGTCCCAATGTATTGATTTTTTATTGAAGAAAAGTGGTCAGATAAATCTGATATAGCAAGAGTTTTTGAAAATTATGTGTATACTCTTGAACAGATCAACTCCTTTTTAGATGAAACAAAAGGAAAAGCAGGTAAAGAAGCCAGTTATTTTTTTTCTGGATCTTGAAAATTTTTTGCTGGGCAAGGAAAACAAGTACCCATGAAGCGCTCTCACAGCAGAAGAGGTTTCGGTTAAAAAAAGCATATGACTGTTATGAGATAGGTAAAACATACAAGGAACGAAAGAATAACGAGAGGAAAAGCAAAAGAAAAATGTAAAAATATCTGTACTTTTTATTTCGTTCTCTCCCTCTTTCTCATGGAAGTCTTGCGGGTGGGATCCCTAAATGTTAATGAGATGAGAGATGGGGGAAAGAATAGGTTACTTTTCAGGGATTATACAGTTAAAAGATATCTGTGGGATTTTGTTACAAGAGACTCTCAGTGATCAATGCAATGAGGCTGAATGGCTCCTATGGTGGGAAGTATAAAAAGTCCTTAGTCATCCTTAGTCCTGAGTGATGTAGTGGCAGTACTTTTTTCATCTATTGTTAAAGTGGAAATCTTGTAAAAAAAATTAAGTTGATCCAGGGTGATTGTTGATTGTGAGGAAAGAAATTAGTAAGCTTATTTTTCTTTTTGTGAATATGTATGCTCCAAGTATAGGTGCAGAGAGAAAACATTTGTTCACTAAATAAGAGGATTTTTTGAGACAACAACACGAGGGAGATCACATTATCTTAGGGTGAGGTTTTAATTGTACCTTGGACTTTACACAGGAGAGGAATGGTGAGGAACCTCATGCACAGAGTGCCTTGTCCTTAGCCAATGTGATTAAAAATCAAAACCTATCTGATGTATGGACAGAACATAACCCTTTTACATGTCAGTATACATGGGTGAAGAATAAATAGTGAGAAGGTTCCTGCTGCATAGTTGGATAGACTCTATACATCACGTAATGTGAGGAATAGAGTTCAAAATTCAACTCTTTCTCCCATTACAAATGTGTCACTATAGTGTACTTTACTGCAGAGAATGCATAAAAGTCATTATTTGCATTTTAATGCTAAATTATTAGAAGATAAATATTTTTGTGAGATGTTTTAAGTTATTTTAGGAGTCTTGGAAGCGTGAGAAGAATTATTATGAAAATTGCATTCCATGGTGGGAAATAGGAAAGGTACAAATAAAAATTGTTGACAAAATTTCCTTATCACATTCCACATTTTTTATTTAAAAAAATTAAATTGGAATGTCTTTGTTAGATTTCCACCTCACAGGAATCTCAGATTACGCCTTTCAGATCTTCCTTCGTGCCATTCCAGCCTGTTTTACCATTAACTTCTATTAACTTTTATTTATTAACTTTTAGTTCTGTGCTGCTATGAGCTAGAAAGTGTGGTTTGCTGCAGAGTCAGGCGCCTGGAGAGTCTGAAATGAACACAGATATGAGTGTTCAAAGGAGACTTCCCAATTTATTCATTCAAAACAGGAGTATTTATACACATTGATAACAGCAGTGCGTAGACGGTTTCTACTGGTCCAGGTGTCAGTCAGATTTAGACAAAACACACAGCTCATAATTATGATACAAAATAAGTCCCATGTCATAATGACACGGAAATACATAATAATATAATCAAGGTTAGCAGTTGATCAGCTTATTCAAATAGGTAATTAAATGATTACATTCATCATAGGTATTTGAGAGCAGTTCATAATGTAAGAGGGTACATAATATAAGAGAAATTCCTTTCAGACTTCTTTTTTTATCTAGAGGACAAGAAACATGTAGGTACTGTTTAAAAGCCTATAATGGTCAAGACACTTCGAAGATGCGTATAATTGCTCTGGACTTTTATTCTAGTCTATACGCTTCCGAAAAATCAGATGAGCAATGTAGGAATTAATTGCTTTATAACCTTCCGGTTTAAACCTCAAATCAAAAAAAAAAAATTAGCGACTGAACTCTCCTATGAAGAAGTCATGGTGGTTGTAATGGGACTCTCTGTAGGTTGTACACCTGAAATAGAGAGACTGTCTGACGAATTCGATAAGGGTTTCTGGCCTGTTCTTGGACATGATTGCTTTGAAGTTCTTCAAAAAATATAGCTGAAAAAATCTTCCTAAGAGCTTTCAGTGTGCAGTTCTAACACTGCTCCCTAAGAAGGGGGATTTAACACTCTTAAAGAACTGAAGACATGTGGCAGGTTTGTGCTCAGATTACAAAATCATTTCCAAATGTTTGGCAAACAGATTAAATAATGTACTGCATGTAATCATACATAAAGGTCAATCTTACTGTATAAAAGATAAAATTATTTTAGATAATATACATTTAGTAAGGCACTTAGTAAGTATGACTATACTTATGATAAGATTGAAATGGGGTTTTTATCATTAGATCAAGAAAAAGCTTTCTATTGGTTGGATCACATGATACTTTAAAGGCCTTTGGTTTTGGTGACAATTTTATTTGAAAAATGCCTAGGCCTTTAAAGTATCATGTAAAGTAACCCTAAACTAACAAGATCAAAACACGCTAGTCTAAGACAAACATAAGACAGAGAAGCAGTGCAAACAATGGCTATAAATAAGTGTGCTTGTTAACAGAAACGTGATTCAGGTGCAGGTGGTCATGTGACATGTTGTAGTGGCTGTCCCTTCAGTGCAGTGGCTGATGGGAACTGAAGTCCAGAGTTACCTCCTTGATATATGACAGATGTGAGCTGGGCTGGGATAGTGTGCACCTTATTGAGGAAATCAGACAACATGGAACTAGATCGCCACCTGTTCCTGATGGATATAAATAAGTTGGATCTTGCAGGATTAACATCATTTCATAGATCACTCTTAAAAGCATGGACAATTTTCAAGTTTTCTGGGGAGTCAAACTCTCTCTCTCTCAAAGTCTCCAGAAGAACTGTGGCATATTCTCCAAGATGCTCAGTAAAACTTACCAACCAGTTTCCTTATAAAACTGTGCAATTGTACTTGAGACTACTGAAGGGTTTTTTATTTTATTTACTTTGTGTATTTTATTACTGTTTACTGCTTTTTATATTATATTTATGTAGAAACATTTCATTATTTTTGAAGGCATCTTTACTTTACAGCATTTCTGTGCACATGCCTAAGACTGTTTGCACTGTACTATATGTGGCCTTCTCCAAAAGTTTTGCTATACAATGAAAACATTTGAGTTTGAGATAAAAAGATGAATGAGACAATAGATAGGAATGTCAGGTTTCATTTGCTGACACTTACATCTAGATGGAACGTGGCACCATTAGTGATAGACCATGCAATTATAGGTGAACAAAAGTATAGAATCAAATAGTGTTAAAGTAAATTAAAGTACATGACATTTAATGTTTGGTTGCATATCCCTTGCTTGCAATAACTTCATCAAGTCTGTGAACCACTCATATCACCAAACTGTTGTATTCTTTTTTTGTGATGCTTTTCTAAGCTTTTACTGCAGTTTCATTCAGTTGTTGTTTGTTTCAGTGTGTTTCTCTCTTCAGTCTCCTCTTCAGGAGGTGAAGTGCTGCTCAATTGGGTTAAGGTCTGGTTTAAGATTAACTCAGCCAGTCTTAACCCAGTCTTCCACTTTTTTCCCTAATGAAGTCCTTTGCTGAGCTGGCAGTGTGTTTTAGGTCATTGTCATGCTGCATCCTCCCAATTAGATTGGATGTACTTTTTTGTAAATTGGCAGACAGAATGTTTCTGTAGACCTCTGAAGTCATTCTCTTGCTGCCCTCATGAGTTCCACCATCATGACTTTTTTATTGATTATTGTGGCTAAATAATGCTTGATTTTGCTGCACCTTTGATAAAAATTCTTGATATTACTTGAATTGGCGAAATCGTAACTGCATGAAATTGTTTTGCACGGTCATTCATTGATGTTTGTTGGTAAATGAGACCTTTAGCTGTATTCATGTTTGACGCATGTGAATCGAAGAGGGCTTTTGCAGAATACCTGTTGTGATGACGTCACTGATTGTCAATGGACACTGTCATCTTTGCCCAAATCTATATAAAATCTGCTGTAAAAATTGCAAGGTCCTATGAATATTGTGGATTTGCTTGATTTTGCATTAATTTCTGCAATCACAAAAATGGGAAATCTTGGAGTGACTGATCAGTAAAGATTAATGAGTCTGTTCAAGAAGCAGCAATGCAAGCCCAAGCCATGACACAACTTCCACTGTGCATGAGCTTGTGTGCTTGTGCTTGAGCTTGTGAGCTTGTATGTTTTGGATCATAAGGAGATGCTTTCTTTCTCCATACTTTGGCCTTTGCAGCACTTTGGTATAGGTAAATCTTAGTTCCAGAACATTTGTGGCTTATTTCTTTGTTTTTGGTTTTATTTCTTTGTAATTCCAATCTGGCTTTCCATTTCTTGGTTTCCACATTGTGATTTGGCCTATCTTCTCTTGAAGTGACATGATGTCGCTGACTGTTGTTGTTGAGTTTTTCTTTACAACTCTCACAATGTTTCATCATCTGCTGTTGTTTTCCTTGACTGACCTGTTCCATGTCTGGTTGTTAGTACACCAATGTATTTTTTTTTTTCAGGACATCCAAATTGTTGTATTGGATATGCCAAATGCTTTGCAGGCAAAACCCAGGGTTCAAACCAAGAGTAGGCATACAGAGCTATTGTTTACCTGTCAGTTGTGTGTTCCAATATTTTTGATCACTTGCAAAATGGTTCTGTTCAAACAAAAGGTGCCATGTTCTAATCTGTTTAACACATATAGATGTAAGTATCAGGAAATTAAATCTGATGTTCATCTCAGCTTTTGATCTTAAACCCAAATGTTTTCAGTGTATAACAAAAACAAAAGAGTTGGCCTTGCTGTTCCAGTACTTTTGGAGGAGACTGCATTAAAATTATGTATCTCAGAAGGAAAATCTTTAAATTTCAAATCAATAAAATAATTTGGTAATATTTTACACACCTTTCAGTTTTAGTGAACTGTATCACTTAAAACCAAACTTTACAACCCTTCACTTATATTGATAGAAAGAACAAAGGCTGAATTCATGTATACACATTAACAACTGTGTTGTGTATGTAACTGAAAATATTTAACTAATTCTAAGAACAGTTCAAATTAAGCAACTGTCCCTCAATGACTACATTTACATGGACAGAAGTAATCTAATTATTGACCTTATTCTGAGTAAGACAATATTGTGATTAATGTGTTTACATGAGTCACTTTTAGAATACTCCTTTCATGTTCCCGTTTTACATGTTATAGAAATAGTCGCAGCGCCACACCATCCGACGTTCCCTCCAGAATTTCACGTATCGACGTACAGTTGATGGGACCGTATACAGTTTTGGGTGTTTTTATTTGACATTTTTACGAATACTTCAAGTGCAGTTAATTATATGTCTTGCTGTACGTGCAAATAGACGACTGCTTTAAGCCGTGGGCTGCGTCCCAAACCGTGCACTTACGAACTATATAGCAGCTGAGATACATGTATTTCTCCTACTGTATAGTAAGTAAGTATGTGGTTTCGGACGCAGCCTGCTCTCTTGTTTGCCGTAAAACGGTTCAGAACTGCTGTGTGTGCATGTGTCCTGTCGCAAAATGCGGTGATTAAGGTGTGTACAAGTCTGTAATACACATCAATAATGCGACTTAAACAGGAATACTCCACATGTCTTTATTCGATTTGTGTTGACTTCGAGTATGATTTTAATCGGATTAAGGTAATAAAAAAAAATGCTGTTTACACAGTAGTTTCAGAGTATTGTCTTAATCGGGTTAATATTCGATTATTGTTGTCCATGTAAATGTACTGACTCTCCCTCCATAAATCACCTAACCAATGCTAACATTTTACATACTTTTGCAAATATTAAACGTATATTGATTTTTAATCTCACTGCAGACTCTGGTGCCCTTGAAAGGTGGTGACCCTGTTGAGCTTGTCCCTCTGGTAAAGGACTGGTTAGCACGTGTATGTCAGTTACTTGGAGCTAAGCCACAGCAAGTGCGTGAGGGAGAGCTTGCTGCTTTCCTGTCCTATGCCATTGCTTATCCTTGCAACTTCCTCCCTGTGATTGACAGCTACAGTGTCAGCGGGTAACACAATTTCCTGTTTCTAAGAGTAAAATACGTTTATTCATTTTTTTTGTGTCATGCAGTGTGGTGGAATGTGTGCTTTTTTATTGCAGTAGTGGCTTGCCCTGTTTCTGTGCTGTTGCCCTGGCGCTCTGTGAGCTGCAGTATCAGCCTCTGGGAGTAAGGCTAGATAGTGGAGATCTCTGTAAGCAATCTCTGCTAGTGTGTAATGTTTTCAGACAGTGCAGCAAGCAGTAAGTTTAGCCTTTTACAAATATTATAGTTGTTTAAAGACCTCTGATACTCAGTATTTTTCTGTTTCCCACTAGATTTTCAGTTCCTGTATTTGAGTCACTCATCATTGTTGGTACAAACAGTGTGTCTGAAGAAAGTCTTTCTGAACTCAACAAAAGGGTAAGATATACCCTTATAATAGAAATATTCCACTATAGCCTAGAATTACATCATGCTACCTTTTAGTAAATGGTTTCCTCATACACTTTCAGGATAATGAGGTCGATGTAGTGGGAGTTGGAACTCACCTTGTTACATGCACAAGTCAACCCTCGCTTGGTTGTGTATATAAGGTAACTAAGATTTCTAGAGCATACTACTAAATGTATCCAGATATAGTCTGAGGAATCATGGATAGATACGATTTTCTTTTATTAGTTAGTAGAGGTTGGAGGTCGGCCTAGGATGAAGCTGAGTGAGGACCCAGAGAAAAGCACGCTGCCAGGCAGAAAGGCAATCTACAGACTGCTGGACACTGATGGTCAGGACCCTTTCCAGCCTCCTTACTGCTGCAGTCTTTCCTATTTAACCAAATGAACAGAATTTGTGGGCATTTGCACCCCTTTTTATTCTTTATCCATTTATGCCTTAAAATATGTTGTACTTAAAAAGACACAAAGCTGATTTTTGATTCAGAAAAAGGAAATGTCTAAATGTTTTTGCCATCTATTATGATTATTATTAAGCCAGTTCTTAAAATAGAATGTGGTCTAAGATCTGGTTTTCTACTGTCAACTGAGATATTGCCTCAACAGAACAGTATTGTTGTTTATGTGCCCTATTTACTCTCTCACCTTTTCTTTATCCTCTTCACATCTTGATTTCATCACTCACAGGTCATCCTCAAATGGATATCATATGCCTATCAGAGGAGCCTGCCCCCAAAGTGGGAGAGCCCTTAAAATATCACCTTTTAGGGCTGGATAAGGCTGTCCAATCAGTCACACCTGCCCATGTGACAAGGCTACATTTAGATGTCTTCTCGCATGGAGAGGTAATCTCCATCCATTCCACTCTTAGAATTTGTTCAGTTTCATCAATTTGTCCCTCATACCATACCATGTTTTTGGGTGAACCCTCCCATTTTTGGGAGGACGGGAAGATATTTGTAGCTGATGAAGGCAGAAAGTATGAAGGCATGCACAGAGGGGCCAGTGTCAAGCTAGAGAGAATGCACAGATCTATTGACTCTCTCCTCCTATTTGGTGTTCAGCTTTTTCTATTTCCCCAAAATGATACACAGTGAGGGAAAGAAGTATTTGATCCTCTGCTGATTTTGTATGTTTGCCCACTGACAAAGAAATGATCAGTCTATAATTTAAATAAATGGTTTATTTGAACAGTGAGAGACAGAATAACAACAAGAAAATCCAGAAAAACACGTCAAAAATGTTATAAATTGATTAGCGTTTTAATGAGGGAAATAAGTATTTGACTCCCTCTCAATCAGAAAGATTTCTGGCTCCCAGGTATCTTTTATACAGGTAACGAGCTGAGATTAGGAGCACACTCTTAAAGGGAGTGCTCCTAATCTCAGCTTGTTACCTGTATAAAAGACACCTGTCCACAGAAGCAAGCAATCAATCAGATTCCAAACTCTCCACCATGGCCAAGACCAAAAAGCTCTCCAAGGATGTCAGGGACAAGATTGTAGACCTACACAAGTCTGGAATGGGCTACAAAACCATTGCCAAGCAGCTTGGTGAGAAGGTGGCAACAGTTGGTGCGATTATTCGCAAATGGAAGAAACACAAAAGAACTGTCAATCTCCCTCGGCCTGGGGCTCCATGCAAGATCTCACCTCGTGGAGTTGCAATGATCATGAGAACAGTGAGGAATCAGCCCAGAACTACAAGGAAGGATCTTGTCAATGATCTTAAGGCAGCTGGGACCATAGTCACCAAGAAAACAATTGGTAACACACTACGCCGTAGAGGACTGAAATCCTGCAGTGCCCGCAAGGTCCCCCTGCTCAAGAAAGCACATATACATGCCCGTCTGAAGTTTGCCAATGAACATCTGAATGATTCAGAGGACAACTGGGTGAAAGTGTTGTTGTCAGATGAGACCAAAATGGAGCTCTTTGGCATCAACTCAACTCGCCGTGTTTGGAGAAGGAGGAATGCTGCCAATGACCCCAAGAACACCATCCCCACCGTCAAACATGGAGGTGGAAACCTTATGCTTTTGGATTGTTTTTCTGCTAAGGGGACAGGACAACTTCACCTCATCAAAGGGACGTTGGATGGGGCCATGTACCGTCAAATCTTGGGTGAGAACCCCCTTCCTTCAGCCAGGGCATTGAAAATGGGTCGTGGATGGGTATTCCAGCATGACAATGACCCCAAACACACGGCCAAGGCAACAAAGGAGTGGCTCAAGAAGAAGCACATTTAGGTCCTGGAGTCCAGACCTTAATCCCATAGAAAATCTGTGGAGGGAGCTGAAGGTTCGAGTTGCCAAACGTCAGCCTCGAAACCTTAATGACTTGGAGAAGATCTGCAAAGAGGAGTGGGACAAATCCATCCTGAGATGTGTGCAAACCTGGTGGCCAACTACAAGAAACGTCTGACCTCTGTGATTGCCAACAAGGGTTTTGCCACCAAGTACTAAGTCATGTTTTGCAGAGGGGTCAAATACTTATTTCCCTCATTAAAATGCAAATCAATTTATAACATTTTTGACATGCGTTTTTCTGGATTTGTTGTTATTCTGTCTCTCACTGTTCAAATAAATCTATCATTAAAATAGACTGATCATTTCTTTGTCAGTGGGCAAATGTACAAATCAGCAGGGGATCAAATACTTTTTCCCCTCACTGTACCAGGTGCTAGCAGTAAGGACCACCTCTACCTGTGGGGCATATGCTGTTTTTACTGTTTACTGGGTGCCTGAAATGTTAGTTATCTGTGCGATATTATTATTACAAGTTGCTGTAATGAGACAGCATTTTTTGACAGTTGTCAATGTAGATATTAAAGATACTAGAACTACTGCAGCATAAGTGACTAATGAAACCCGGCGGCATAGATACTGAATTTGCAGATACTTTTGTCGAACCCCTTTTCCATTCGATTATCAAATTCTAAAAACATCTAGACTTTGTAAAGCAAGACATTTTCACTGAATTTGAACACTTTCCAAAATAATGTCATAATGTCTGTTCTATGCTGTATTTCCAGATTTTGCTTCCTTTGAACAGTGCATATGAGAGTCGAGTACATGCACAGACCTCCATTCAGGCCTTGTACCCTCATCACAAAAAACTGGAGGAGCCAGTGTCTTACACGGTGAGTGTTTAATTTGTCTAAAATGAATACCAAAAATATTCTTCTTTTTTTTTTTCTTTTTTTTTTTGCCTTTGTTTATTTATTCATTTTCATATGATTCATTTACATGTGATTCATTTACGTATGATTCATTTTCATGTATTTCATATTCATGCATGTGATTCATTTACATGTAATTAATTTTCATGTGATTCATTTACATTTTCATGTGTTTCATATTCATGCATATTCATGTAATTAATTTACATGTAATTCATTATTATGTGATTCATATTCATTCATGGGATTCATTTACATGTGATTCATTTTCATGTGATTCATTTACATATGATACATTTTCATGTGATTCATATTCATGCATGTGATTCATATTCATGTAATTAATTTACATATAATTCATTTTCATGTGATTCATATTCATGCATGTGATTCATATTCATGTAATTAATTTACATATAATTCATTTTCATGTGTTTCATATTCATGTAATTCATTTACATTTTCTCCCCTCCCTTCCCCAAATATTTCATTGAGAAAAAATAATAACAACAATAATAACAATAATCATTGTCATTATCATTATCATTATCAATGAATTAATTAATTAATTTAAAAAAAAGAAAAAAAGAATTCCCCCCCGCCCCCCCGGCTCATCATGGCTACTCAATAGCTGTTGCTGGTTATATAAAAATTATAAAACCCAAAAACTAAAGTAAAAATAAGAATATAAATAGCCAATTGGAGCTGAAGAGGGACACACACCCAAAGTCTCCATAAAAAAGAGAACAGCAGTGTATCACCCCTAGGGTTGACCTAGAGTAAGCTAAAAAAAAAAAAATTACTAAAATAAAAAATTCCAAGGCGCCCAAAAAAAGTCCCCCGCTGACTTCAAATCTACTAAATAGTCTTAACAAATAATAATATCACAAAATCCACACAATATTACACAGTGTAGCATATTAATAAATAAAATACAAGAAGAGAATAACAAGATGATAATAAAATAGAAATTAAAATAAATAATATTAGAATAAAGAATAGAGAATAAATTAGAATAAAGAATAAAGAATACATTTGAATAAAGAATATTATCAAAGAAAAAAAATAAATAAATAAATAAATAATAATAATAATAATAAATAAAATAAATACCAAATAAATAAATAAATAAATAAATAAGGAACACTACACTGTGTAAGTGATGCAGTTCACCCGGGTTTTAAGAGTTTCAGTCATGCTGCCTTCCTCCGCTGAAATAAAGTCCTTCTGGACACGGTTATATGTAATGCGGCCGAGCTGGATGAAGTATTCTATAGCGAGGCTCCATCAATATCACGAAGTTGACACGTCGAACCGTTAACGCGCCGGGCCCGGGCCGGCGCTGTCTTGACAGTGTAGTCAGGGAAAACGGAGATGGTCAGATCCCTCGCTTTAATCTGCTGGAGCTCTCGCGCACGGCGTAAAATATCAACACGGTCACTGTGATAATGGAATCTGCATACAATAGCTCGTGGTCGTTCACCAGACTTCGGCTTCGGCTGAAGGGTCCGGTGGGACCGGTCCAGAACCGGCTCCTTCTCCAGACCAAACGCGTCATTTAACAAGGCCGCTACAGCAGCGGTTGAACAGGTGTCAGCGCCCTCTGAAACTCCGACTATCCTAATTATTGCGCCGTGACCTCGACCCAGATCCTCACCATTTATTTCTCTAATTGAGTCACAGTCGCAGTGAGACTAGTCGATAGTATCTTATGAACGATATCATCGGTGCAACCAGAGAGCGCGTGCCCCATTTCCCCCACAGTACCTTTCAGTGTTGATATGGTGGCCTCGGTAGCGACTTTATCACTAGCCAGCTGTGTTTTCATGGCCTGCCGGTCAAGCTGGATAGTAGACAGCGCATTATTCTTTATTAAATCTGTGTATTTGTCTTTCACAGGTGGCTGTGTCAGATAGAATTCATTCTCTTGTATCTGACATCAGAAGAGGAAACAGCTAACACGCTGAGCCACCAAGCTTCAACTTCGGCAGTGACTGTTTCGTATTGCACATCTTTGCACAGTTGTACTCTACTTCTACCATCATGAGTCTGTGCATTGAATGTTTTATGAATCTGTTGAATGTCCTTATATTTTACTAACAATAACATTATGAGAAACAAACTGACCTCTCTTTTTTGTATTTGACTAAATTAGACTACATACTGAGTTCCTTAGTACTTAGTAATGGCTGGAATTTCCACTGCATTTGATCTGCTTTAAATGTCCTCTGTAAATTCTGTATTTTTCTGTAATTTGTATTACTCGATTACATTAATCTGAGACAATATTAAAAATTAAATATTAAAATTTTTTTAAATTACACTGCCACCCACATAGCAATTGTTTTCTGGCACAGCTGCGGTCCACTCAACCAATTCTCCCTCATCCCACATACTGCAATGAATGATGGCCCATGAATGATCCAGATTCGGTTTACAAACATAGGCCATAACTGGCCCCAATACCAGTTTAAATTTTCAATACCAGAATCCCATTAACCATATCAACACCAGCCTGAATCCTGAGACCCAAAAATTGAGCCACAGCCCAGATTAATCTTGCCCAAATAATGCGAAAAATAAGTCACATGAAAACTGAATGTAACATTTTTTTTTATTTTTTTTTAAATGACAGAGTTGTTTTAAATGCCTAAGCTGGCAATTATACACCCAAATGTAAAAGTTTCAGTTAAGTTTTAAAAACAGTCTAGAGGACAGTGGTGGCTTGGTGGTTAAGGCTCTGGGTTACTGATCGGAAGGTTGAGGGTTCAAGCATTTCACTTAACATATGTATATGTTATAAATAAAGACTCATCATTAAAATAGTAAGTCCCTCCAGGATTTTGCGATGAAATAAATTAATGTAACAGCAAAGAAACTACATTATTTTTTATATTTATATAGTGCTCAAAAAAATAAAGGGAACACTAAAATAACACATCCTAGATCTGAATGAATGAAATAATCTCATTAAATACTTTAATGAGATACTATCTTTACATAGTTGAATTTGCTGACAATAAAATCTCACACAAATTATCAATGGAAATCAAATTTATCAACCCATGGAGGTCTGGATTTGGGGTCACACTCAAAATCAAAGTGGACAACCACACTACAGGCCGATCCAACTTTGATGTAATATCCTTAAAACAAGTCAAAATGAGGCTCAGTAGTGTGTGTGGCCTCCACGTGCCTGTATGACCTCCCTACAACGCCTGGGCATGCTCCTGATGAGGTGGTGGATGGTTTTCTGAGGGATCTCCTCCCAGACCTGGACTAAAGCCTCCGCCAAATCCTGGACAGTCTGTGGTGCAACGTGGCGTGCAGACACAGCAAACATTCTTGCCACAGCTTGCATTGATGTGCCATCCTGGATGAGCTGCACTACCTGAGTCACTTGTGTGGGTTGTAGACTCTGTCTCATGCTAAAACTAGAGTGAAAGCACAGCCAGCATTCAAAAGTGACCAAAACATCAGCCAGGAAGCATAGGAACTGAGAAGTGGTCTGTGGTCACCACCTGCAGAACCACTCCTTTATTGGGGGTGTCTTGCTAATTGCCTATAATTTCCACCTGTTGTCTGTTCCATTTGCACAACAGCATGTGAAATTGATTGTCAGTCAGTGTTGCTTCCTAAGTGGACAGTTTGATTTCACAGGAGTGTGATTGACTTGGAGTTACATTATGTTGTTTTAGTGTTCCCATTACCGCAGATTTGGATCAAGACGTGTCATGTGACGTCTTTGATTCACCTGCATCACACAGGAGTACAGTTAATAGGTCTCATTTACCAACAAACATCACTGCAAAATACAGCACAAAAAAAATTCTTGCAATTGCAATTTCACCAAATTCAAGTAGTTTTCAACAAAAAAAGCCCAGAAAAACTCATCAAATTGCACGGCAAATTTTGAAATAAATAAAAAAATAGCAAAATAAAATTTTTTTGTCTGCACCAATCACCAAAAAAACTGCAAAATGGACTAAGTTGTAAGACTCTAACAGGCAAAGTTAAAACTAAATGATCTCAATTAATATTAGCCTTAGTAAATAAAGGCCGTAATGAAATATATATGAACTGTCTAAACAAGGTAACAATTTTAACACTTGTGTTTGCGTGAGGAAGAAAGATTGAGATTCAATTCAGAATTGTCCTCAACATGTGATGCCTTCTCCAGCCTCTCTTTTCTCCTCAACCACTCTCTCCTTCCTCCATCTCTGTCAGGAGCAAGCTGAAGGCACCTCTGTACATTGACTTCTATCTCCTGTTCGGTGGCATTTCGTTTCAGCTAGGTTTTTTTTCTCACAGCAGCTAAAAACACATACAAAATTATAAACTTATAAAAATAAATACTTATAAAAATTATAACATGGCTGTATGACACTGTAATAATGCTTGATCTGATTGGTTGGAAGATATTCCCCTCATTAATGTCATGTAATGGAGGCTGATATGGAAACAAGTGCAGATATGGCAGTTTAATCAAACAACAGGTCCAAAGGATCAGGCAGAAATCAATGTACATAGGAAGGCAAGCGTCAAACGATCAGGCAAACAGGCTAAACTAAGCAAGGCAGAGAATCGAGATCAACAGAATAAACAAAGGCAAGAACCAAAAAAGCAAACACAATATAAGGCTTAGAATAACGACAGAGACTAAAAAACTGAGCATAATATTTCGCAAAGACTAAGTGTTTGAACAGTCTCTTATATGTGTGGTGTGGTTGAATGCAAGAGTGCGTGATTAGAACGAAGGTGTGTTTCTTCTGCTGCAGTGCAGGATGGGAATTGTAGTCACAACATTGTTTTACAGGAACAACTGTAAATGTTTACTGTAATTTGGAAGTAGAGAGGACGATTTCTACTGTACCATCGGAAGTAAACAAATTTGGTCAATCAGATGCAATGATTGTTCATGCTCTGTACAGATTACCAATAACAATGTTAGTAGTTATAACATACACTTTCTGACAAAATGTCAGATTGATTTATGACCCCCTGTAATTTTATGACACCTCCATGTCCCCCTGACTGACTGTTTTGTAGGGGCATGTGATTTAAGACTGTTGGTATTACTGTTTGATCTTAATGTGTGACCTCCTGTTTCCTGACTGGCATAAAGTTGGCTTGATGTTGGGCGTTCGAGATTCACAAATTAAGGGGCCCTCTCTAAAGTTACATACGACATTGGTATACATGTTTCTAACTTCAATGGCATTTGAAGGGAATGACTTTTTCATGGTTTCCCCTTGAGTCAGCGCTGCAGTATAACATCATGCTCGGAAATCCAAAGTGCATGTTTGTGCACGAGCCAGGTGTGCAAGCCAATTGTGAAGGCATGTTTTTCAGTCTTCAATGACAGTGACTTTGTTTATGATGGACATGTGCTTTTGTTATGTTTATCTTCTGTCTCTGCCCCTGTTTTGTCATTGGTTGTTTTCCAAATGTGTGCCATCATTGTTTTCAGCTGTCCTGTGTTTAACCCATGAATACGTTTGTTATATAAACACCTCGTGTCTCTCTGCACATTGCGCAGTATTGGGCGTATTCTCGTTGCCATGCGGTTGTTCTTTGTTCTCGTTCTCATTTCAGGTTTATAGACTTTGTTTCTCATTTTGTGTTTTGCCTTGCCCTGTTTATGCCCGTCTGCAGATCACCTGACCTTTTGCATGTTATTAGATCACGCTTTGGATTACCATTTTGGATTTGTCTGCCACTCTCTCTAATAAATGTCATTTACTGCACTTACATCCATCCTAACCTCCATTACCTCTGTGACGTAACATAATACTACGGCTCAACATGGATGCAGCAGGAAAACAAAGGAGACATCATGCTAGGAAAACCAAGCCAACATCTTACGATGGATTTTTTTGCTATCCTGAATATTTTCTTGTGGACTGACAGTTTTATTTTGCAAGGTTAGCAGACCCCAAGCCAGAGGAAAAGAAATGGCTCAAGTTCATGTGGTCCTGGTTCTTTGGACCAGCCTGCCAGTGGGGGCAGCTCCTATTGGCCAAGGAAGACCGTGGACTTGTAAGTGTAACCCAGTTTGTGAGAGGATTTATGATGACATTCGGGAGTCCAGAAACTAAGGTTGACTTTGAACATCTTTTCAGTGGGGGATTAGCCTGGCAGATAAACCTGCCCTGCTGTTCACCAACTGTTATATGCAGGCAAATTGGCCTCCACACCAGAGCTCCAACCTGAGACCTAGGAGGTCATCTCACTCGCCGAGCTCCAGCCGAATGTCAACATAGCGGCCTCGGCTCCGGAGCTCCACCTCAAGATCCATGAGGTGGTCTCACCTGCTGAGCTCCAGCCGGAGGTCGATGTGGTGACCTCATCTCCAGAGCTCCAACCTGAAACACACATAGTGGTCTCATCCCCAGAGCTCCAGCATGAGATCCATGAGGTGGTCTCAGATACAGCACTCCAGTATAGGGAACTGTATGTAGAGAAAGAGAATGAGTGAGTGAGTGAGAAACTAATTGATTACTGAGCAATTTGATATTATTATTATCTTTTCTCAGATTGAATGTCAGAACTGCAGATGGTTCCAAGTGGCTGAAGTTCCAAGTGGATAGAAAGGCATTTTCTATATCAGAGAAGCAGTTCAACAGGGCTCAAAAGGCTGAATGGAAATGCTGCCTGTTAAAATTTTTAATTCTTTTGACTCCCATCCACAATCTGTCTAAACATGTACATGTAAACGTATAAATTAAACTGTACACAATTCTTGTATACACCTGTCTTCATGGACCAGTGGATGCTGTCCTAGATCAGGTGTTAGGTGCTGTGAGCTAAGTGTGTAAATTTCTAACAGATAAAGAGTTGTAAAAGGATGTTTAGATGGGTGGTGGCTGATTTTACTGATCTGATAAGGACAAATGTATTTAACTCTTCTATACTAACAAACACCTTAATTTTACCTCACTTCAACATTATTACTTTGAATTAAAAAGTGAGGTCCTAAAGCTGAATAAAGCAGGAGTGGGTGTCTAATCATATACCCAAAGGGTTGGTTTGTGTCTGCAGGTTTTTATTCCAACCAATCAGGAGCCAGAACTCATAAAACTCATCAGCTGATTCATGCTTGGAGGGAAAACCTTCAACCTTTTTAGATTATAATTTGTAAGAAATGACTATATATTTGACTGTATATTAATAAATTAGACTTGTCTTTCTTACCTGTTTTTCATTTCTGTATGCTTTAACTGAGATGGTGTTATGACTTTTGTGTTCGTCCATTATACACAGATAACTGATGAAGCTTTGATCAGTACTATAGTAGATCTCTTGTCTCACTTCATCAGCCTCAGAGTAGATCTTGGATCCTTCAGTAGATACAGACAGACTGGACAGTGGAACTTATCATCTGAAAGCTGATCTAATGAAATACTTGCCTCTGCCATTTTCCTGCACTCACACACTGACAGAGAGTGAGCTAGAGAAACAAGAGTGGTGCTCTGAATTTCATTTTCACTGAAATGAACTGCCTGGTTTTCTGTATGACTGTATGTGTGTGTGTGTGTGTGTGTGTGAGAGAGAGAGAGAGAGAGAAAGAGAGAGAGAGAGAGAGAGAGAGAGAAGAGGAGGAGTAGAAGGACAGAAAGGTTATTAACACTCCTCAGTTAATCATTTCTTCTAGCTCTAACCCTCCTTCAGATTCAGACCATCAGTATAAGAAAAGACTAAACACTCTCAGACTGATTGCAAGCATCTAACAATACAAGGAACATTTGACCCCAAAAAGGTTCAGCATAATCTGTGTGAAATCTCTGGCATGGCTTACTTGACCTCTCTCATGGGTGAAGTGGAGCAGATGCTGGTGTGTTACGATGTTCTTGGCATGTGGCACAGCCTTTGACTACAACTTCTCTTGCGTATTCTATGACCCGTCTAGCTATTGATCTCCACTGCTGACATCAGGGTGATGAACTCCATCCTGTCCTCCCGCTCAGCCTTCATGGAGTGTTCAGGCAGTGGAAGCCAAGTCATGGCTTGTCTGGCTTGTTGCTCATCTCCTACTCATAGGCATATAACCATTTGAAGTACTGAATTCTGTTTGTTAAGGAGACAAAGCAATGGCTCATGGTTTGTTCAGTTTTGACCATACATGTACTTGTGGAAATGCTGTATTATGAAGATTACAGCTAAGCCTTTTTGTCTATTTGTGAATAGTTGTACTCAGAAAGCATCTGTGCTTTTGAGACAAAGCTATTGGCCTCTCTTGCCCATCAATCATTAGGTGAGACAAAACCCCTCCTGACACTTGGTATGTGACATGGATGTAGGCACAGTGCACTTGGTCCTTATTTCCTATACTATTATTTACAAATGATCAAAATGTAAAAAAATACAATGGAATATGTAACTATAAACCATATTAGTGACATCCAGCTGCAGACCTGCACACCAGTCCCAGAAGCCCCATTCTGGGGGAAAAGAGGTCCTCACTAGGTGGACGTTTTTGCCATATTCTGAAAATTGCAATTGGTGGAGAAAAATGGTAGGTAGCTGTAGAAATTATTTAATGATTATTCTCATTCATGTTACCGTTATCGTTTACCATAACTTTTAATAGTTCCTCTCTCAAAGCTCTATATGCCAGGTGTAATTGTTTATGTTTTGTTTTTTTTGTTTTTTTAAAGATCTACATTCACCTCCGAAACTATTGGAACAATTCGACTTCAATTGATTGTGCTGTACACCAAAGACAATTGGGTTGATCCATTAAAAGATATATCAGCTTTTATTTTCTGGTATTTACATTTATATATCTTAAACAACATGAAACATAGAACTGTTTGTATAAGACCACCCAATTTTTGGGTGAGCAAAAGTATAGGAACAGATATGTTTTGAAGCCAATTAAATTAAATGAAACTTAATATTTGGTTGCATATCCTTTGCCTCTGAATAACTACATCAAGCCTGTAACTCACTGACCTCACCAAACTGTTGATTTCTTTTGTTATGATGTTTTCCAGGCTTTTATTGCAGCCTGTTTCAGTTGTTGTTTCTTTTAGTCTACTCTTCAGGAGGTGAAATGCTTCTCAACTGTGTTAAGATCAAGGCTTTACTTTCAAATGCTGAAGATATCTCATATCTTGTCTATATAGCTTAACCCTTCCACCTTCAACTGAGTACACAAAACCATTAGAACTGTTTCCATGCAAGCATTGTTTGATCCAATTCATTTTTAGAGATTTGACCAAGTTTATCCTAAACATCTACACCACTGACTCCACCGTATGACAAACTTCCATATCTTTCTCCCTTTCAACATTCACTGGTTTCTTGCTCCATATCTATTTAAACTAAAATATGTTCATGCCCTTTTGTCAACATAGAGAGTTGAAGTTTTTTATTTGTGTTTTAAAACATAACAATTTCCTATTTAAGTTGATATTTTTCACAAGAACACTTTGGGGGCTTGGAATTTGTCATTTAAACACAATTTCTTTCCCCACATACATTCATGTGAAAAAAATAATTACACCTCATGGAAATTGTTGGCTTTTTTGACATATTTGGAAAAGCAAACATTTGATCATCTTTGAAACAGTGCATATTAATGAAGTTGATATACTTGAACAAAACCATAAGGAAAATTAGATTTTTCCAATCATTTATTCAACAGAATGTTGATATGTCAATGTCAATAGATTTTTCTGTTGAAAAAGTAATGACATCCTTGGCCATTTTAGCAGAAATAACTTCTTGTAGGTGTTTTACATAATTTCCTAACAGGCTTGCCAGAATTTTTGATTACTCTTCCATGCAATATTCTTTCAGTTGCAAGATGTTTGATGGTTTTCTTGCATGTACTGTCCATTTCAAATCCCCCCAGAACATTTCGATGTGATTCAAATACAGGCTTTGGCTAGGCCATTCCATAACCCTCTATTTCTTCTTTTTGAGCCATTAATGGTGGATTTGCCAGTGTGCTTAGGATCATTATCCTGTTGAAAGGTCCACTTTCAGTTCAACTTAAAATTTTGGACAGATGGCCTCACATTATCTTCATGCACTCTTTGATATGATGCAGAATTCATTGTTGAATCAATGAATGCAAGCTGTCCGGTCCCTGAAGCAGCAAAGCAAACCCAAACCATAACATTTTCACCACGATGCTTCACAGTTGGTATGAGGTGCTTCTCCTGAAAATTATTTGGTTTGCGCCAAATATGTATACTGTTGCTGTGGCCAAAAAAACTATCTTTGATTTGTCTGTCCAGAGAACATTATTCTAAAAGGCCTGGTCTTTGCCTATGTGCCCATTGACAAATTGTTGTCTTGCAAAATACTTTTCCTGGCACACCTCCTATGAAAGTCAAATTTGTGCAATTTCTTCCTGAATTTAAAATTTTTTCACAAGCCCAGTTTGGGGGCTTGGAATTTGTAACTTAAGCAAAATTTGATGCGTCCTACGCTTTTTGTAGACCATCTGTAAACTATATGTTGTTTTGATTTTTAAACAAGGTAAATGACATTTAGTTGTAATTTTTTAAAACAAATTTTCTAGCTTTGTAATTACTGTCCTGAGAAATTTAAACCAGCTGTTTCACCATAGTGTACCTTGTGTTATTGACCCAAAAACCTTTATTACTTCTATGTTGCCAAGATTTAAAAAAAGATTTCTTTGCTTAAAAGTTTGAAATATTAATAAGTTTTTTTTCCCCCCATTTAGACGTCTCAAATAAATGGGTTTGTTTGTGTTGTGATGCAGTCTTGTCAGTAATGGAGTGCTGTACAGTTATTTTGTATTGATATAAATTTTCTATTTGAAACTACCAATGATATATGCAATTAATAATCAATATGCACTTAAAAATCTCATTTTTGGCACATTGTTAATTTGTATGTTTTACAAATGGTTTTACAAAGTAAAGGATACATTTAAGTAAGCTCTTTTAATTATTAACTTTCATAATTACTAAATACGTAAAACAAACAACAAAAAAAGATTATATTGGAGATTAATCTGTAATGTTTTAAGACTGGGGCTTTTATTGTGAAGATACTTCCACCCAGCGAGGGCTTTTTCTCCCCAGCACAGGGCTTTAGATCTCTTTTGAGATCAATGTATCAACAATGTTACTTATAATAATGTAACGTATCAATGATGTTACTTAGTTAATCTCATATTGGCCACTAGAGAGCAGCATCGTGTTTCTTTAATGCCCAGATCACGACGCAATCTGTAGCTTCTGTGGCCGATTCAGTGACCATTCTTCATGTTTAGGCTACACTGTGAAACATTTCTCTCTTATTAAAATAAATAAGTAAAGAACTGGCAGCAGGATTGACGGGAAGCTAGCATATTTAAAATCTGCTATTAGAATTACAACCACTGTGTTAACAGTATTATAGAAAATTTCTAAGCTTATTGTTTTGTGTGCACATATAAACCATATGTACATCTGCAATATGAGAAAACTATGCTTTTGCCAACTAGCACAAAATGGCATTCCAGTTATTTTTTATAAAATAATTCAACAATCATTAAAAGTTTATTTTCAATAGTTGATTGGCAGCTAATAATGTGTTTTTTATTATTATAATCATGATTTCCTTAAATAATTAAATTAGTTCAATCATAACAAACAGTACTCAGAGGAGTTTTGAGAATCCATGTGCAGGAGGTTTATTAGCAAAACAGTCCACAATCCAAAACAGAATAAAGGGCAAATCCAAGCAGTAGTCATGTAAACAAGGCAAGGATCCAACAAGATATAACAAACACAGAACCAGTGGGGCTCAAGGCAACAGATTTTGGCAACTCAGGCTAACATTAATAATAACATGCCTCAAACAAAATATAAAATACATCGAGAGGCGTGAGGCTATCACACATTTATTATAGTTTGCTATCTAATGAATTTTTTGCAGTTAAGATTCGACAACATCCAGTGTACAGTCTGGAAGCTCTTTTGAAATAAAAGTATATGTCTTTTAAATACCTTTGTTCAGCTGAGATCGAGGTAATTTCATTAACCAAGGTTGCCAGGTTTCAGCAAAATTTCCAGCCCAACTACATCTCAAAATCCACAAAAAATACTTAAACTACATCCACAAAATGGGAACTGGAAAAGAAGGACATGCTTCTTCTCCATAAACCCCTCTCCATTTACAAATCTTTACATGTATCTTACAACAGAAATTGTATATCATAGACATGTCACTGTCTCACACTTTGCAATTTTGGAGAAAATTACTAGATTTAGTTCAGATTATTTGTTATAAAACATCTTGACAGCCGTGGAGTGTTTGTAAGACCAATTTGGCAACCCTGCCCTTAACTGTCCTGTCTGGTCCTCCTCCTCCACCGACAAGCAAGCATGGGGAAGGAAAAATCCTTCTCCAATGGACCTCTATTTGCGCTTGTAGCAGTTCCCAGTTTCAACCACTTGGTGTAATAATAACTCTGTTAAGTGGGGAAGTGAGCTCACTGCCCCACGACTGTGCAACAACATCTTGGAATTGAAGAAAATAAATGGAAAATCAGCTTATATCTGTAAAATATATTTTTTATTGTTGGCTATTCAAAAGAGATAGATAGATAGATAGATAGATATATAGATAGATAGATAGATAGATAGATAGATAGATAGATAGATAGATAGATAGATAGATAGATAGATAGATAGATAGATAGATAGATAGATAGATAGATAGATAGGTCTGCACTGAACAAGCTCAAAACTTACACAAGTATGGACAATCAGTAGGCAAAAGTATACAGTAGACAAAAAGGCAGTACGCCAAGGTGTAGTTTGTCAGAATTCTCAGTATTCATAAAACAGTAGGCAAGAAATACCTAAATGATAAACTGCTTCTATGAGATTCTGCAGTTTGGAAGCAATGGGCACTGTGCTATCCCATAAGACAACAAGAATAGTGCAGAAGAGCTGTCAGAATCAAAATGGCAGAAGGCAGCGCATCGGCTCTTTTAAAGTTGTAGGTCACATGACAATGCCAACATGGCAGATGTAGCATGTGCTGATTATATTCATACTACATGTTACATATACTGATCAGTACGTAGTGTATCAATCAAGTGCAGTATGTTCTCTTACAGTATGCGATTTTAGATGAAGGCAATGAAACTGAGGAACTGTGTGCTTTATGTAGTACGTGGACAGGAAATGAGTTTAATGAAGAAGAGTCTCTAGAATTGGGGGGCTGGGGTCCTCTGGTGGCATGGCAGTGAAATGTCCTTAACGTGTGACTGAAATTGAAGAAAACCACAAATATTTAGCTATGTTGCACCACTTTCACCGAATTCTCTCCTGAAAAGAAGGTTAACGCAATTAAAATCAGCAAAAGCCAGCACTAAATAAAAGGCGTATAAATTAAAACATGCTTACAGAAAGATAGAAATCACACTGATGATGATATTCAGTCTATCCGACATTCACCAGATAATTTATAAATGATTAAAATTGCACTCACTAATTTGTAGAATTAATAAAATTGGAAAAATTCAATAAAACTATTTTAAGGAAAACTTGATCCATCAAAGCATTCAGATTAACAGTAAAAAGCTGAAGAATTAAAATAATAATAATAATAATAATAATGGTATAATACTGTAGGAAATTAACTCTTAATTTACAGCAGTTTTTTAAATACTGTTCATAAATTGGTTTCCTTAAGAAGGTCTTAATTTTCTATAGATAATTAGAGCTACTAGTCTGTCTGAAAAGAAATATTTCACCTCACAAAAGTTCACCACATTATATATGTTCAGTAATACAACATGAAACAGAGAAATGTCAAGCACAGACTCTCAGGAAAAAAAATATTATATTTTAGTTGTGAGAGTTGTAAGCCTATTAATTAATTTTTCACAAATATTTTTTCTTATTTATGAAAATAATTTTTACATAACATTTTACGTTTGTCCTTTTGAGCAAAATGAAACAAGGTGAATTCAGATGCATACAGGTGATGGAAAAAGCTTCTATAATTCTCTATAGAAGCATAGCTTTTTAATGGCATGTCTGGTGAGTGCATTTGGTAATTTTTCACTTTTTCCTCATGTTTGGAAACATTTTCACTGGTGTAGGTCTTTACTTTCATTGTCAATTATATGTTTAAAACGGTATTTATATAGGCCTATAGAATACGTTTTTTTTATGGAATCAATAATTAATTATTTAAATAACAAGATTTAAAAAGTCCTTCTCTAGACCTAGGTTTAGACTCTAGACCTCTAGACCTCAGCCTCTCCTTTTTTTTTTTTTTTCTTGGCATAATAGGCCTATGATGTTGGCCTAAGTAATTCTAGAATGAATTTCTTACAGCAGTCACAACAATAACTAAATCTATCCCTAACCCTATGAATTTTCCAAATTCTTAAGCAAGCATTTCAAATGTTCTGAATGAACATTAAGTACAAATCACAGTAACAAATCATCACTACACAGTAGGTAATAGTAGCAGCATAACACATGATATCATTTTAAATAACTATCATCAATCGTTATTTAAAGGTCTCTGTAGACCTAAGTAGAGGTCTATATTTCACAGTCTTAAGTCTCACAGAGTGTCTTAAGTTTAAAATAAATAAATAAATAAATAACGAGAGAGAACATTTAATGTGCATAAAACATAGTCAGTGCATCATTTAACCATACTTTCATTTCACACATTACACATGTAGGTGTAGAATGGAATTTAAACAGCTCCAGCAAAATGTTGTGGTGTCATAACTTACTATCTTTTTAATTTGTCTACGTTGCTTACTTCCATTTTAACAATTAATAAGGCCTATGCGCACTAAACGCTAATCCTCCAAAGCTCTAGAGACTCTGGTTTGCCTCAGCAGTGATTGCCTTCGGTAAACAAGTGCACAATCAATCATTGTGCAGTCACAGAAAAGAGCACGGCCTAATCAGGACAGCTAGAACTCGTTTTTGCGCATGGGCAAAGCCCACTGGGGTGCACTTGCGGAGAGTACTTAAGATTTACGCATTAACGGGACCACTGCCAGGATACACTGGGAGCCGAAACAGTAATGGTTTGTTATCATGACCTTTTCGCGTTTCCATTAGTCCTGGTCTTATTTAGCAGTGAGAGCTGCAACCTTCACTGAATTTGATTTAGCCATGTGTACATTGACCAAAAGAGAAATTAGCCAGCCTGGGTTCCTTTACACAAATGGCACGACTTCAACCTTTGCCGCCGCTTTTGTGTAAATACAGAGGTTTTAATGGGCAGCATTGAAGCTTCCATTAAAGGAAGCTCTTTTGTTGTTTAACGAGCAGGTCGACTAAGGCGAGTGTGAGTTAGTCCGAATCTCACATGTCCATCAACTGTTTGGCGAAAGACAGTGTGCAGTTCAAATACACCTCATCACATGAAGTAAGAAATAGTGCCACTTATATGTGTTTCCAATTAGAGTAAATTCTTAATAAATTTATATTGCATTCTGCAACGCACATGGAAAAGACTTTATTTTTTTTTAATTTTCATTGAAATTGTTCAAATGCACAGATTTTCCTTAGACCGATCCTCTAGAAGCTGAATATATATCTATATATTATTTTATCCCTGAATGATGAGCTCATCCACTGCAGGCAAGCTGTTTACCCTCTGCTAATAACAGCATACTTCCCAGCTTTATGAAATGTAAAGTAAGAGCAATATACTCGGATTTATCTAGGGCTATTTGAATACTTGTACTACAATATATTTACTACACCACTCCCGTTTTAGAAATCCGTTCACTTCAATTTACGCAGTTCAAAAACTTTTTTGAAATGGAGTTTGACGAATTCGATGTCAGAAATCAATACTGACAGAATTGTTAGAAAAAAAGGGAAAATAAAAGGAAATAAAGGAAGAGTCAGACATGAAACAGAGATATGGTAAGCTATCGATGAATCAGAATTAACAGATAGAATAAGGACGAAGAAACATAACTAAATAATACGAGAGAATCAGAGACAGCAGAACGTGGAAAAAATAGAGATGGAGAGTATGACATGACAAAACCCAAGGAAAATTAAGCAGAAGCAACCATTCAGACTATACATTTAACATAGCATAGCCTACACAAGTTGCATGATCTCTCTCTCTCTCTCTCTCTCTCTCTCTCTATATATATATATATATATATATATATATATCTATATATATATATATATATATATATATATATATATATATATATATATATATATATATGTATATATATATATATATATATATATATATATATATATATATATATATATATATATATATATATATATATATAATTTGGGTTAAGCTTTTTTATTATTTTTATTATTATAGCCTATAGGCATCAGATTATACAATTATCATAAACATGTTGCATTGGAAGATGAAACTTTTATGCTTGGTGTAATAGCCGAGCTTCGCTTTTGTAGTTTAAAAAGCACTAGGACTATATTCATATAAAGACAACGAAATTGCGTGAAATTTGTTTAAACGGTTTACCATTCCATTTGCGTTTTTGCACAAACCTTTATTTAAGATGTCATCTGTAGGGCTCAATGTATGTTACATAATCGAGATATTATGTTGCTCTTATGATGTTTTGTCTATAACTGTATTGGGGGGCTAGTTCTCACACACAAGTGCAGTCTGATGTACTGTTGAAAACATGTTAGTAGTCATACGCATGGCTACAGTTGTCTGGTGCAGAAACATAAATTGCCAGTGCCAGAAATATAAACTGACTTTATCATCACTTTCAACAGATGCGGGAGTCACACCACAAATTATTACCGCGTTTACATGTTACTTATTTGTATGATTGTTCTTGGGAAAAAAATTCACAAAAACTGAATATATAAAGAAAAGATCAAAAAAATATGCTCATTGCTGTGTGAATGTATGCTGTGTCTAAAGAACTGTGGGATAGTTATATGAAATTAATAAACAACCGTTTTAAACGTAGTAAATCGCCTATGGTCCAACATTATAAACATAGCTACAGAACAAGAAATACAAACTTAGTATAGATGGACTCAGGGGCTAGGAGAGGATGTGACAAACTCAAAAAGTCATTCATCCTTGTTGTCTAAGTATGATTTCTAAAAGCACAGTTTGTCTTGTTGATTAAACCTGAAATATATATATATATATACATACATATATATATATATATATATATATATATATATATATATATATATATATATATATATATATATATATATATATATATATATATATATATATATATATATATATATATATATATATATAACCGGCTTCTCGGTGTAACCATCATTTCCCAGGGCTACAAGCTTTCTGTAATACAGCGATGTGCTCTACACGCCTGAATTAACGTGCGTGTTTCGGCATACTAACGGCACTTCTTCTACATCCTTTTCCATGGATTGTTTTGACTGTAAGATCCAGGGTAAACATTACATTTCATCTCTAAATTTAAACCGGAAAAGTGTCACTCTGAAGCGTCGTGGTAAGAGCTAGTCAGGGTCATAGACCTTTCCGGCATAATAAATCAGCCGTAATGAACGCCTCAAAAGGAAGATAGAAACAGAGTGACGCATTTGATAAAACATCTCAGGAATAACTGGAACTCTTAGTTTAAATCTGACGTACACGTACAGTATGTTAACAGACATTTATGATATGAACGAATTACGTTGATTTACCTTAATGGTAATCGAAATGCACAGTAAAATCATAAGTTCAGTGGATATTTAATATTAGTTTGAAACAAAATAGTTCTTTGTGTTCGTAAATTATGTATCTGTAACGACAGCAATAATACATCAATAAATAATAATAATAATAATAATAATAATAATAATAATAATAATAATAATAATAATAATAATTCTACACTTCTATTTGTTGCACAGCTATAATAAGAGCGTGAGGGGTTGCTCGTGGGTTGTAGCCTCCATATGGATGAAGTATCGCTTCTGAAGTTAATTGTGTTTTCGTTTTAGTGGAGAATAGATTTCCTTTGTTTATTATAAGCATAGAGACGGATTTGCGTCACCATGCAACTTGCAGGTTGAGATAAAGTTGCACAAATATTGAAAAAAGGAAGTGCTAACAGTCATTATAAAGTCCCCCCTCCTCGCTCCGGAGGAAATATGGACCTCCGCTGTACCCTAAAATACTGACATCTTCTATTTTGGGATAAATCTAGCAGGAATATCCGCTCATTTAGGCTTGAATCAGAGCCCTTAAAAACAGGATGGCCTGCATCGAGAAACTCCTGTTTCCTAATCTCACTGGGCCAACAAGGAACAGAGAGATTTTTTTTCTTATAGCCAGTAATAAAGCATATTCATTTATTTATGAGATAGTTATGATGGTACAATTATACACAATTAGGTTTAGTTTTAAATTCATCTCAGTTTTAGCTAATATTCATTATTGGTCAGATGACTAGATGATAAATTATCAAAAATAAATAAATAAGTTAATTAATTTATTAATTAATTAATACATAAACACATTAAATAAAAATAAATAAATAAATAAGGACATACATAAATACGGTGCTGGGGTTACTTTAGCATTTAAACCAATTTGTTCTGATACTTTGCCACTGATAATGACAATGTCACTGATAAAAAAAAAGAAACAAGTAACATAAGAAGTAATGTAGTGCAATAGTAGAGGGTTGTATCACATTAGCAGTGTAGTGCTCTCTATATAATTAGATAGCAACGATGAAATCCGATGGTAATTCTGAGGGCTACACTTACTGTCTTCAGTAGTTGTATTTCTTTCCCAAGGCTTCACTAATGCATCAAGGGGAAGTGGGAACGGTTTCTGAACCTCCATTGGCTAAAACTGAGCCAATCAGCATCTCAGAAGAAACTTCTGCGTAGAACTTCTTGGACCACAGATTGGGATTTCGTACTTGAGAACATTTCTGGCGTGTAGAGAAAGCGATGCACGTCGTTAAATAAAGCGTTTGTTCCTGTAACATAGTATATACTTAATGTCGTGATTCTCTTTTAAACACAAAGATATAGACGAGCTAAAAGAGGAGGATGTATACAGCCGGGCTGAATCCCCTTTACGCGTCAAATTTTAGTCTCTGGTCCGCCTATTGCTCGGGTGGTTTTGCAATGGACACAGTTAAGAAGCCTTCGTTTTGCATTGCTGACATACTGCATTTTGGAGACAACGAAAACGTCGCTGGGTCTTCAGCGCTCGTGACCCATATGGGAGCCAGGGCTCAAGTTCATTCCACGGCATCTCCGCTTCGGCCATCTCCCTTAGCGCCGGACGCGTCCGTATTCGGTGGGAGAGTGAATGCAGCGTCTGCCTACCACAGGCATGGAATACACTTGACCTCTGTGGCCAGAACAACATTCTTTTCTCAATCAGTACCTCCACTTTGTAGCAAAGATCTCAAGTTCGGCATTGATCGGATACTGTCTTCAGACTTCGAACCAAAATCAAAAGAATCGTCATCACTTAGAGGTAAATACCAAGTTAAACACAGACTTTTCTTCTCAAGACTCAAGATAAGACTACCAAATGCCCAATTTTACACAGGCGCATGTATTTAAAAGGCGGTGTTAAATAGAGGGGTGTTTACAGTGGCTTGTTCCGGTTGGGCTAAAGTATAATCCGTCTCAAAAACTCACCAAAATGCAGCACGTTATTGGAGAGCTTTTCTTGACCACTTTTGTTGTCTGCAGAATAGTCCCAAAATGAATCCCAGTAGCATTTGAACGATTTCTACATTTTACCTTGTTTCTAAAATAACTACATACATTACTGTGTTTTCTGCATACAGATCACACGTCTGTTGTTAGTCCGCATCGCCATTCAGTCTCCGTGCAGCCGAGCGCAAGTCAGTACTTCGCCTCCATAGAGCCGGGGATGAGCGACGCATCCTCCATTATAAGTTCCTCCAGACAATCAGGGCATCAGTATCAGGACACTTTCCCAGGTAGTGTGGCACTCCCCTGTCCATTCTCAGTACAAACAATTTACTTTAATTTTGCTTTGCACTGTTAAAGCAAGAGATATTATCTAGGACTTATGTAGCTATGGCATAGCCTTTACGATGATATCGTGTCCGTCATTGCCATCCAAAGAATACAGTTAATTAAAATGTATTAAAAATTAAAATGGTATCTCTCGAAAGGACATTATGTAGCCTATAACTACTCCAGTGCCTGAAAACTGGTGTAAGCAACCATATGCTGTTTGACTTTATACAGGACCCTATGCAGTTCTCACCAAAGACACAATGCCACAGACATACAAAAGAAAAAGGTCCTGGTCCAGAGCTGTGTTCTCCAATCTTCAAAGGAAGGGTCTTGAGAAACGATTTGAAATTCAGAAGTACGTCACGAAACCGGACAGAAAACAGCTTGCTGCGATGCTGGGACTTACGGATGCTCAGGTAGGCTGTGTAATAATAATAATAATAATAATAATAATAATAAACATAAATACATACATAATAATAATAATACGGTGTGTGTGTGTGTGTGTGTGTGTGTGTGTGTGTGTGTGTGTGTGTGTGTGTGAGTGAGTGAGAGAGAGAGAGAGAGAGAGAGAGACACAGGAAGCATACGTCGTGCAGATAATATAAAAATACTGAAAAGCTTTTGCTTCTCTGAGTTGCGAAACATATTCATGGGGAAATGAAAGTCAATTATAACGACTTTTGTAAATGATGAAAGGTCATAGCAGATAACTGTGTTGGGAAATGCTAAGTAGGCCTATTATGATAAATAATTTAAACAGCACATAGCGGGGTATATATATATATATATATATATATATATATATATATATATATATATATATATATATATATATATATATATATATATATATATATATATATATATATATATATATATATATATACATACATACATATGTGTGTGTGTGTTCATTAATAATTATTTTTAGACAATGAATAGCCTCTTGGAGCCATGTAGCGCGGAATATAGTGTATTACTAAATAGCAAACATTTATAATTGTGTTTGTTATTTCATTTTGAAATCCCTTTGAGCAGTTTATTAAACCATTTCCTTATCTTCAGGTCAAAGTGTGGTTTCAGAACCGCCGAATGAAGTGGAGACATTCCAAGGAGGCCCAAGCGCAAAAGGACAAAGAGAAGGAGCAGTCGGATAAAACCGAGGCCGAGTCGGAGCAGAAAGCCCGTGACGAGTCCGAGTGCGATACCGAGCAAAGCGATTCCGACTTCGACGAAGAAGCAGAACAGAAAAGAGATACGAACATTACCGAATCCAGCAAACACAGCATTATCATCGCCGGGACTCTTCCTGTAGACCCTGATATCATGGCGTCATCAAACATCGTGACAGAGACAACAGCATCCTCACAAATACCGTTTTGAACTTTGTTGGAAAATCACTATTTGTGAAGCGTAAAGACCACTAAGATCCACGACAAAGCCCATGAAGCGTTTTCAAGGAGAGAACGCAGCTCAGCCAGTAAGACAGGCCTGGTTAGTTCGTGCCTGGGACACTTCGTTGTGAAAAGTAAATATATCCAGTGATGTCACTGACTTGTTCCTATATAAGGGGAAATTTCTATCTTGTGAATATATTGTGAATTTGATCATTGTGAATATTCATCTGAACCACTTCTTGTTCACCTTGTGACCTCTGGGATTTTACTCAATGCAAATGTTATCTTAAAGTTCATGAATCTGACTGTATTATATTTTAGGTATTTGCACTGAAGATGTAAATAAAAGTTTAGCTTTTTTTCTTATTTGATACCTGTTTTGGTAATAGTTGATGTGCCTCCAATACCAATAATATTATATGAAGAATAGAAAACATCATCATCATTATTATTATTATTATTATTATTATTATTATTATTATTATTATTATGTCACTGCCAAACATATGTAAAAAAAATCAACATCACAGAGAAATTTTGATATGTTCTTGAAGAAAGTAGAATATTATTAATTCATAATTCAGATTAAACCTTACAGAGGCTGTTTGGTTTTACCTGCAGAAACAGAAGCTAACGAGACAGGCAATATCACCAAAAGACCTGTAGCAAGTTCTCTCTTCATAGTTATGAACCAGCTGATTTGCTGATAAAAGTGCTTGGCGGTATACAGTACCTTAGAGAATATTTTAGAATGTAGGTTTAAAAGGAAAAGGAAAAGGATGGTCACAGCAAATATGGATTTGATTTTGGTTTTATTTTATATGTAGACATTTACATTCTGTTTTTCTGAAAGCACCTTCGCTTCACAGATATTCTTTACATATGATCTTATATATACATATATAAGGTCATAAGTGCATGATAAGATGAAAAGCTGCAATTGTATTTTTGGCCCCGAAGACCCTTTTGCTCTGAGAAATGTTAGTTGGGAAAATTTGGCATCTAACAATAAACAGAGAGTGACGAGCTAAGATTTATAGTTTGTGTACATTTACTGGCTCCAGATATCAGCAACAGAAATGAATCCCGGCTCCGATCTGCAAATAAAAACGGAGTCCATAAATGGACTCCAGTTGACTCTGTGACAATCACCAAAGACAGGTCATAATGTTGTAGTTGTGTGTATAATTCCATAGTTGTTATAGGTCCATAGTTGTTTAATGTCAGTTTACATGAAACAGTTTGATTGTGAATTATAACCCTGGTACTCAGTCATATTCTATGCAAACAACAACAAATTGCAAATAGAGCAAATGAAAACTGCTAAGGGATGGGATATATGTGCACACACATGTGTGTGTGTGTGTGTGTGTGTGTGTGTGTGTGTGTGTGTGTGTGTGTGTGTGTGTGTGTGTGCGTGTGTGCGTGCATGTGTGTCTGGATTTGTATCATGGATGTAGGTTAGTCTTATAAGTTGGTAAGGACCCATTACAGAGAGATTACATTGATTTTTATATAAATAATCCTTCAGCCCTGAAAACAATCTATCTAACCATTAAGTTTAATAAGTGATTTAAACATGAACAGGTATCAGATTTGCTCATGGCCACTAGGCACATAAAAATTAGTGTGCAACAACACACGGGCACATACTGTACCAGCTGACCCACAGACATACATATTCAAACAGCTGCCTGAGTAAATGAAGCCACACAACTGAATAAAAAAACATTCTCACTGTTGTACCATATTTGACTCAATAAAGTATAATATCAGAAAGGTAGATTAAGGGAGTTCATTAGAAAATGTTGCAAGTACATACATAAGGAGGAATGGGCAGAAATGGATGGGATTGGTCATATAACTACTTCTGGAGTGGGTGGCAGAGTGACTATAACCTAAGAGACTGGGGCAAATCTATGTCTGTTATACCCTCTATTAATTGGCTAAATGATGGTACTGAAATTTCAGCTCGTGTGAATGTTGGTAGGAACATGTACTTACCAACCCTAGTCAAATCTAATCTAAGATTTGTATAATGAAAGTATTTAAGCACACCAGTGAAGTGATACTAAGTGAACCTTCTAAAACTAAAAACTGCATTATATTACTTAAGATATACTATACACTATGTTTCCACTAAAGACAGAATGAAATTGGCTAACCATGTGTGTAAAACCAAGTAACAACATCTTGCACATTTGGGCCATGCATGAGCGTTTTTCCATTCACCTCACTAAATTGCTATGAGCATCTTAGGAATAGCACAAAGGATAAAGAGTGATGGAGAACATCTCTATAAAGGAGAGCTCTGTTGGGGAAACGGTTTCTTTCGTGAATGACTTCACCAAAGATCACCAGAAGCACACTCTACCATAGGGTCTACTTTTTTCTCCTCCGGAAAGAGGGATGACCTCTTGAGATCACCAGTTTTTCCGCTTAAGGCCACATATTGAATTCCACTTCAGCGTTTACATTTCCCACCCCCACTCCCTACCTGCTCCTTTTCCATTCAGTGCACTGACACTTTTTGCATTAAAAGCCACTGTATTCTTCTGGCTTAATGCAACAAGTATGCAATAGCACATAATTATTTGATGACTACCAAAACACATTCATTCAGTCATATATGATAATATCAACTTATGTTTTAGCATGCTGTAATTAACACTGAAACATTTTCCAAAGAAAATTGATTCCAAGGGCACTTTATCAGTGTATGTAGTGAACTATTTCCTGCCTTTCTAGCACTCACATAACTGATAGTCAGCAGGTGAATCTTACATTATCCCTTACAAGGCTATGAACTGAAAACGCAAACAAAAAATGACAATACAACACAAATGCTTAAAATTATATTGCAGATTTTGATCACTGAAGTGCCTTAAAACCTTTTTTTAATTGCCAGAATAGGAGAAAGTCTAACTGTTTATATTTAGTGCCATTTTCCACCATTAAAGTAGCTTTTAAAGTGGCGCTGTAACCCAAGTAGGACAATGTAGGAGCTGAACAGCTTAACAGATTTCCTGTCTAAACTTAAACATTTTGAAAAAGCAGCTGCTTCAAATAAATTACTACACATAAGGTCATGCATTAACTTGTACTAGAGTTATATATATATATATATATATATATATATATATATATATATATATATATATATAGGTCATGCATTAGCTTGTACTATGACTGTTATATATATATATATATATATATATATATATATATATATATATATATATATATATATATATATATATATATATATATATATATATATATATATATATATATATATATATATATATATATATAACAGTCATGTGTAAAAAGACATACACCACATTTTTTACATACTTGGTCAAGCAAACATTTGATCATCTTTGAAACAGTGCCTGTAAATGAAGTTGATATACGTGAACAAAACCATAAGGAAATTTAGATTTTTCTATCATTTATTCAACGTGAAATATCAATAGATGTGATATTCTTCTGTAGAAAAAGTATGTACACCATTGGCCTCAGAAGCGAGTATTGCCACCTTTAGCAGAAATAACTATTCTAGTAGTCATTTTGCATAATTGTCTGACAGGCTTGCTGGAATTTTTGACCACTCTTACGTGCAATATTTTTTCAGTTGCATGTTTCAGTGTTATTGGGTTGTTGTTGTTTTTTTGCATGTACTGCCCATTTCAAATCCCCCAACATCATTTCAATGGGATTCAAATCTTTGACTTTGACTTTGGCTTTGACTAGGCCACTCCATAACCCTCCATTTCTTCTTTTTGAGTTCCAACATGGAAATGTTCTTGCTTTTATTTTAATAATCTGCCAAAAATAATTAAAATATTTGCATTAAATAATGGTATATATCCTGCATTTGCTTAATGAAGGTTATTCATTTTAAATCTGAAATACAATTACAAACACTAGTATTCAGCATAGTATTAGATTTAGGAAAATTGCAGTAAGTAAACTGTTTCAATCAGGTAAAGTTCTCTCATCACTGCATTCGACAAGACCATGTTTAGAAAGCATATACTGTATTTAGTCCTAAGTTAAAAAAAAAAAAAAGTGTGAACCATTAAAATATATTACAGATCCTCTTGTTTTCAATGAGATTATCAATTTCAATTGATCATGTTTTTAACCCTGAGTTTTGATAACAGATAGTCACTGTAGAATATACTGTAGCTATAATGAAACTAGCCTCTAACTAACTTGATCTACACATGTTCATGTTTGAAAACTGAGCTGCACAAACTGGAACCAGATTCTGAAAAAAGTAGATTATTGAGTGCTTTTGTAACAAAGTTTCCAAGCAACTTAACTTTGCTTTCTGAAAACCAAGTCCTTGCCAGCTAGTTGGGAGAGAGGCAGAGAAAAAAAAGAAAAAAAAGAAAAAAAAAAGGCTGAGAGGCATCTATGGTTAAATTTAAGGATGTGTTTCTCTTGGACGACTGTCTGTGCAGCCATAAACCAAGGGAGACATTTTCATACTCTACATTTTTCATGGTTTCGCTCCTAGTTTCCTCCCTTCCTTTCTCACCCCACCTTGGATCCAGTTACCTTCTGCTGCACTGCCTGGTAGACCACAGACGATGGGGCATCAGCTTCATGTAAAACTCCATTTGTGAGACCCCCCACCACATGCTGTGGCCTCCATCTTTAGATGGAGCCTCGTTGTCCTTGGACCACTCTCTGACTCAGTGAACCCAATGAGACTTTACCACCTGGGTGCTGACTACTGAAGAATCCTTTCATCGCCCACCCCATTTTAAAGTAATGCCTCGTGTGCACACTTAGCTATCATTACGGTTTGTTGTAGATACTAATCTAAAGCCTCCCAAGGCCTTTCACCCTCATTTTTATGTGGCAATAAACAGGCCATATTTGACATCCTGAATTTTTTGGAAAACTAGGCAGTGGTTTTTCTGCCAGTTTTGTGGCATATCATCATTTGTGTGAACTGTTTGTAGTTTGTTATTAATTTGAGCTTAGTGCTCCTCCATATGAGATTTATCATACGCCCTGTCTGGCTCCATAGCAAATGTATTTGCAGACGTTTACATGAATGATTTCAGCCACATTTGAACAGCCCACTGTGATGAAAAAAACAAAAATGGAGAACAAAATTACTGTCATTAAAGGTGGAACAAAATTACATTTAGTTTTCGTTCTACGTATAATTAACTTGCATATGACTTTTGAATTTATTGCTGTGTTCAAGTGAACTGCAGTGATCTTGCTGTCAAGCTAGAGGGTATGCATGAAATATATCACCTTAGAAATAATTTTATCTTTTGAATGTCAGTCAGATGACTTGACCTCTGCAGGCCAACTTCCCATAATCATGGAAGCATGTCTAGGTGTTTTTTTTGTTTGTTTGTTTTTTGACAACCATAAATAAATTCAGAAAATTAATAGTTTTACCATTTCTTTCACTAAACATACTTTTGCACAAGCAAACTTCCTTCATTAAATAGAAATGTTTACAAATAATAATACAAACAAATACTAGAACCCAGGAATACACGCTGTGTTCTGGTAAGAGCTCAACTGTATAATCAAGTCTATTGTCATAGAAGAAACCTTACTTCCTTGTGTAACATTTGAGTTTTTTCATATCCTCATTTTCACTTTATCCTGAACTACAGATCTATAATTTACATGTAAGAAAGGGTTGAAGAGGGATAAAATAAAACTGTGCAAATACAGTTTCCATAATTCCATAAACACAAAATTAGAAAATTCAAAAAGTCAAGTAATTTTTTTTACTATTACTATTACTAATACTATTACTATTCATAACAATGTCATTCTCTACCACCTAACATATAATACATTACATCTAAGAATTTGGCTATTTGATATTGAAGCACAAATTACTGCTTTCTGAATTGTTTATATTCTTTGGATGACTTAAATTTAAATAAAAGAATAAAACCACATAGTAAATCTGAAGATATTTAGAGAGCCCTCCGTTTAAAAGTCAAAGTAATGGTTTCTAAGTATTGGGACCACCCTCTAGTTCCATCACCACAGCGTGCACATTATCAGAATCTCAGCCATATTTACTGATCCCTGGACTGGTCATTTTCTATTGACTGTGTGTGTGTGTGTGTGTGTGTGTGTGTGTGTGTGTGTATTTGTACAGGTACACTTGAGAGGTTGTGTGTGTGTGTATGCTAGTAAAATTTGTTTAAGAGAAAAGATGACAAATGTAATCTAATTTTTGACTTGCATAACCTCTACTTAATAAATAACAAACCAATCATTGTGTCAGTTCTGTAAGCAGATCTTTAAAGACTCAGATGATCCAGAATGCATTACTGCTGCAACTGAAACAAATTTATTACATGTGTAAATGGTCTCTAAAAGCAAGCTGAACTGGCCACAATGGTTGTCCGTTACCACAGAAACTGCCATCCACATGCAGAGGAAAAGAAGGTGAGTGATTTTTAGAAAGCAGTTTGGTTTCACATCTCCTCACAAATTCCTCATTTTAGAGAGCGAAACATGATGCACGCAAGGATTAGGCTGTGCTGCTGGCCATTAACACTGTCTGCCTGCTCAAGTTTTTACCAATTCCAGTTCTTTCCCTGTAGTATATTAGAGTATTAATGTTTATTGTACCGAAAAGGTTAAACTTTAATGTATTTACAAACACCCCTAGGCCTGTCTTAGTGCCTCATACCCTATGGCTGTGTGAGGTCAGAGTTCACTTCCTCCAGGGTATGTTTAGAAATCTTTGACTTTGTGCAGCTGCACTGATCATCTGTGTGTAGATGACTATAAAACCTACAAAGCATGGCTTTGGCCAGCTGCTTCTATCTGCTTAAGGGACTATTCATGGGACTATTCCTTTAGCCAGGTAACAAGTTTTATGTATGCTTGTGCATGGGGTTCCACATGCACTGAGGTATATTGCCTGGTTTACTGAACCTTTAAATGCATTTTATATAAATTCACTTATATACATGCAGAACGGGGGGGGGGGGGAAGGGGCACTTTGCTGTTGGCATTGTGTGAATTCTTTTCTTTCACTCCCTCTGTGCACTCCTCCTCCACACCCTCTGAACTCCATTATCTCTTATTGTTTCTGTCCTCTGACATATGTTTGAGCTCTTACACGCAACATTCATCATCTAATCATTACAACCTCTAGGTCTTGACCTATAACATTCTGACCATGAACTGTCTCTCTCTCTTAATTGGGCTCTATCTTTACTCAGCTCCCTTCTCACCTTAACTTACTACAGATTCCCTGTTTGAGAAGTAAAACAACCAGACTGCAGGAAACATGGATAGTGGCTGCACACCGTATTGCTTTGACACTTCAGGTGTTTATTTGACCACGGAAATATTTTAGTGGAATTCCCCCATTCTCACAGACACAGAGAAGCATGTCTGTGGTGTCATATGGGCTGCTTAGGTTGCAGGGAGGGTTTACTTCCCTGAACCTCTTCTGACCTCTCACACACACAAACAAACACAAACAGTACTCCTGCTTGTCCCAAATCCAATTAGTTTATCTTGTGTCTGACATACTGATCTACAAAGGCAGCTAGTCTTCACACACCTTTTCATAACAAAGATTTGTAACATTCAAATAAGTGTGAAGGTGCTGTTGTGATGGATCATTACCTTAAACATACAAGCATCTGGTTTTCATCAGACAAAAAGGCATGGAACAGGTTGTTTGAAGTTTGTATTAAGGTCATTAAAACAAAAATGTATTTTTATTAGAATAATGTTTTAGCTATTAAGAAAAAGTGACGAGAAAAAATTAGGAAGATGAACTAATTTTATTTAAGATTTGTATGGCTTTTATTATACTTATGTTCTAACATGCTGAAGTCTGAAAGCAGTAATGTTTGAGAATTCTCTTTGTGCATATGACAGTGATGATTTACTGGTTTCTTGAAATGACATGTCCCTTCCATTGGCTAGGCTACTATTAATGCAATATGGAATTACTTCAGAGTAGTTTCTCTAGCAATAAACTGCCGTTTCTCACGTTTCTCACTCCACCATGATCAGATTAAAATATGGGCTTCCTTTAATATTTAAAAAACTTGCAACTTAGTGGGTACATTCTCTGGACCTGTAACTTCAAACAAATGTTTGTTCTTTATTAGAACATGTGAATAAATTCATTAAAATTACAACACAAATGAATATAATTAATTTTTTTATATATCTGGCTCAGATTAATTGACTGAGTCTGAAATAATAAAGAAGCAGAAGTTAAAATGCTGCAAAAATCTAGACCTCAGTAATGTAGTATTTAATATAATTCAGTATATAATTGGTATGAAGTCTAGAGTTGCAATAATTTTATAAGTTGTTTTTGTAAATAAATAAATAAACAAACTTAACATTAAGAGAGAAATTATATCATGTACCAATTGAATTCTTTTCAATTCTTTTTAATTTATAATGATTAATGATGAATACCAAAAAAAGTTTGTATTTAGTATATTACATAATTTAACTGATGTTTAATATCACAGATTTATGTGATAGCGCTGTCTCATATGTACAAGTAACTGAGCAATGTATGTCAAATTAATTATTTAGCACCTTAAACTGAAACTGAAGTAAAAAGTCAGTCTTCACATACAGTAGACATATAGTTGCACTGCTTTGGGGTGTGTGTGTGTGTGTGTGTGTGTGTGTGTTGGGGGGGGGGGGTGGGGGGTGGGTGGGGGTGGTATCAGAGTAGACATGATGGACGTGTCAGTTAAGCCTTTACCTCATAATTCACTAAGGCACTCCATGTGCTACTATGGCCCTGAGTTAGACTTGAACCATAACAGAGATGGACTGCTGTTGATAATGTCCAGCCAATAGCAAATGTAATGAAATTCTGTGAAACATGGTCAGATTGTAATGGGGCTGCTTTAACAGTGATGGACATCTCATTATTAGGCCAGAATTAGTGAGTTTCTTTATAGCACATCTTTCAAACTTCCATTGTACAAATATGTTCAGCACATCCAGTTGCTTTAAGACTACAACTAAATTACTACTCCAGAGTTCTTTCAACAAAACTGTTCTATTGCATCTGTATCTTATGACAACCACAGGCAGTAATTGTTATCTGTTTCCTTGCACAGAGAAACATAATAATAATAATAATAATAATAATAATAATTTAAAAAACAGTTTACTCAAAACTCACTGTTTCTTAAATGGAAGTTTAAGAACAGTTGATGTGGTAATCAGTAAACATTTATGCTTATACATGTGTCTTCCAACTATATATACACTAGAGATAGACTACCAATAGATTAGGTTAACACTGGAGTAATTCTCTATTAATATTTAATATATTGGTTACAAATGTATTATTATACAAATGTTATATAACTCTTTATTATTACATTATTTATTATTTCACTATTATTTAACTATCATCATGTTTTGGATTGTCTACAGTTAATGGGGCCAGGCGGATGTTAGTCCAAAAACAACTGTCATTGAAAGAAAAAGAAAATAAGAAGTCTGTAACATTTGGCTACATTTGCTATTACATTAACAGAAATGTTTTGAATGAAGATTAACATTAAACATTGTACATGGGGAGGTAGGAAAGGTAGTTTACATTCTCAGCAGAGTAGTCTTGATAACAGGCCAAGAGAAATATGAGCCGTTTAAAATGTGTGCATTAACATAATTTATTGTTCTCCTACTCTGCTCGAGTACTCTTCACAGTTGCCCTTTTTCAGGCCCTGAGACAAATGACAGGTCCCACTTCAAGAACGGATGGGAGTGAAAAATCATTCACAGTTGGTAATCGCTTAAAACAGCACTATATTTACAGACTAATAAGTGCAAAACGTTCCAGGCCATTCCCTCCCTCTGACTGGGATTTGGGATCTTCAAGAAAAAAATCTCAGTGATTTACGTCAACTTGGAAAAGCTTTCATTTAGAATAAGGCATTGGTTGTTGAGGAGGAGGAAAGGAAACAAGGGGAGGTTGAGGTGGGGGATTTATAATTTTTTGTGTATATTTGGAAGTCTCCCACACATTTCTAACCAATTTATGTACAAATGGAGTGACCCTGTAATTAATGATCTTTTCACTTTACGTTTTTCAGCACCGAAAAGGTCAAATAAATTTTCTTTAGAACTCCACTCTTCCCCTCTGTCTATTCTCTCTCCTGCTCTGTGGATCAAAATTATATGATAACAGACTAAGAAAAGACATGAGAAATGCCACCTCATTGACACTTTCTGTCAATCCTGTGGGCATATTTTACTGTGAGCATTCTGAGTGGCTATAAACAGAACTTGATAAATGACTAAGGGATAGACTGAGAAGCCAAGGGTCACTTTTTTACTCCAAATTTCAGACTGCCTTGTTGGTGTTATACACATTTCTCTCTCCAGGGTTTTTTTTTTGTTGTTGTTTCACTTGGGTATTGTAAATCTTATCTATTGTATGTGTATATTATTTGAACAGTGCTATGTTACTTGTGGTTTGTTAATAAATGTTTTTTCTTTAATGGCATACAAAAATCCAAAATTTGACAATGACATACTAATGCAGAAGATATTAAATAAATCTTAGGCATTTTTTAAATCTTATTTTAAGTATAATTTGGGGTGACAGTACTGTGAAAAAGGCTTGCACATAATGAAATAAAATTAAGTTTCTACATATCACAAATTATTATAAATAGCGGTAGACAATATAAAAGTAAATCAAAACAATTTCTGGTGTAACCAAATATTGAAGCATCCTTTATAAATGTACTTTACTTTTTTATTTCTTAAAATGTATCGTAGTATGTGTTCTGGTACAGTAGGAAGAGAAATTACTCTGTCTGTGTGTGTGTGTGTGTGTGTGTACATATATAAAAAAAAAAAAAGTGGCACAGTGGTTATCATTGCCTCCTCACAGGCATGTGATGCTTTTATCCAAAGCGACTTACAAATGAGACAATACAAGCAAATGTTGTCCCCATGTTTGTGAGGTTTCCTCCCACTGTCCAACAACATGCAGATTGGCTGCGTTAATCTGTTCCTAGGTATGAGTTTGGAGTTTTTGTGTGAACAATGTGCAAGTTTATGTGTGAACAATGCCCTGAAGTGGACTGACATCCCATATGTTGAGAATTCTCTTGCCTTGGTCAGGGTTGTGGGAACAATGGGTGCAAGGCAAGAATACACACTGGATAGGACACCAGTCCATCATACAGCAACACACACCCACACACTCACCCAAACCAACCAAACCAAAAACATTATGCACCCAACAACCAATACACACCTAGGGGAAATTTGAACACAGACAATTTACCTACTCTGTGAGTTTTCGGGAATGTGGGAGGAAACTAACAGGAAACCCATATAAAGACATTGGTAGAACATGGGAGTTCCTCATATTCAATTCTGTGAAAAAGATTGTTCTGTTTTTGTGTATATTTCATATTAAATTGTTTTAGAAATTGTTTTGTTTATTGAATCAAAAAATGTGTCCAATACCAAATGGGCTTGTGTGAAAATGTATTTGCCCCCATAGTTACTAATTTCCTATCTATGAAACTGCATCCATAATGGGGTTCAGTCGGACTAGATGCAACCAGGCCCAATTACTGCAAACCCTGTTCAATCAAATCAACACTTAAATAGTACTTTTTCAACAGCATGAAGTTAATTAAAAGATCTTACCCTGTAACTATCCTGAATGAAAATTCCAGAAAGAAATTCCGGAAATGATGAGGAAGAAGGTGACTGAAATACATTAGAGTATGAAGGGTTACAAAGCTATTTCAAAGGCTCTGGGACTCCCAAGAACCACAATGAGAACCATTATCTCCAAATAGAAAAACTCGGCACAGTAGTGAACCTTGACAGAAGTGGCCGACCTTCCAAAATTCCTCCAACAGCACAGTAACAACTCATCCAGGAAGTCGCAAAAAATCCAAGGACAATATTACAAGCCTCTCTTGCATCAAAAAACGACACTGTCCATGACTCCACTATCATAAAGACACTGGGTAAAAATGGCATCCATGGAAGAGTGGTGAGGTGAAAACCACTGCTAACCCAGAAGAACATTACGGTTCATCTGAATTTTGCAAAAACACACCTTGATGATCCTCAAACCTTTTGGGAGAATGGACTGATGAGTTGAAAGAGGAACTGTTTGGAATACCGGGGTCCCGTAATGTCTGGTGTAAACCACACACAGAATTCCACAAAAATAACATCATACCTATGCATGGTGGTGAAAGTGTGATGGTGTGGGGATGTTTTGCTGCTTCAGGGCCTGGGCAACTTGCAATAATTGAGGGAAACATGAATTCTGCTCTCTACCAGAAATCCTAAAAGAGATTGTCCAGTCTTCAGTCTGTAAGTTGAAACTCAAGCGTAATTGGATTGATTATGCAGCATGACAATGATCCAAAGCATACAATATGTTTGTCTTCGCAAAGCCTTCAGTGGTTCTAGCAGTGAGTTAAAATGTAATTTTAATGATATTAGATATTAATTAAATTATTTTAACTGCTAAAATTAGCCGCACATAATCAGCTATAGCTAACTTTGGTTTTGGTAAGGAATAAATGCTCATTGCGTTAACTGAGAAAAAACCCTGACTGACTAACTAACCATTCTATTAGGAAAAAAAAGAATAATATTAGCAAGAAGATGGTGTTAGCTAAACCTACACCTACAGTGAGTGAAAAAAGTATTTGATCCCCTGCTGATTTTGTAAGTTTGCTCACTGACAAATGATCAGTCTATAATTTTAATGGTAGGTTTATTTGAACAGTGAGAGACAGAATAACAACAAGAAAATCCAGAAAAACGGATGTCAAAAATGTTATAAATTGATTTGCATTTAAATGAGGAAATAAGTATTTGACCCCCTCTCAATCAGAAAGATTTCTGGCTCCCAGGTGTCTGGGAGCACACTCTTAAAGGGAGCCTGTCAATTTGCTGTCCCCTCAGAATACCTGTATGGTTTTGGCCACCGTGCTGCAGCTCAGTGTCAGGGTCTTGGCAATCTTTTTATAGCCTAGGCCATCTTTATTAAGAGCAACAATTTTTTTTAAGACCCTCAGAGAGTTCTTTGCCATGAGGTGCAATGTTGAAATTCCAGTGCCCAGTATGAGGACGATGAGAACGATGACACCAAATTTAATACACTTGCTCCCCATTCACATCTGAGACCTTATAACACTAACAAGTCACATGACACCAGGGAGGGAAAATGGCTAAATGGACCTAATTTGGACATTTTCACTTAGGGGTGTACTCACTTTTGTTGCCAGTGGTTTAGACATTAATGGCTATGTGTTGAGTTACTTTGAGGGGACAGTTAATTTACACTGTTACACAAGCTGTACACTCACTACTTTACATTGAAGCAAAGTGTCATTTCTTCAGTTTTGTCACATGAAAATATGTAATCAAATATTTACACAAATGTGAGGGGTGTACTCACTTTTGTGAGATACTGTATGTATTTTATGGCAACATTATTAATATTGCAAAATTGGTTGATGATAGATCATGCTATATATGATTAAATTAAAAAAAAAATGTGCCATCAGTTCTTCTACTACTGTCTGGCATCCACTCAGATATATAGCAAATTTTCTACATATCTATTGGCAATCATACTCACATAACATTTATGTAAATATCTCTTGTTATCTTTCTTGTTGCATCTTATGGGATCCCAGTCCCGATGGGATCTAGTCTCAACTCAAATAGTGCACTTCATATTGTATTTCTTTATGTGAACTGTTCAGTCTGAATACTATATTCCTAGGCATAAAACAGATTTTTATGACATAGGCTTATTACTTATACTAGGCATGAAGTACATGTTTTTTTTTTAATTTAAGACATCAGTCAGCATCAAAATTTGTGTTTCCACTATAGACATTTACTAACTGGGCTCTTCTATCGGTAATTGTTGTAATAGGATTGATAGCATTCATTTTTATATGAAATCTGTGCCATAATTAAAAATATGTGTGGCAGTTTGACCAAAAACATTGATTACAATTTGACATTTGACATTCTAAACTGAATAGCCATGGCAAACCAACATTTTGCAGAATGACAATGGATAAAAATCCAATTGCTCAAACCACTTCAGGAGATCTGAGATGCCTTTTGACCACATTTGAGAAATAAGTAAATGTATCTGTTCCTCTAAGCCACATTTGACATGCAAAAAGGTTATGCACATGCTCAGACAGTGATGTTGTGACACATAATGCTGATGATTTTTTTTTTTTTAAAGTCACAGTTCAACTTAAACGGTTGGTGATATTGCTGACTGTTTTCCATGTCTACTTCCATCTCAAAGCTTTACATAGACAGTATATTAAGCATGTTTCCCTTCAAATTAATTGGTAATTGTTAAGGAGCACTTTTACACTATGGAAAATCATGATATAATTCACATTAATCTGCCTGTTCTAATAGGGTAGTAATGGCTGATGCCAAATTATGTGAATTTTATTAATCTATGTTCCAATAATTAATGTTTTACAATCAGAAGGAAAATAGTGACAGCATTTTCCAGTAGGACCTTTAAACTGATACATTTCACCAGTGAGTAAAAGCTCAACATTCCAACCATTTTATATAATACTGTTGATCTTTTCATGCAATAACACTTGCTGGTCACACATTCAATATTAACTTGCATTTTAGTACTGATATATAAAACATAGTTTTAGCTCCTCCCTGTTATTTAATTTATCAAAACTGCTGCAGTGACATTTATTGTATTTTGATCAGATATTGCATTGAAAATAATTCCCCCAAATGGAAAAAAAAAACTTAAGATGAAGAGAGAGCTAGAATTACAGTTAAAATCTAGGCATATATGACAGTTTACAGACATTTGATATTGTGTATGCCCTAAACTAGGCAATATTTTATCTTATTTGCATGAGAGCTCTCTGAGCAGTGGTTAAGTTGATATATGGGTTAATCAGTGTGGCAGATGTCTATATAAATCTGGTCCATCTGCCATTACAGCTATTACATTCTTCAGCCACTTTTAAAAATAATCTACAAGATGATGTCAGTAGGGTGCACTGAGATTAAGCAGTTCTGCAAAGTTCTTGGCTGATGTTTCCAAGGGAACACCTTGATGGCTATAATTACTGTCATGTTGGAAGAGCGATGAGAGATACCAGAGGTCCAAATAAAATGTAAAATGGTTTTGATATAATAGATGTGCATCTCTTTGTTTATAAATTCCCCAGACCATCTGCTGCTCATCTCAAGGGCTGAGTGGGGCTTTACTTGGCTTTGTTTGCTTAAGTATTTCAGTCTGGACCATTGCTGCAGTGTGAAGGGGTGTAATTAGAGGAGTGAACATCACCTACATCATTTTACTGTTACTGAGATTCACCCCAATGACTAGACAGACTTAATACATTTCAAGCTTATTATGTATGATGTGTCTTTCTGTGTCTAGATTCTGCTATTCAGGACCAACCCTGCCTTTAGGCCATTTAGACAACCACCTGGAGCTCCATGAAGGATTTAAAGATTTAAAAAAATCTGTATATAACTTTTTATGGAAAGGGTAAACCATTGTGGTAAATATAGTAAACTTTAAAAATTCTTGGAAGCTAGCTCATGATACAAAGACAGTGATAGCATTTACTACTATAACTAGCTACAGTTCCCTCCAAAAGTATTAGAATAGTAAGGCCAGTTCTACTTTTATCTCACTATACATGGAAAGACATCTGGGTTTGAGTTCAAAAGATGCATATGAGACGATAAGTCAGAATTTCAGCTTTCATTTTGAATATTTACATCTATATGTGTTAAACAACTTAGAACATGCCACCTTTTGTTGGAACCCACCAATTTTTTCAAGCAATCAAAAATATTGGAACATGTCACTAATAAGTGTTTCTTCCTGCCCAGGTGTGCCCTGATAAATTGATTGTTTATTGACTTAAGAGCTCTGAATATCTACTCTTGGTTTGAGCCCTAGGTTACATTTGAAAGATTGCATTTGTTGTTAATAAGGACAAACCAACATGAAGAGAGCTGTTTATGGAAGAAAAGCAAGCCATTTTGATGCAGAGAAAATAAGGAAAATCAATCAGAGCCATTGCACAAACATTAGGCATAGCCAATTGTGAGAGCTGTGAAGAAAATCCAAAACCAGCAGTTAGTGACATCACCAACAACCTTCACAGAGCAGGGGTGAAGGTATTCAATTCAATTTGCAAAAGCAAACAACTAGGGATGCAACAACTAATCGATAAATTTGACAACAAATTTCATTATCGATTAGTTGGGTATGTAACGTCACTGTGGATAGCCCCAGTCACTGATGTCACTTCGGTGAAAAATGCATTTCTATGAGTAAAACACATCTGAAAACAAGCGGATGTCACAGGGTGAGCTGCTTCAGGAAAACTGCACAACCCAGGTCGTTCAAAGCATGAGAATGATTTATACTAAGTGCTTCAAACAAACTCATAAATGTATTAATGTGTCTTGTCATGTCAGATGCTTTGACAGATGCATGTGCTATTTAATGTGTTCCAGACATGACTTCTTCAGCATAGAAATTAAAATTTTACATTTATATAATTATCTGTAAATGTTAAATATTTACACTGGTATTTTCATTTTAAATAAAGGCTCATCCTGACAGCAAGTGAATCTCCATTAAACTTCACTAAATGAGCACGAGTCCACTCATGTCAAACAGCGTACAACAGAAAGGATGCGCAATAACTCTGACTAAAATTTTCATTTCGATCAAATATTTTGTTTGATGTTATTTTTAGTTATATTTAGACCCTAAAGTAATAGTGTTTTTTTTTCATGAGAGCAGTAACTGTAATGGGGGTATAACATGTAATTGTAAATAAATGTAAGAAGTGTCATACATTTACAGAATAAAGTAATGTTACTGTGTTCAGATGAGTGAATGTGTGTGTTACTGCAGCACATTCAACCTCTTACCAGTTAACACTTATATTGTGCTTTTGTTTTTCTTTTCTTTTTTTTTCTTTTTCTTTTTCTTTTTTTTTAGTATTTTTAATATCGCGATTTAACTTCTGCTTTAAAGCTTGTGGACAATCAGTTTTTTTTTGTTTGTTTTCAAAATATAATGTCAATATTTAAAAAAAATTAATAAAAATCCTTTGCACAGTGTATAGCAGAACCCACATAGATACATGTGTAATACCTTTATCATAGTCTTCAAGATAGATTACTTGATTATCAAAATAATTGCTTGTTGCAGCCCTACAAACAACATTAACAACAACTGAAAGAAGTTGCAGAAAAATCATGGAAAAGGAACAGAAAAGAAAAATGCAACAGTTTGGGTCACCTGCTTTTTCAGTTATTGCAAGCAAGGGATATACAGTAGATGACTGGGATTACTAGTGTTAGTAATGTTAGTGACATCATCAGTGTGCATTGCAAATCATACTACACTCAGAAAAAAAAAAGAAACGTCCTCTCACATCCAACTGCTTTTATTTCCAGCAAATTTCTAAACATGTATAAATATTTGTATTAACATAAAAAAACATTCAACAACTGAGACATAAACTGAACAAGTTTCACAGACATTTGACGAACAGAAATAGAATAATGAGTCCCTGAACAAAGGGGGGTCAATCTCAAAAGTAACAGTCAGTATCTTGTGTGGCCACCAGCTGCTTTAAGTACTTCAGTGCATCTCATTCTCATGGACTGCACCAGATTTGTCAGTTCTTGCTGTGAGATGTTACCCCACTGTTCCACCAAGTCATTTGCAAGTTCTGGATCAAGTCTGGGGGGAACACATGGTTACATGTAATTTTCCATTGTAAGGACGATCAACTGTCCTTCCTGTCTTAGGTGTCTTATATTAGACATTGCAGTTTATCCACATCTGCAGACATCATGCCTCCCTGCAGCAGGCCTATGGAATGTTCACGTAGGTGAGCCGTAACCCTAGACATCTTTCTTCTGGTGTTTTTCAGAGTCACTAGAAAGGTCCCTTTAGTGTCCTAAGTTATTGTAACCATGACCTTAATTGCCTACCACTGTAAATTGTTAGTGTTTATGGTTAAGCATGAAAACATTGTTTAAACCCTTTCAAATAAAGATCTGTAAAGCTTATTTGGATTTGAGAAAAATTATCTTTAAAAACCACACTCTCCTGAAAAAGGACATTTATTTTATATATATAGACAACAGTGAAGAAATTACACTTTGCTACAATGTAAATTAGTGAGTGTACAGTTTGTATAACAGTGTAAATTTGCCATCAAAATAATTCAACACACAGCCATTAATGTCTAAACCGCTGGCAACAAAAGTGAGTACACCCTTAAGTAAAAATGTCAAATTGGGCCCAAATTGTCAATATTTTGTGTGGCCACCATTATTTTCTAGCCCTGCCATAACCCTCTTGGGCATGGAGTTCACCAGAGCTTCACAGGTTGCCACTGGAGTCCTCTTCCACTCCTCCATGACGACATCACGGAGCTGGTGGCTGTTAGAGATTTTATGCTCCTCCACCTTCCACTTGAGAATGCCCCACAGATGTGCCATTTTTTTTGTGCAATTCGGGGCGGCAGCTGCTTTAATGGTGGGTTCGTTATTATTCTTAATGAAAAACACAACAACAACAAAACAGTACAATGACAAACTCGCTTATATTAATCCAAATCTTCCACCACCATCTTATGAGTCAGTTTGTACACTCTTCCTGTCAGTCAGCTCACCTCACTTTTATCACGTGATAAATGAAATCCTGCTGATGACTCCTGCTGATCTGTGCGAGCTCATGCAGAATTGAGCAGACCCGTTCAGTTTTTATTTGTATCGTTTGTTTTCACGCTCAGAAAAAACAATGTTGCAACCAGCTAATCTTTGGGATGGGAAGCCTTGTGTGTGTGTGTGTGTGTGTGTGTATGTGTGTGTGTCCCTGGGGCCATCTTCAGTTGTCTTGACTCAGTCTTGCCACTGGTTCATGGTGGTCACCGTGAGAGTGAGGCCGATGCTGCTCAAGTCTTCCTCACTTTAATCCAATTCACGCACAAGTTGAGTTCCAGTTTGTGTTCTACATAATAATGGATGCAGAAATGGAAACTTCGGTCTTCGTCGAAATCGATGGACGAACTCTTGTGTGTGTATTGTGTGTTTTGTGTGCAGGTCTGAACTCCATCCCAGAGTTTCCAGTCTGTCCTAGACTGCCTTGTTCCTGCCTCCCACGATGACATCACTGAATGGCGACCATATTGTTGGAGGTGGTGACCTGTGATTTGTTGTTAGGAGATTGTGTTTGGCTTGTGTTGATTACCCTTGAGGTTATAGTATTCTTTGTTCTGACTTTGAGTTTGGTTATCCCTGTACCTGTTTATGTATAATATATTCACCAATGTATATATGTTTCACTCGGTTTACTGGCAATAGGGGTGTGGCTGCCATTTCTTTTGGGAATCGGGTCATTTTTGTCTCTGTTTTTGGATTAGGGAGTTACGAGTTATGTATTTTTGTATTTAGGTAAACTAGCTCTCTAAACAAAGAATTCTTTTGTTTATTATTTTGGCCTTTGCCCACCCTGAAGATACCCTTGTGTTCTATGTACAGGTGTACTGTATATACACTTGCCTATTTTACAATATACCACAACTTTTGTTGAAACCTGTTGGTGTTTGTCATTCCTGGCTTCCCTTATTTAGAGATCATTTCCTTTGAATCGTGAGCTGGTTACTCTGCGTGGACTAACCTAGACTGGGTCGTAACACCTGTGTTAATATGACAGGTTTTTTGATGTTAAAATTATAATAATAATAAATTAAACCAAGATAATTCATATCGGATCTTTTTTTTTTATGTCTCTTTTCACATTTAGTGGTTCGCTCAAAAGCAAGACCGCTTATTGCCTAAAGGACACCATACTAACAATGAAGCATGGTGGTGGAAGCATCATCCCTTCACCACACATACTGTGCTATTGCCAAACAAAAAATAGGGGATATATTCTGAAAACCCAGCTGACTGTAAATTGATCACTGTTCCAATATAATGAATTCCTCTTAAGAGGGTTATTTTATTATTATTATTATTATTATTATTATTATTATTATTATTATTATTATAAAACCTTTCATACATTTCAAATGCAGCTCAAAATAATAAAGAAAATCTATTTAAAGAATAATTAAATATAATTCTAATTAAAATAATATAAAGTGATGTAAAAGTAACAAAGAAGTAAGACAAATAATATAAAAAAAGCTAGTTAAAAGCTAAATTAAAATTTTTAAAAATGTACCGCTGTTTTTCGTATTCAGAGATAGATGGAGCCTGATACATGTTTAATGGAAAAGTGTTTCAGATATTTTGTACATATGTGGAATATGGAGAAAGCTAGCACTAGATGATCTTAAGGCATGATTTGGAACATGCCAGATCTGATCAGATCTACAGTGTGGCCATGATAAAACTTCAAGATATTCAAAAGAAGAAACCTCTTCCTCACTTGTTTTACAATATAAATATATTTATTATTATTAATAATAATTACAACAACAAAAAACAACAACAATAATAATAATAATAATAATAATAATAATAATAATACACAACTACACCACGCCCCTTTCTTACTGTCCCATACAATATTTGCAAAATCATAGTTTTGGGGAACAGTTTCAAAGAAGTTGAACTAAGCCAGGGTTTAGTCAGTATCATAACATTTAGTTTCTGTTCACAAATAAGAACTCTTATATTTAGTAAGTGTCTCGTAATGGAGGTGCAGACAGAAGCAAGTGCAGGTATAGCAGTTTAATAAAACAAGTTCACAGGATAAGGCAGAAGTCAATAATCCAACATGTGTTGGAACAGTTATTCTGCTGTGGTCAAATCTGATGGGAGGGATGGTAGTGGAATTAAGCAGAGTGACTTCAAAAACCTGTCCATAACCACCAAGATGGTTGTGTTTCCCTGAGACTCTGGCAGGTCAGTGAGGAAATACACAGACATGTGTTACCACGGACGCTCTAGAATGAGCAGAGGAATCAGTTTGCCCACTGGTAATGTTCAAGAAACCTTGGACTGGGCACAGGTTGAACATGATGAGACCATTCGATGCACTTCCCTCAGCATGCTGGGCCACCAGTACTTCTCACATATTAGATGGTAGGTGTGCTGTGTACCTGGGTGGCCTGTGGCAATCGCCATGGGGGCCCAAGTGATGAGTTCCAGCACATGCTGTTTGAGCACATACTATTTACCAGGGGGACATGCAACTGGGACCTAAGAGCTTGGGATTCATGCTAGGGTCTGATATAACTCCCACTCATTGGAGCTGAGGATACAGGTAGGTGGGAGAATAAACTCATCTGAGCTTACTTGAATCTCTGGGCTGTGTACCCAGGAGAGTGCATCTCATTGGTATTCATCAATCCTGGATGATAGGACAACGTGAACTGGAAACATGAGAAGATCAAGTACCACTGGGCATGGCAAGGTGTCACACATTTAGTAGTGTAGAGATATTTGAGGTTCTTATGGTCCATGAAGATGATAAATGGGTGCGTGACCCCCTATACCCTGTGTTGCCATTCCTCCAGGGCTAATTTTCCAGCCAAAAGTTATCTGTTCCCCACATCATAGTTCCTTTCTGCTAAGGACAACTTTTTGGAGAAGAAAGTGACTGGGTGAAGCTTTGGTTTGTCCTGAACCTCTGAGAGAGCACAGCACTAACTCTGAAGCATCGACCTCCACAATGAAGGATTCAATGGGATCTGGGTGCTTAAGAAGATGAGCAGTGGTGAATTGTTGTTCACAAGTGGTGAGTTGTTTGAATACCACTTCAGTGGCTGGATTCCATGTCAGCCACTTAGGTTTCCCCTTCAGCAGGGATGTCATTAGTGTGCTATGGTGCTGAAACCTCTTATGAAATTCTGGTAAGGGTTAGCAAACCCCAGGAATCATTGCACCTCCTTGACTGTGTGAGGAATGGGCCAATAAACCACCACTATCACCTTGCCTGGTCCATAGCAACTCCCCTAGATCTAATGATGTAGCCCAGAAATCACATGTGTTGGTGGAATTCGCATTTCTCTGCTTTGACGTAGAATTGATGCTGGAGAACCTTTTTTTTTTAAAACATCTGACATACGTGGGCAATGTGTTCTGGAATAACTGGAATAGACCAGTGTGTTATGGATATATGTGATGACACACTTCCCCAGTATGTCCCTCAGGACATTGTCGATCAGGCACTGGAACACTGATGGGGTGCTAAATAGCCCATACAGCATATCCAAGTACTCATAGTGGCCAGAAGTGGTGCTGAAGGCTGTTTTCCACTCAATAGCCCACCCCACCAATTGTTGAGACCTTATGGTCCTCCACCTTCCATTTGAGGATGTCCCACAGATGCTCAATAGGGTTTAATCCAAGGCAGTGTTCATCTTGGAGGTATGTTTGGGTTCATTATCATGCTGGAATACTGCCCTGCAGATCAGTCGCCTAAGGGAGGGGATCATGCTCAGCTTCAGTATATCACAGTACATGTTGACATTCATGTTTCCCTCAATGAACTGTAGCTCCCCAGTGCCAGCAGCACTCATGCAGCCCCAGACCATGACACTCCCACCACCATGCTTGACTGTAGGCAAGACACACTTGTCTTTGTACTCCTCATCTGGTTGCTGCCATACACGCTTGACACCATCTGAACCAAATAATTTTATCTTGGTCTCATAAGACCACAGGACATAGTTCCAGTAATCCATGTCCTTAGTCTGCTTGTCTTCAGCAAACTGATTGCAGGCTTTCTTTTGCATCATCTTTAGAAGAGGCTTCCTTTTGGGACGACAGCCATGCAGACCAATTAGATGCAGTGTGCAGCGTATGGTTTGAACACTGACAGGCTGAACCCCCACCCCTTCAACCTCTGCAGCAATGCTGGCAGCACTCATATGTCTATTCATTGAGGGAACCATGAATGCCAACATGTACAGTCATGTACGAAATTATTGGCACCCCTGGAACTTTTCCAGAAAATGCACCATTTCTCCCACAAAAGTGTTACAATGACAAATGTTTTGATATACACATGTTTATTACCTTTAAATGCATTGGAACAGCACAAAAAAGCAGAAGAAAAAAGGCAAATTTGACATCATTTTACACAAAACTCCCAAAATCGACTGGACAAAATCATTGGCACCCTATTAAAACTGTGGGTAAATAATTTCATTTCAAGCACGTGATGTTCATTTAAACTCACCTGTGGCAAGTAACAGGTGCTGGCAATATAGAAATCCAAACTGAAGCCAGTTAGAGTTTATAAAAGTTGGCTCAACCTTTGTGTTGTGTGCCTGTGTGTGCCACACCAAGCATGAAGAAGAGAAAGAAGAGCCGAGAAAGTCTGAGGACTTAAGAAGCAAAATTGTGGAAAAATATCAACAATCTCAAGGTTACAAGTCAATCTCCAGAGATCTTAAAGTTCCTTTGTCCACTGTGCGCAATATAATCAAGAAGTTTATAACCCATGGAACTGTGGCAAATCTCCCTGCACGTGGACGGAAGAGAAAAATTGATGAAAGAATGCAACGCAGGATAGTTCGAATGGTGGATAAACAACCTCAGTCAACTTCCACGCAAATTCAGGCTGTCCTGCAGACTCACGGTGCATCAATGTCAGCTCGAACCATACGTCGTCATCTGAATGAGAGGAAGCGCTATGGCATGAGACCGAGGAGAACCCCACTTCTGACACAGAGGCATAAAAAAGCCAGACTGCAGTTTGCAAAAATGTACCTGAGTAAGCCTCAATCCTTCTGGGAGAACGTTTTGTGGACAGATGAGACTAAAGTAGAGCTTTTTGGCAAAGCACGTCATTCTACTGTTTACAGAAAACAAAAAGAGGCCTACACAGTACCTACAGTCAAACATGGTGGAGGTTCAAGGATGTTTTGGGGTTGTTTTGGTGCCTCTGGCACTGGGTGCATTGACTGTGTGCAAGGAATCATGAAATCTGGACACTATCAAAAGATTTTGGCCCATAATGTAGGGTCTAGTGTCAGAAAGCTGGGTCTGCGTCAGAGGTCATGGGTGTTTCAGCAGGACAATGACCCGGAACATACCTCAAAAAGCACCCAGAAATGGTTGGAGACAAAGCGCTGGAGAATTCTGAAGTGGCCATCAATGAGTCCGGATCTAAATCCCATAGAACACCTATGGAGAGATCTCAAAATTGCTCTTCAAAGGCACCCTTCAAATCTGAGAGACCTGGAGCAGTTTTCAAAAGAAGAGTGGTCCAAAATTCCAGTCAAGAGGTGTAGGAAGCTTGTTGATGGTTATAGGAAGCGATTGGTTTCAGTTATTTTCTCCAAAGGGTGTGCAACCAAATATTAAGTTGAGGGTGCCAACAATTTTGTCCGACCTAATTTTTGAGTTTTGTGTAAAATGATATCAAATTTGCCTTTTTTCTTCTGCTTTTTGTGCTGTTACAATGTACTAAAAGGTAATAAACGTGTATACCAAAACATTTGTCTTTGTTTTAATGTACTTTTAATGTAGTGTGTTACCTTCTTGAGCATCAATGAATGTTTGCACCTTTTGTAATAGTTGTGTAAAAGTCCCTCAGTTCTGATAAGTGTGAAAAGATGGATCTGAACATAATAGTTATACATAACTGTTGGAAAAGGGTCAAATATGCAGAAGATACTGGAAAAGCAAAGAATGTGCAGGACCTGTGTCATGTAGCTGGGACTTGACTACATATCCCAGCAATCACTGTGCACCTTGGGAGCATGTCACATGAACACTTTTACGTGTTTCACATCTTTTGGTTAATCATCACTAGTATTTAAGTTACGTTTTGCACCACTCACATAGTCTTGCTTTTGTCTCTCTTTGCTCTACTTTCATTATCTTGTTTATGCCTTGTATTAATAGCTTAAGATTCTGATATTTCTAGTGTTTATGTTATTTGTTGAATTTGAATTAAAATTTATTCTGCACGTGCATCCATCTTCACCTCCTTTACATGACAGAAAACAAGACTGCTACAATAGATGCAGCAGAATTTTTCACCACCCAAGAAGCCATTCTGGAAAGAGAGCACCAGAGAATGGAACAAGAGGGGAAGTGACCTTTGGTCAAAGCTACAGAGGCATGGCTGGAGGCCATGCATAAGATCTTTCCCCACCCTCCCAGCCCTACTGCGAATTTGTCTCAGATTGCCAGTTCCATGGTGAACATTGCTCTGTCTCCCTGCTCGACTGAGGATGTCGTTCAGCTTCTCTGTTCGGCTGAGAATGCTGCTTTACCTCCCTCCTCTGTCTCGGAAGTCAGTACACCATGCTCCTCTTTGGGCGTTGCTCCTCCTCCTCACTCTGTGAAGGATGTCTCTCTGCCTCCTTGCTAAGATGGCATGGTCGCTTCTCCATCAGAGGAAAATGGCCAGATTGGTTCAAGCTGCCAGGAAGGATATAGTCACTCATATAATCCCTCTTCACAATTGTGGTGAGCAGAAAAAACATCTCAGCATTCACAAAACATATAATCACATATAATCACTCTTAGTTGTCATAAGTGTGAAAAGATGGATCTCAACATCATATAGTTACTGTTGAAAAAGGGTCAAATATGCAGAAGATGCTGGAAAAGCAAATAATGTGCAGGACCTGTGTCATATAGCTGGGACTTGATTACATATCCCAGCAACCAATGCGTACCATGGGAGAAAATCACATGAACGCTTGCACCAGTTTCAGGCTATCTGATAATAATTTTAATGTGCCAGTTTCATCTTAGAAAAACCCTAAATTGTAACAGCTAATTGTAACTTCCCATTGATATGTCTTACACTTAGTGGTGTTATTGGCATTTAATTTTGTTCTGCATTAGCTAACAGCTATCATATGATACTTGCTTGGTAACAAAGGCTAACTGTGTTGTTTAATAGCCACTAAATGTCCAAAATATTTTTGTCATTGGCATATCCACTAAAAGGTACATTGAGGTCCATTGTGCTATAAATAACTTTTTCATAGGCTATTAAATATATCGGGCCTATGTCAATATCAATAGGAATTGATTCAAGTTTTAAGCCAATAAAACATTTAAATTGTCAGTTACATGCTATAGAAAGCAATAGGATAATTGTGCATGATTAGTATAAGATTTTCTTCCTGGTGTCATTTAGCTTTGCATACCATTGTGTTGCCTTTGTAAGAACCTATTTAATTTCTAGCACACAAAATGAAATCATGTTCTTAATAAAATTATACTCTAATATGTGTTGTTGTTTTTTTTTGGACAAATATGAATGTCTGAGGCATAGGGGGAAAAAAGAAATAAAATAAAAAAAAAAAACCCTACATTCTATACAGCCCAGGGCTGGCCAGCTAGAATCTTTAACGACTATGACTGTTCTCTTTAGAGAGCAATATCTATAAACATTTATTTATTGTAATGACAGACATTTGTGCATAAGTGGACCTTAGAGCATGTGACTTCATAAGTCATCTGCACATCAATAAAAATTTAAATTCCAGTTTTCAGGAGTGATGAGAACACTCCCAAAGGAGGCTTCTCTGAGGCTTGGCCCACAATTTTGCCAGTTGGCACTCTTTTTAGAGGTCTGTGTTTTCTGAAATAACAGAGGATCTAAGGCCCATTACTCTATATTTGGAATATTGTAAAGAGGTAAGTGGAAGCCAGTGGAACATTTTGTAAATCTTGAGTCACCCCAAACCACCATGAGGACGATAAATGTGTTGGTCTCTCCAACAGGATATCCCCTTTGCCTCACTTACCATGGTCATAATGAGAATAACAGAGGGGGCATTATTTTTCCTCAGTAGTTCAGGAAGGTGATAAAGGGCTCTCAGATCCTTTCACAGGGTGCAGTGGTATATACACATTAATTCACATAGACACAACTACATCTCTTCTTATTACAGAACATTTTCCCCCTCACTGTACAGTTTAGAGCCATAAGTACATATAAGATATATTATGTATATCATACATATACATATACAGGATATATTAGGAACTATGTGAGCTAAAGAATTGGTGCATTATTAAAAGTGGACCTGGGGAAAGGATAATTGGACATATAGCATTTCATACATATAGGATTAGGATGACAAATACTGATCAAAGTGAAAATATAATCTATAATTATATTTACATAATGTGCTTACAGTATTAAAAAGTTAACAGCCTCTTTACAACATAAAAAGCAATATAATAAACATTTCCAATACCCCTGTATATGTTCTTATTTTCAAATTTGAATCATAACTGTATCTTATCAAGGCTCATGGGGAAAATGAGATTCCAGTTTGGGTTTTTCCAAAATCCCTCATTTAGAAGATATGTTATAACTAAAAGCGGTACTGTTTTGTTTATTATTTATTTCTGTTATCTCATTCTATTAGTTCTGGTAGCATTAGTGCTTTTAAAACACTCATAAGTGATCATTTTGCCTACGGGATGTGAGATTATGTTACTTTCTTGGCAAGACTATTGAAATATGTCACTGACCATCTGCTAAAATGATTACCAGACATGACTAAAAGTTCTTAGTGCACAAAACTGTCAACTGATTTATAATGCATTTAGTGAATGTATCTTCCTTTTATGTGTCATGTTACTACAAATATTTTAATCTAAAATATTGTTAATCTTACTGTGTGCATGTGTAATGGTATAATATAAGGTATAAGTAAGTGTGTCTCTACAATCAACTCCATTAAAGTCAGATTATAATCATTTACCCTTTGTTAAGCTGTGTTAGACATTATTGGCTCTTTGTTTTTAGTGCAATGACCCATTGCACTATAATGGGTCATTGCAGTTGTTGTGTGCATAACAATTAGTGTAAGCAGTTCTAAGGACTTCAAAATATAATGCCATTATTCACAAATATGCATCTTTTATTTGAACGTAGTATGTATGCATATAGTAATCAATGTACAAAGTTCATTAAGCCAAGATAACAAAACAGGAAGTAGTGACAATGTGTAATTTCCAGACTAAGGAAGGTTGTCATCTAAGGTAGTACTAATACTAATAATGTTATTTGGAGAACAGATTGAACAATCAATGTGGTTTTGGTCATCAGAATTGTAGTGCATAAGGCCAATTCTTGTGATTTTATAAAGTTCCCCATGTTCATGTATAGATAGCCATGCAGAGGGATCTGATAGTTGTAATAGTGACTGTTTTCAAGAGGAACCCACACCCCCTTTTTTTTTTTACATGTGGGTCTGTACCAAATTTAAGGAAGTAACAACCGTTTTTACACAGTGAGAAACTAAGACATAGCCAGCTGCCTAATCTAAAATGAGGGGTTTCAGTTCTTGTTAAGAATACCTTGCAACATCATCAGCAGCCCGTTAAATATAAAGATATAATATCATAACAGTTGCAACACTCAAAAACAAACCACAAATGTGTTAATAACTTATATAATATAATATATGACATTTGCTTTCATACAGAATGGCCCCAAAAGCAAAATGCTTGATTTCCTTTTATATATTACCAAGGAAGACAAATTAGTTTGTTTTTTTTAGTGATGATATGCTGACCAATATATAATATAAAATAATAAGAAACCAACTGTCATAATGGTTAATCCAGTGCAGGCCAATACCCCAAAACCAGGCCATGACTACTGTATATGTTTTGATAAAATCTTCAGGCTTTGAAATGTAGAATAGGACCATATTCATGACAACTGTCAACCCCTAGTACATTACCCACATGCCACATATTATTATTTTCTTTGTATAGGTCAATTAACTAGATTTTTAAAATATATACATAATTACATAGATATAAACTTTGATGTTTATAATATTTAATAGTAGTAGCATTGCTGCCTCACTGTTCTAGGGTCCCTGGATCAATCCTGAACTCTGGTTACTGTCTGTATGGATTTGATTAAGTAACAAATAAACTATGTTTAACCCCTCTGCAAAGTATCCCTTTACTGTTGTGCCTCACCATCTGTGCTAGAGAGCAAGGATGATACACATACAGGCACTATACCACCTTTCTTTATTTTTTGCTCCTCAGTGAGGCTTGTGCCATAATCCAGCTTTTGTTGACAATATTTGATTAAGTGAACTGTTGTTAGAATATAACAGAAGTTGTAGAAATCTGTACCACAAAATTTATTAATCTCTTTTGGTGTTAGATTGAATCATCTTTGTCATCTTACAAACTCATGTGCAAAACAGCTTATAATGTGCTTGATAAGATCTGTAATACTGAGCTCCATAATAAAGTGTGCAGGAGCATAGCAAAGTGGTCACCTCTAAGCCACCCCAGGAAAATATTATTATTATTATTATTATTATTATTATTATTATTATTATTACCACTGTGTTATGACCTAAAAACACCTTGGTAACTCTCCTTGTGACAGGCTAGTATGAATAATAAAAGAACATAAACTATCTGGTAAATTAAAAAGTTCATTTCATCATTGTGCAACTGCACAGAAGTAAACTTTTCTCTGGCTCCACTGACCAATAAGCAAACACTAGTCAAACATAATGCTAGCATATCCAGATGATGTTGTAATGATATGCTGTCACGAATCATGCATAGAGTTGAATGCAAACACAGAGATAAAATCCACAGAGCAAACAAACCAGAATGGCAAATCCAAAATCAATGTCACTAGAAAAACTAGAAGTAAAACTTCTATTTAAAGGAGACAGGGTATTTAAAGTAGTCTCAGTGATTGGAAACAAGTATGTGCAATTAGAATTACTGAGACAGTGACTATGTATGAGTCATGTGACTGATCATGCGGTGGTGTTTTATACAAGTCACACTTACATCTTGTCAGGCGGTAAGGTTGAGGCAGAAGCATTCGCAGATTTTTTAAACATTTAATATAACCAAGAGACAACTAGACAAACACTCAGTCAACTTGACAAGGTAATCAGGCATGAAACAAAAACCAAACCGACATGAAAGACGTGAGTCTAAGACGACGAAAGACAAACAGAAAGTGCAGACAAGGACTATAAATACACATGAGTGCTCATCAACAAAAACGTGAATCAGGTGCCTTTGTGGTGCATGTGGTCATGTGGTGCAGTGCAGTGGCTGATGGGAAATGGGAGTCCAGATCTCCCAGATCCCTGACAGAACCCTCACCCAAGGGCGCTACTCCCGGAGCACCCAAACCGACACGGCCCCCCCACCGGCGGCCCCGGGCCCCCGGGCAAAAGGTCCACAACAAAGCCAGTAGACCGAGCGGCTCCCCTAACGGCACAGGGAGGCAAAAGGAAGTCCTTGGCGGTGCATGGAAGCAGGGCGATCTCCTTCCTGGGGCAGAAGAGGAACGCGAGGTCCCCCATGAGGCTCAAAGCGGGAGCGAGGGTCTCCACGAGGCTCCAGGGGGGAGCGAGGGTCTCCGCGAGGCACACGGGGGGAGCGAGGTTCTCCGCGAGGCACACGGGGGGAGCGAGGTTCTCCGCGAGGCCAGAGAGAGGAGCGAGGTTCTCCGCGAGGCCTAAAGGAGGAACAACGCTCACCAAGGAGCATGAGGGGGGAACGGCGTCCTCCGCGGAGCAGGAAGGGGGAGCGACACCCCGAGTGCAGCGAAGGAAAGGAGCGACGTCTTCCGCGGAGCAGGGAGGCAGAGTGACGTCCTCAGCGAGGCAGGATGGCAGAGAGACGACCGCAGCCGAGCAGGAAGGCCGAGCGACGACCTCAGCCAAGCAGGAAGGCCGAGCGACGTCCACAGCCGAGCAGGAAGGCCGAGCGACATCCACAGCCGAGCAGGAAGGCCGAGCGACGTCCACAGCTGAGCAGGAAGGCAGAGCGACGTCCACAGCCGAGCAGGAAGGCCGAGCGACGTCCACAGCCGAGCAGGAAGGCCGAGCGACGTCCACAGCCGAGCAGGAAGGCAGAGCGACGTCCACAGCCGAGCAGGGAGGCTGAGCGACGTCCACAGCCGAGCAGGAAGGCAGAGCGACGTCCACAGCCGAGCAGGGATGCTGAGCGGCGTCCACAGCCGAACAGGAGGGCTGTGCGACGACCTCAGCTGAACAAGAAGGCTGTGCGACGACCTCAGCTGAACAGGACGGCTGCGTGACGAGCTCAGCTGAACAAGACGGCTACGCGACGACCCCAGCTGAACGGAAAGGCAGAGTGACATCCAGAAGAGGGGCGGGAGGGCGGGACTCGGTCTCTTCTTCGAGTATATGCTCCAACCCGTGCACCTTGGCATTTTCTACAATAAACGCCGGGTGTTGTATGGCGTGTGCGCTGTACGACGTTGGTATCCCGAGTCCACGGTTGATCTCAGCCAGCTCTTCCCTCCACCTTTTGTCCCGCTCCATGACCTTGAGATACTCCTCCGCATAGCTGTCGTACCAGGCGTCCATCGGGAAGAGAAGAAAAAAAAAATATCTGCTGCTTCTAATTCGCGGTCTTTCGTTCTGTCCATCAGTCTGGCGAAGTATTCTGTCAGGCGGTGGGGAGGACACAGGCACGGGAGCAGGTGGAGGCCGACAGCAAGCACGGCGTGAAAGGAATGCGGGATAATCCAGGGAGGGCGTCGGGGTAAACAAGCAAAAGCGTTATACAAGGCGGAAGATCCAAAAGCGTAGTCAGAGGCAGGCAGAGAGTCGTGGTAAACCAGAAAGTCGTAAAGATATCAGAGAGCTTGGTATCACAGCAAACAAATGTTACGAGCGTTAGAAAGCCCATAGGGCATTACCAAGTACTCGTAGTGCCCGGTGAGTGTACTGAACGCCGTTTTCCACTCGTCTCCCTCCCAAATACGAATTAGGTTGTAGGCACTGCGGAGGTCCAGTTTTGTGAACATCTTGGCTGCACAACATCCCCTTACGAAGCCTCGCGCCTCCCCGTCACATTCAAGCCATCGATGGAGCACCCATTGGAAATGGTCTCATCACCCAAGTAACGGAAAGTCTCCTCCTGCATGCCAGTGCCTTGCATCGTGAATCCATTTCATTTTTTGTCATTCATAAAGCCCGATATCCCCTGGTCCTCGGATACCCCTGGTTAGCTCAGCACAATCCCCAAATCACATGGGACAAAGGGGACATCATCCGTTGGTCCCCCTACTGCTTTCAACACTGCCTGTCCTGCGCCACGATCAGTATCTCCTCCACTTCCATGGAGAGCCCTGATGGCCCGGTTACGGCCACCATTCCCCATGAGTACACGGATTTGAAGGAGGTATTCAGCAAAAGAAGGGCAAGTGGATTACCCCCACATCGAAGCTACGACTGCGCCATTGATTTCCTGACGGGGGCTGTCCCGCCCAAAGGGGGGGTGTATTCACTCTCCATCCCGGAACAACAGGCAATGAAGGACTATATTCGAGAAGCCCTCCAACAAGGGTACATCCGACCCTCAATCTCCCCCGTATCCGCCGGGTTCTTTTTCGTGGAGAAGCGGGGAGGAGGCCTGCGCCCCTGTATTGACTACCGGGCGCTGAACCGCTGTTGTGTGCGCTACCGATATCCCCTCCCGCTGGTACCGTCCGCCCTGGAACAGTTACGGACAGCCAAGATGTTCACAAAACTGGACCTCCGCAGTGCCTACAACCTAATTCGTATTCGGGAGGGAGACGAGTGGAAAACGGCGTTCAGTACACTCACCGGGCACTACGAGTACTTGGTAATGCCCTATGGGCTTTCTAACGCTCGTAACATTTGTTTGCTGCGATACCAAGCTCTCTGATATCTTTACGACTTCCTGGTTTACCACGACTCTCTGCCTGCCTCTGACTACGCTTTTGGATCTTCCGCCTTGTATAACGCTTTCGCTTGTTTACCCCGACGCCGTCCCTGGATTATCCCGCATTCCTTTCACGCCGTGCTCGCTGTCGGCCTCCACCTGCTCCCGCGCCTGTGTCCTCCCCACCGCCTGACACATCTAATAACAATATAGCAATATGTGACATAAGGAATGACGTTCAGTGTGATGAGTACATATAATAAAATAATAATTATTAATAATATACCATTAAGCAATATTGCCATATTAATAAAGTTGTGATAAATATATATATATATATATATATATAAATTATAATTTTGATAGCACAGCTATTATATAGCATGTGCCCATTCATACATAGGTATAGCATTCATGAAATCTACCATTCTAGATTTAGGATTTAGATCATTCAGGATTTAGTGCAGCTTTCGACACTGTTGATCACACTGTTCTTGATTCACAAAAAAAATTGTTGGAATTAAGGGAATGGCCCTCTTCTGGCTCACGACTATTTGGAGTGATCGTTATCAGTTTGTAGATGTATTTGTATATATGGTTAATTCTCTAGGCATACTAAGGTAAAGTTTGGTTTTCCACAAGGTTCTGTTTTAGCCCCACTCTTTTTTTTTATCTATATATGCTACCTATGGGTAAAATTATTCATAAATATGGTATTAATTTTCACTGTTATGCTGATGACACTCAGTTGTATGTTTCAGCAAAGCCAGGTGAGAGACACCGGGTTAATAAAGTTGATGAATGTGTAAAGGACTTTAGACACTGATGCTTATTAACTTAATTTTGACAAGACAGAAGTAATTGTACTAGGAATATATGCAGCTACAAGTAAGCTTTTTGATTACATAGTAACTCAGGATGGACATCATGTGCAGCATTAAAATCCCTTGGTTTCATTATTGACTCCAGTCTTTCAAGCTCAGGTAGATAATACTAGGATAGCCTACTTTCATCTCAGAAATATTGCTAAGATAGAAATTTAATGTCACTACATGATTCAGAAAAACTAGAACACATCACTCCTATCTTATCCACACTGCATTGGCTCCTAAACAAAATTCACATTGATTATAAAATGCTACTTTTGACTAATAAAGTACTGAATGGTCCATGGTATCTGTGAAAAATTCTAGTCTTTTATGCTCTGACACCCCTACTTCAATCAAAAGGTGCAGGCTCTTTGTTGGTACCGTGAATAGTGAAGGCAACACTGGAGACAGAGCTTTCTCTTACAAAGCCCCACAGTTATGGAACAGCCTCCAATTTAGTGTTAACGTCTCAGTGTTTAAGTCTAGACTGAAAACATATTTTTCTAGAGAGTTCTAGTTCTGCACATGGTCATAGAATTGCATTTGCACTTTCACACATTCACTCATAGTTGTTGATGGTGGTGTGGCTGGCCGCTTTATGTCCCCTCATGTCTGTGTTACCTTCTGGTTCTCCCTTTTAGTTATGATGTCATAGTGAGTATTGCTGGTTATTGCAGAGAAGTATAATATTGCTGAAGTCAAGTTCTTCTTAGTTCTGCAGTCAAAAGACGAGGTGTAAAACTATTTTGTGCAGTGCTTCAGCTGTTGAGGTAATTCACCCTTAGTTGTTGGGATCATATACTAATACTCATTCATACAATCATAACAGAATCCAATTCAATCTTATTTCTATAGCACTTTTAACAATGGACATTGTCTCAAAGCAGCTTTACAGAAGTAAATACATTCAGGATATAAATGAAAAATGGATGAATTTATCCTTAATGAGCAAGCCAGAGGTGACAGTGGCAAAGAACTCGATATGAGGACGTAACCTTGAGAGGAACCAGACTCAAAAGGGAACCCATACTCATCTGGGGATAGTACAATTATAAATAAATCCCTTCTAAAACTGTGTACTACATGGTCAAAAATTAAAATTTTTACATGAAGAATGTTTTGTTGAACTTATCCTCACTGATGAAGACTTGAGTGCAAAACTGTTTGTGGCAATTGTAGTCCTAAGTCATCATAGCATAACTGTTCATATGAATTGTGGTTCAAAGCCATCTTCATGGAATTTAAGTGGTGCCATCCTCAATAATCTCAGTGATCTTCAGGCTGACAGAATGACAAGGCCAGTCTTTAAACAGGCCATGGCTGGGATGGACTGAGCAAGGTCCCAATTAAAGCTGGAGAAAAAAAAAGTGTGAAAGTCACCTTAAAATTTAGTCTGCTGAAGAGATTATGAATGGAGTAATCGTTCCCAGAGGTACATATACTGTCATAATGGAAGGAAAGGAATGTCGGTCCCTTTTGGACTCTAGGTCCCAAATGACCACACTGTTGAACTCTTTCCATGAAGAGTACATATGTTCCCATCCTATACTCCCTAAATGATCGCCTTGAAATAGAAGGCGCAGGAGGTCACACTGTTCTTTGTCCAGTGAGTGTTCCATATTTTCAGCCTCTTGTAATGCATTAGCTCCAGTAAATAATCCAAATATGATTCAATTCAATTCAATTTTATTTGTATAGTTCTTTTTACAATTGACATTTTCTCAAAGCAGCTTTACAGAAACATATAAACACAGGATACAGATTTTAAATATGTGAAACCTTGAGAGGAACCAGACTCAAAAGGGAACCCATCTTCATCTGGGTAACAACGGATAGTGTAAGAGCAAAAGGAAGTTCATTATAGTTTTTATATGAAGTCTGTTTTGTTGAACTGATCCTAAAGGAGGATTAAGTGCAAAACTGTATGTGGTAATTGCAGTCCTAAGGCCATAACAGCAACCGTAGTCCCTGTGACCACAGCACAACTGTCCATGTGAAATTGAGGTCCAAAACATTCCTATGGTACCTCCAGTAGCACCACCCTTAGCAATCTCAGCAATCTCCAGGCTGCAGCATGCTCAGCAGCAGAATATAGCCTCCAGTTGATGAGAACTCCAATCAGAACTAGGACATCAGGATGGATCAGGCAGATCCGGAGAGCAGAAAGTTTCAGGATTACTAGCATCTCAGGATTATAATGTGCAGCTCGACAGAAAGAAAGAGGGAGAGGGAGGGAAAGAGAGGGAGAGATTGTTAGGTATGCTTATTGTCCCGTTATGGATAAGACAGTGTACTTCGCATAAATAGTCTATTCATGGAAAGCTTGATCAAATAAATATTTTCAGCCTTGACCTAAATATTGAGACTGTGTCTAAGTCCTGAAAACTAATTGGAAGGCTGTTCCATAATTGAGGGGCTTTATAAGAGAAAGCTCTTCCTCCTGCTGTAGCTTTCATTATTCAAGGTACCAACAAATAGCCTGCACCTTTTGAACAAAGTAAGCATGGCGGATCATAAAAGACCAAATGTTCGCTCAGGTATTGTGGCACAAGACCATTCAGTGATTTATAGGTCAATAGTACTATTTTATAATGAATGCAAATTTTTACTGGGAGCCATTGCAGTGTGGATAAGATCGGGGTGATGTGGTCATATTTTCTGTTTCTAGTAAGGACTCTTACAGCTGCATTCTGAACTAACTGGAGCTTGTTTAAGATCCTACTGGAACATCCAGACAGTAAGGCATTACAATAATCCAGCCTAGACGTGATGAAAGCATGAACTAATTTTTCTGCATCGTATAGTGTCATTATATTTCTTATCTTATCAATATATCTGACATGAAAGAAAGCTTTCCTAGTAATATTATCTAGATAGGCATCAAATTAAAGGCTGGACTCAATAATTACACCAAGGTCTTTTACTGCTGCACATGATGAATGTTATGTGATCTGAAAGCTTACTTCTAGCTGCATGTGGTCCTAGTAGGAGTACTTCCGTATTGTCAGAATTAAGTAAAAGGAAGTTAATAAGCATCCAGTTCTAATGATCTTGTCATGATTCCCCTCGTGAAGCAGAGTGCTCTTGCGCTATCTAGGTTGACAGCAGTGACATTTTGACATGTGCATAACCACGTGTCTTTTGTTGTTGTTGACGTCATGTCTCCGCCCTGTCTTGTCATGTGTTGTCAAGTCACATGTGTTTTGGTATTGCCCACAGCTGTTAGCAGTTTGGGGCTAATCATGCCGGTAATTATATATACCGTGAGCCATGCTACACTCAGCGCGGATAATTAGAGTTAGAGTTGAATAGAGTCATAGTCATAGTCATAGTCATAGTCATGGTTCATGTCTTAGCTCATGTCAAGGCTAGTTAGCTTATAGCATAGCCTATAGCATAGTAGCTTATAGCATAGCATAGCTTAGCATAGTAGCTTAGAGATAGAATAGTTTAGAGTTAGACTTAGTATAGATGATAGTTGTCATAGTTCATGTTTCCTGTTCATGTTCAAGTTTCATATCACAGTCCATGTCATAGTTAATGTTTAGGTTTATTGGTTTAGTTACTGGTTCTCCGCTACCAGTCATGTTTCTTGTTTCTCTTTTGTCTGCTCTCCTCTTTGTTAAATAAAGGTCTCGTTCTAACTGCGAATGCATCCATCCTACTTCAGTTACGTCACGATTCGTGCCAGTTCTTTACACTTTCCTCAACTTTATTAAGCTGGTGTCGGTCATCTGGCTTTACTGAAACATACAATTGTGTGTCATCAGCATAGCAGTGGAAGCTAATTCCATGTTTACGATTAATTTGACACAGAGGTAGCATATGTAATGTAAAACACAGAGGGCCTAAAACAAAACGTTGTGGAACACCAACTTTACCTGTGTATGCATAGAGAAGTTGCCATTTACATCTACGAACTGATAGCGATTGGTCAAATTAGACCTGAGCCAGGAGAGGGCTGTTCCCTTAATGCCAACATTTTCTAGTCTATCAAGGAGAATAGTATATTCAATTGTATAAATAGCTGCACTAAGGTCAAGCAACACAATCAAGGAGACTAATTAGAGGCCAGTATTAGGTCAGTTGCCACTTTAACCAGTGCTGTCTCTCTGCCAAGAGGAGGTCTATGGGGTCTATGAGGTCGATGAGGTGGCGCAGTTGGTAGAGTGGGTTGTCCACTAATCGTAGGGTTGGCGGTTCGATTCCTGGCCCGGGTGATTCCACATGCCGAAGTGTCCTTGGGCAAGACACTGAACCCCAAGTTTCTCCCGATGGCAAGCTAGCGCCTTGCATGGCAGCTCTGCTACCATTGGTGTGTGAGTGTGTGTGTGAATGGGTGAATGAGACACAGTGTAAAGCGCTTTAGATGAAAGCGCTATATAAGTGCACATTTACCACTAAATCCTGACTGATAGATTTCATGAATATTGTTCCTATGTAGGTATTAACATAGCTGCTGTGCTCCAGGCCTTTCTAAGATCTTGGAGATAAACGTGAGATTTAGCCGGACAGTTGACAGGGGTTGAGGTCAGTTTTTTTAATCAGGGGTTTAATAACAGCTAGTTTATTGTGATAGTTTAGTGATTTAGGCACATAGCCAGTGCTAAGGGAAGAATGTATTATTTTAAGAAGTGCCTTGATTACTTATGGTGTAATCTGTTTGTTTAAAGAAGCATGTAGGTAAGGGATCTAGTATACAAGTTGATGATTTTGATGAAGAAATTAATTAAATTAGTTCGGTCTCTCTTAGGGGAGTAAAACATTCTAATTGTTGATCTGATATTGCTTTATTATTATCTACAGGATTAGTTATAAGACTGTCTTGTTTTAAATGAATAGCCTGAATTTCATGTCTAATATTTTACATTTTACTAATGAAAAAATGTTTCTGTGGTGGATTTATTACTAGTTAATTTTGCTACTGTGTTTAATAGAAAACTAGGATTGTTTTTGTTATCTTCAGTTAGGGTGGATAGATTTTCTGTAGTTTAGAAGGCTCTCCTTCCAAGCTGTTTGAAATACTACCAATTTGGTTTGATGCCATTTACATTCTAATTGTCGAGTGGTGTGTTTTAAGGTGTGATCATTATACCAGGGTGCTAGTTTTTTCTCTCTAATTATTTTCCTTTTAAGTGGAGCTACCTTATCTAGAGTGTACCATAACGTTGACTGTAAGCATTCGGTCACCTGATCAAGTTCTTTGGGATCAGGCGGTGATCCAATTATAGTTGATAACTCTGGGAGATTGTTGGGAGCTGACGTGAATGTAAGTTTGATGTGGCAGTGTGGCAGGGTGAAAATATTGTCATCAACACGCAATTTAAATGAGATGAGAATGATCTGAAACAGCTCCAGGCTGCGGAAGTGTGACTATATATTCTATATTTAATCCGTATGCTAGTATTAGTTCAAGAGTGTAATCTGCAAATTCAACAAGGAATTCAGAATATGACCATGGGGGTCTCCATCCATCATTCTTCTACTGCTTACTCCTTTTCAAGGTCACGGGTAACCTGGAGCCTATCCCAGGGAGCATCGGGCACAAGGTGGGGTACACCATGGACAGGGTACCAATCCATTGCAGGTCTCACTCACATACACACTCACACACCCATTCAGACACTTTAGACACAACAATCAGCCTACCATTCATGTCTTTGGACTGGGGGAGGAAACCGGAGTACCCGGAGGAAACCTCCTGTAAATAATAATTAGCGGAATCAACTTTTTTTGTGTGGTTACATATTTTATACTAGTATAGAGAACTTCAAAGGAGTTGAATTTTTGACTAGGTTTTTGTGTGACGCCTAGATTATGATTATAAATGAGTGCAACACCTCCTCCTCTGCCAGTTAGACAGGGCTGATGTATATAACTATATTATATTTTATTATATTATATTATAAATGAAGGACTAACTTCATTTAATTCTATGTACTCGTATGGTTTAATTCAAGTTTCTGTTAAACACATTATATTAAATTCTTGATCAGTGATGGTTTCATTAAGAATAAGTGCTTTAGACGTGAGAGATCTAATGATTAACAGTCCAAGATTTAGATCAAAGGTGCTGGCTGTGCATTCAACATGATCTAATTTTATGTTAATTAGGTTACTAAAAAAACTTTCTGAAAATTTCTATGTATTTGTTTAGCTCGGGAAACAGACACAGTCTCTATAGGATGGACTACAAAAGCCAAATTATTACTTGAAAATTTACTATCATAAATGTTGACATTTGAAGTTGTACTTACAGCAGGCAATCACATGGTGTGTGGCGTCTTGGAGATGTTGTCTGACAGGAGATCCACTCCAAGTCTGCTGGGGCACAGGCCATCAACACAGAACATCCTAGAACTCCCAGAACAATTCCAATTATTTACAACGAGCGGTTTCTTTTCATTACACTATAACATTAACCACTCATTTAAAGCGAAAAGTCTACTGAACCTTTCAAATCCACTGTATGTTTGGATTGATCCAGACATGATCCTCATTGCGGGCAATGTGTTGCGTCTTGATCAGGCTGCCAAAGTCCGTCTTCAGGATTTTCGGTCGCGGATCTATTTATCCTCAGCCTCCAATTCAAATTACACCATGTGGAACTCGAGTGTGTCCTCATTTGCACTCAAACATTGAGAAATAATGAACATATTCACCTTTCTAAAGAGCAGTGGATGAGTGAGAAAAATAAAACAAGTAAAGTGATGCTAGCAGGCTACAAGCTAGTTGGGGATGTTCGTAAGATCTGATGAAAGCCAGCAATATTGCAACATTATGATTGTTTTTTAATCTAAAATAGTATTGGTGATATGTTTACGCATTATAATAGTCAAAAATGGTATGATTTATGAATATTTAAAATATAGAAATTAAGAAATATTACGTCAAATCGAGGGACGAGGGTTCCTACTCACCAACGACGAGTGTTCCTGATTTCATTGAATGTTAATGAGTCTCCTTTGTCTGAATAGTTTAACTGCTGCAGAGTCCGGTGTTTAGGAGTGCAGAGCTTACAAACTACAGCTTTGTCATCATTCTACATAAGAGACATCATCTTTACAAAATCGATGTGTTTTCCTGCCTTCTTTTGATTGACAGGATGTAATCTGGCCTGATTATCGGATGCTTTAAAACTATCGGCCGATAGCGGGAAAAATAGCCTTTATCGGCCGATACATCAGTGCATCTCTAGTTTATAGTCATATATTTAAAATCAGGTTATTACCAGGAAGTGGTAGTGGGAGAGAAGCAATAAAACAGCTTTTATTTCTCCCATGGGATTTTGGAATTTACAGTAATAGGATGCCACAAGAGGTCACAAATGTCAGCATGTCATGTACAAATGCATGGGAAGTATGAATTTGTAAGTTTTTTCTTGATATTGATTACTTTTTTTCTGACACCCATGAGGATCATAAGAGTCACGACCACATATCTTTCCGAAAATGGGATGGAGGAAGACCTTGAAAAAATAATATTTGCATTATATATTTTTTTATTATTATATATTTTTTATTATTTTCTTAATTTACTTGAAAGGACTTGTTATTCTTAAGAATTGTCTTTATGAACTGTCATCAGAGCATAATAAATTCAAACGTTGTACTAACACTCAACATCATTGGGCACCTCTAAGCAACTATCTGAGGATCTGAAAATGAAACTAATTGATGCGTACAAAGCAGAGAAAGACTATAAAAAGACACCAAAACACTTCCAGCTCATAATTTGCACTGTCTGAAACGTCATTCTGAAATGGCAGTTAAGAGGAACCATGGAAGTTGTGGCAAGATCTGGATTACCAAGAAAACATTCACATAGAACTGCCTGTATGTTGCTCAGAAAGGCAAAGCAAAACCCCCATATGCCACCATTGCTGCATTCGATTTACCTTGGAATTGGAAAAGCTTAACTTGGAAATAAATCATTTTCATTTTCAGGCATTCAAGTCACAAAGAGGGAAAAACATGTATGAATCCATGTCCACCTTTTTTGTTTTGCAACAAAAAAACATCTACCTGTGATGAGTATATTTTCCTCCTCAAAACAGTGAAATATAGTCAATTTTATAGATTTAAGAAGCAAATATGTAAGTTGATTGATCTAAAGCAAATGCTTGTATATACAGTGTAATTCATTTGAAGGCAAGATGTTCTACTTTGTTTATTTCTGATGCTGTTAAAAACTACATTGATTTGATACCATTCCCTGGACTCATAGACAAAAAAGACTCCCTCAAAGATCCCTAGTAGGAATTTCAAGGAAGTTGAAGAGGGCATTTTATTTGGCTATTCCATGTCGGAGGTAGAGAATTACAAGTTACTACCTCTAGTCAAATGCAGCATAAAAAACTGCAGGAGATCTTAGCTGACAAAGGAGTGGTGGTTCACAACTGTGCACTGTTGCTTGCACAAACTTTATCTGCAAGTTGTCAGAAAGCTGACTGATATCCTCTTCTTCAACATTTCTCTGATACAGGTGATCATGTCCAACATCAACAACCATCTTACTGCAGTCATTGTGGAGTGTTTTGAGAAGATTGTAACAGGATATTTAAGTCTATATAAAGCTTCTCTTCCAAGCACATACAGTGGGGATAACAAGTATTGAACGTGTCAACATTTTTTTCAGTAAATATATTTCGAATGATGCTATTCACATGAAATTCTCACCAGACTTTGGTGTTTACTCAAGAAATCCACATATATAAAGAAATCCAAACATTTTAGTCCATAAATGAATTGTATGTAATAAAGAGGAATGACACAGGAAAAAATATGGAACACACTAACTGATATTTATTTAATACTTAGTGGAGAATCCTTTGTTTGTAATGACAGTTTCCTGTATGAAAAAATTAATGGGACGCAGTTTTCAGGTGTGATTTTGGCCCATTCTTCTTAACATATTGTCTTTAAATCTTGTTCAATTGGATTCAAGTCTGATCCATTCTAACACCTTTTTTTTCTCTGAAACAAATTGAGAGTTTCCTTTGCTGTATGCTGTGGATCATTGTCCTGCTGGAAGGTCCACCCACCTCTCATCTTGATCATCCTGGTGGATGGCAGCAGATTCTTCTCAAGAATCTCCCAATAATGGGCTCCATTCATCGTTCCTTCAATTATATGAAGTCTGCCAGTACAATGCGATGAAAAACAACCCCACACCATGATGCTTCCACCTCCAAACTTCACTGTTGGTACAGTATTTTAAGGGTGAAGTGCCATTTCTTCTCCAAACATGGAGATACATAACACATCAAACATAACATATTATGACAGGAAAAAAAGTTAAATTCTGCTCTTTTCTGACCAGACTACACTTTCCCAGTAATTCATAGGTTTGTCCAAATGAGCTGTAGCAAACTTTAACAAGCTTCGACATGCATTTTCTTTAGTAACTGAGTCTTGCTGGATTAGCGTGAGCTGTGAGTGGAGTGTATTTCCTATTGTTTTCTCTGTGGCGCTGGCACCTGCTGCCTCCAAGTGTTTCTGGAGCTATTTATGAGTGGTCCTTGGCTCTTGGGCTACTCTTCTGACTGTTCTTCTGACTCCCTGATCAGAAATCGTATGAAAAGCTTGTGTGTGTGGCTGGTTGATGACGGAGGGATGTTGCTTCCACTTGCAGATAATGACCCCAATGGTGCTTACTGGAAGATTGAGAAGTTTTGAAATACGTCTGTATCCGATTCCATCAATATATGTTTTCCAACAATAAGGTTGCGAAGGTCTTAGGAGGCTCTTTGCTTTTACCCATCATGAGATGTTTCTTGTGTGACGCCTTGGTGAAAAGCGTTTTTATAAACCATCAATTTACTAACCCACTGCTTTTTTTAAAACTGCTTCTTCTTAGCATGTTCAATACTTTTTCCTGTGTCATTCCACTATATTACATATAACTTTATTTATGGACTTAAAATGTTGTCATTTCTTTATATATCCATATTTCTTGAGATAATACTGATGTCTTGTGAATATTTCATGTGAATAGCCTCATTGGAAATATATTTACTGAAAAAAATTCTGTCACATTCAATACTTATTTCCCCCCTATATGATATTTACTAGTTTGCATATTGCTCAAATTAACAATGTTAACAAATCTACAGCCTTAAATCTAATCTTGGCCCACCTTCACAAGACCAAAACAGAATGCTGTTCATTGACTTCAGCCTTCAATACAATAGTCCCATGGAAACTGACCACAAACTTGAACCTACCGGGCTTCCCCCTGCAATTTGATCCTGGTTTCCCTGATTAAATGATGACAGATTGCTCAGGTTGGATGCAGCATCCCTATCACCATCACACTCAACACTATTACACCCCAGGGCTACGTGCTCAGCCCACTGCTGTTCACACTGCTGATTATTAAGTTGTTGCTGAGGAGTCCATTTTCTGCACTGACACCACCCCCACCCCCAAAAGCAACATGCACCCTCATCTACATTTTATATAGGCATCATGGTGAGGGTCCTCAATAGCTGCATCACTGTCTAGTATTGGTAACTGCAGGTCATTAAACTGCAAGATCCTGCACCTGAAAGTAAAAACAGCACAGAACATCATGGGGGTCTCTCTGGCATACACCTTACAATGCAACATGGACATATCAGTGATGTGCCAAGTCTGTGCTGTAGCAAGTTGTCCACTTGGTTTGATTTATTGTGAATGAGGCTTCTCTCCAACCCTGCCAAAACAATGGCCTTTCTCACTGCACATTCTTGCTTGCTGTGCAGATGGCACCTGCTATTACCCTTATAACCTAATCATGGCACCAGTGCCCCTCTCCCAGTTCTTTCAGGCAACAGCTCAGTATATACTACAGGTTTTTTTCTTCTATGGCATAGTAAGCATGTTGAGGATTCCGTCATACCCGGCTGAAGAGATTGGATGGGCTGAGAAGAATGTCGTAAACTGACTGGATCAGGAACTTGATGCGAAATGGGTCAGCCTTCCAGAGCCCTGTCTACAATATCTTACAGTCCATTGCTTGCTCCCATTTTGTCCACACACCCTCTTGCCACATCACCACCATCTTGCAGGGGCAAAGTTCCTTCATCGCTCCTTGCAGTTACTTCTGGATCAGCTGACATCGCTCCTTCCCTCTGGCTTAATTGTAGTGCCATCTTGAAGTATTACTCAGCCCTGCCCATCCAGATGCCACAGACCCCACTAGCACACTGTGCTGCAATTGTGATTCGCCTTGATTGGTGATATTCTATGCCCACTTTCTTCCATAGATCACATCAAATCTTAATGAGGAGACTCTGATGTCAGTCTCTTTCCCATTAAATTTCTTACAGGCTGCTGAAAGGGATCTGAAGCTTGGTCGTTTTCCCATACAAGTGCTTTGTGGTAGGCTTTGTGGTAGGCCCAACCTCTTGCACAGGAAGTAATTGATTTTTGTCTCAAATCCCTTGACAGTGGGACTTCATAGACCAGCAGGGTTCTGACAAGATCTGGATGTCTGATATGTAGAAACAAAACTCGTCAGTTACTTTCCCCTTCCTCACAACCAGGGACCTGGACTTCTCTGGCTTGAAACTCATCCAGGCCCAGGTGATGGATATTCCAATGGCTTGAGTAACTCATCTGCATCCAGACACTGATGCTTTTTATCACTGGAGTCTAGAATCTTGATCTTTGACAACAACTTTATGGGGATGATTGTATATGATATATGATAGTATTACAGTAAATACTGAGCTGAAGTCCAGAATGGATGAATGCTGTATGGATGCTTTGAGAGCCTGTAACTTCTATGAACCTGTTTGCTTAATAGGCAAATTGATATGGGTCTAGTGTGGGTGGGAGGCTAGACTCGATGTGAGCAACAATGATTGCTGCTTTTGGGTGGTGTGCCAGTTGTTTGCTAATGTTTTAGCTTATTTTGTCTCTCTGTGTATGAACTCACAGCCACAACAATGGTGTTGGTGCTCTTGGGAGAATCCTTGACAAAGTCTAGATCTGGTAGGCTGAATGAAAATTCTTTGCACCTTTTCGCAATGTCCAGCAGGGTGTCTCAATAATATGAGATGTCTGCATATGCATTTTGAGATAGAATAGTGCAAATTAGCCATAGAATAGCAAAAGATAATGCCCCTTGGCAATCGCTAGCTGAGCTACTTTACTGTCTTGGAAGTGTTACCTCCAAGATTGGTAACACACAGATTTTCAAACCAAAAGATAAAAATTAACCACCAAAAACAGAGTCCCTTGTATTTGACTTGTATACCAATATTCTCCCTCACAGGAATGAAGACAATTACATTGCGCAGAATAAGGGAATTTGACTGTTTGCAGTTGGTCTGCAGGTCAAATTATTATTTTTATTTTTGGGGGGCTTGATATCCATTTGTGTATTATGGGAATCGTTGTGTCATATAATGTGTCATATAATGTGTGCTTCACATGGATGCCAGCCAAGATCACCTGCAGATTGCACCTACATGAATTGTGGTAAACAAGTGATTGAAAGAAAACTTGATTTCACATAAAAGTTTAGTTTAAAATGTTGTATTATACACCACTTGAGCACAGTAAGGATCCAATTTCTTTCCAGTTGGACATGTTGGCTTGAGCACCTTGTTCTCTGAGAAAAAGCAGGCTTGGTAGTAGGAAAGGTGGCTTGCTAGTACATTGAGAATGATGCTTTGCTGCAGTGAGTAACAGCAATGTTGAAAAATATTAAGTAAAAAAAAATATTTAAAAACAGAAATTCTGCAGGCAACATTAGGGCTGGGCAATATGGCCAAAAATATTATCACAATATTTTTCTTCATATAATTCGATACTGATATTTATCATAATATACATTCAAATTTGTATGTTGACCATATTTTGGAATTTCCAAGTTGCCACCCATATTATTTTGAAAAGAAGAAAAAAAGATAAATCCTAAACAGTCAGAATAGTCTCTTCAAAACTGCATTGGGCGCCCAGAGACAGTCAAAGAACGTGGTTTGAAGTGTACTGAAAGGATAATATATTGTATGGGGTGAAGTTGGATATGAGTGAAGTTGGATATGAATATTAAAAGATAAGATAATTGTTTTAAAGCTTAATAAGAGCAGTCTAATATTTTTTTTCATATGTTTTCAGATACATTTACATTCAGATATCTAAGAATAGGGGCAAAGGAGGCCTTGTGACTAAGGAATGATACTGTACTGAGATTGAGGGTAGAGAAAATTTTGAAAAGCTTGAGTGGACGATTTTTATATTTTCCTTAAAGTAAGAAAGATGTGACTATCTACTACTATAATAATTTGATATAGTCTTTCCATGTCATCCATGACATCTCTGAATAATTTTCATACAATTTGAACAAATACTTTGTTTATTATGAAAGGCTTGCAAAATGCAGATTAATAAAAAAAAATTACAACACACAAAAATGAACATTGTTCATTCACAAATTATATATATATATTGTTAACTTATTTTTCAAAGCAGTCATAGGCCATTATTTACAGTTTTAATTTTATTTTTTGTCTCTTACATTCCAGAAAGATCAGAAAAATGTGCTGGACATGCAATCAGAATATACCATATAACTAAAATATACTTGCAGTGTCAAACTGGGGATTGTATGATTTTTCAGAAAGTGATTTTTGGAGATTCTGCAGAGATATGCTGCCCTATGAACAGCATGTGTTCTCTGTGAGCTAGATGGAGCTATCTAGCTTTTTCTATGCCATATTTTCTAAGCACTAACATGCGATTATTGAGTTGTGTTTGGGGTGGGAAATTTGCAAAGAGAAACCTGGCAACCCTCCCCACAATCTTCCATGAGCTGTTCTAAGCTCCAAAATAAAGTAAACCCTTGCACTTGTGTAACTTTTCTTGTTCATCCTGCAATGTACACACCTAGTCTGAAACTTTTATTTGTATTATGTGTTTAATCCTAATAATTCATATTTGGTTACATATTATAATATTCTCAAATGGTAATATTCTCAAATGGATTGGTGCACAAAATGGTAGAAATTCAACTTTTAAATATGCTTATGCAATAATGCTTTTCATTGTATAAAGGTCAATACTACACGCTCATAAAAGAGACAGAAATTAAGCACCTTTAGCCTAGTTTTATTCTTAAGGGATGAATATAATATATTTTAAAAACAGCAAATGGTTATACTGGCAAATATGACACACGGATACACTTTTCTATGAAGAATGAGTGGTATACAGGGTGTATTTGTTTGTGCATCTGCATGTAAATTGGCAGTCTTACATTTTCCTTAATGTAATATGGCAGGGATTGATACTGATTAATGTGACTACAGGAGCTAAGGTGAACTTTGTGTCAATAAAAAAATAATAATAATAAAAGTTAGCATTACACCATGTCTGGAATGTTTACATTACTGTTACATTTGTAAAGCAGCAGAAAAGCTGAAAATAAAATCTACAGTAGTATTCCTAGCATAAACTAGGCTAGAATAGCATTTGTGAAGTCCCTCTCTTCTATTTACATCTTCTCCTAGTCAAAACCTCCTGCTTATAACATGATGGCCTCTACTGGAGCTGCAGCAATTGACAAAGACAGCTCAATCATTTCCACCCATCCTTAAGCTGCCAGACCCAGCTGGCTTTGACATTAACACTAGACCATGACTGACAGAGGCCCTGGCCTTGGGTTGGATCCCAGGGGTCTCTAAAGTACATTCAGCTCTCCTTTTGCCTGTTGATTTACTGTTCTCAGTGGCCACACGTTGATCCATTTCCCCTCTCAGTTTGCTCACAAGGCAGCCTGAAAAACTGTCTCCCAGCAATATTTTTGCTTTATGATTTCCGAAGGAGCTGATAAAGAAAAAACAAGCCTTCTTTTTTGCACCTGTTTCAGTTAATGTGTGCTCCAGTCCAGTCCGGCTGCTCCAGGCAACTGGGGAATAAGGGGAAGGCCAGCATGTCACAGGCCTCAATATGGATCTTCTATTTTCCTTCTGCCAGGCCTGATCTGGCCCCAGCAGCAGGGTGTGTCAGTTTAATGTGACGGTCAAACTGAGGCCCCAACCCAAGTCCTGCTGCATGTGCAGCTTTAACATGTGTGGTGAGTATTTGTGTAACATGGGCCACAACATGGAGCTGACATTCATAAGGCAAATGTGAGGAAATTTATGTTGCTTTTTAGGGGCAACATGCAGATGTGGCCTTGCTTAAACCTGTGTAAAACATTTGGAGAACATTTGAGCAGTTTTTCACAGTCATAATCCATATCAGAGCTTCAGTTTAAAATCCCTATATAATCCATAGATTTTTTTTGCTGTGAATTGGGGAGGAAATGTTTAGTATCACTGAGTTAATATGTGTTTTTAAATGGCCAAAACTTACATTATTTGTAAAAAAAAAAAAATAATAATAATAATAATAAATTAAAAAGAAAGAAAGAAAGTGCATATTTTTGGCCATCATGAGTAAATAGTAAATAACTTGCACCAGCTTGAATGATAAATGTGTAGGTTGTTTACAAGCAAAAAACCTTGTAAAAAAATACCTTAACAGCTATGCACAGTATCCTTTTATTCTTTTAGGTTTCGTTTATGTATTTTTAAGCATTAACGGATGATTATGATCTTTCTATGACCCCATGTTGACCCTTATACTGTTGGAAAATCACAGCTATTGTATGACATCCAGAAGTATAAATATCAATTATAAATATCAATATAATCACACTTTGCTAATACAAATCAGTTAACACTGCAGAGTTTCCATAAATGCATACGATTGCCTCACTGGCATATTTCTGAAAGATATAATAAAGAGCTTGGCACAATTCTGCACTTACCCTTTGAATAAGCAGAGCAGTAAAGGCAAGCCATGAATGCAAATATTATAAGAGTTATGAGATAGAGTCTTTTTCAGACATGTCTTTATGTAGCAACCCATCTGACAATTTAAACGTATTAGTGTTTTTGATATGATGGTTCTAAGATCAGAAAGGTATTCCTAAAAAAAGGGGAGTGCACTCTGATAGGTCGACATGATTTTATTTGATGATAATCATATATTTACTCCTCTCAAATGTTTGACACAGTATTAGGCAGCAGATCTGAAAGTCAATATACCAGTTGTTTATTATTCACATTTTTAACGCTCATGGTTATAGGCAAAAGACAAAAGAGAAAATGTTTTGAAAACTGAAACCTATTAACAAAAGGTGCTCAAAATAGCTTCAAATAAAGACACCCACCCAGCCACAGCAATTGCTACTTCCTCAGCTTTTCCAGTTCATGGATAGCTATGTGAGTTAAAACAACGTGGTTAATGGAGACCTTGCTAGCCCCAGGGACTAATTAAAATCACATGACTTCCTCCTAGGCTTCCATGAAAATAACTGTATCACAATGGACTGTGTTATTAATATCAGCTTTGGGAAACTCAGGGCTCCACTCAATGCATGACCAAACTTAAAGGAATGCATAGAATCTGAGAGAGAGAGAGAGAGAGAGAGAGAGAATTTTGTTGGGAAAAGTTCTGTATGCTGTATACAGTACGTGTGTGTCAGCCTGGGAAAACCATTCACATGGTCACATTTTGATATTCTCTAATAAATGAAGTTGTGGAAACTATAAATCTTCTCAAACAGAAATATGCACAGAAGTAAAGTCATAGCATTTTAAAAATCCTGTTAGACATCATAAAAACAATAATAGTCATTTTATAATAATAATAATAATAATAATAATTAACAACAACAACAACAACACCTCTTTATTTAATGAATCAGCTAATTAACAATCCTTCCAGATAGGCATGGACAATGAAAAAATATCACATCACAATTCATATTGACAATAGATTGCTCTGACAATAGATATATCACAATATATACTATAGGTCTGAAAACAATTTTTCAAGTAACAATTTATATTTTTTGCATTAAAGTTAAACAAATATAAAGTAACTGTGCATTAATATTTGAGAAAATTGTAATGTAAAAATTGTTTGCTGCAGAGTTTATGTTTACTTATTTTCATGTCAAACAACTAAATGTGCACTTACAACTGTAAGTGCTAATTTAAGTGGTTGGTGAAGAGCTAGGTCTATAGTTTTCATTCTAAGAAAGTTAGTGACTCAGCTGTTTGGACAGCCAGGGGAAGTTAATTCAATCACCTGGATACCAGGACAGAGTTATGTCTAGATGCATAGCTTACTTGTACCTTCAGGGATGATGGGTCCAGTTGAGCTTTGGACAGTGATGCAGAACAGGGGTTGCTACACAGTGTGGGAGAAGTTGAAATTGTACTATGTATCTGCATTCTGGGTCTGTTGCAGGTATGCCTTTCAAATACAGACATGCCAGGAGTGAGTTGCAGTAATCTACTCAATGGCTTCAGTGGAGCCACGGAGTCACTGAGATTTCAGGATGTCTTCGGTCTTGTTTTCTAAATGTTTACTTGGTTAAATCGATTAATTCACACTTCTATTTTTATAAAGAGGATTTTTTGTGGAGGCAGCACCTGAAACTATGATCCACCTTGCTGCTATTTACCGATCATATATGTCGATACACTATCGACAATCAGCCATCCAAATAGCAAGAAAATCCTCAAAGTAATCCTGTACATCTAAATGCAGGATTTTGACACCATGTTGTGTCAGGAATGACTGAAATTGTTTTTAACAGTATGCCTCCAGAACTCTTTATAATAAAATTCTTTACACTACAATGTTACCAGGTACCCACTCTATGCTGTTACTGTCAACTAATATACTAGAGTTAATATTATGCCACCCAAAAAGTGTTTACTGTCTTGTCTGACCACCCTATTAAAATGTTCTTGGGGCACCACTGTAATGCACAAATATATAAGAAATAGTAGTGGGCAATAAAAACACAGGTTGGGGGCAGGGTATGTAACTTCTGTAGAGGTGATTTCAAAATTCTCCGTCTTCATATGAATGTCATGTTGTCTGACAGTGGCCGGAATAGGCCTATAAGAAAGCAGCTGTATTTCCAACAGTGACACTTTCAGCACCTTCATAAAAAGAGGCCCACGTCTTAGTTTTGTACCATCTGAGCTTACCTCATAAACATATTTTGTATAAGCAGTCCCTTTCAAAGTTTTGCTGGTTCATTACATAGTAAGGTAAGAATTCCTGTATCTGCTCAGAATATGAGCATTTTTATCAATATGTTAATATTCCTTTTAAAAAGTCTCTGAGGTGTCACTGAAATAATAGAACGTTTTAACATTTCTAACAACTCAACTCTTCTCTTACAAGGATGTACATTTTGGACAGTGGGACGTGACTGTAGAACTTGATGTTTTTTGGGTTTTTTTTTTTTTTTTTTTTTTTTTTTTTTGGGGTGGTCCAAACGTGTTTTGAATGGCCTCTTGTGGCCATTTGTTTAAGACTGAGGTTCTCAACCCTTTGAAACTAAAGTCCCCCATCATGTGCCACCTAGCTCCAAAAGTATTGGGACACCATCTGGCTGATTGCTTTCTTTCTCTAGCCAACAAAGTTTGTTGTTATTTATTTATTTAGACAAGCAAGCCAGAGAAAACAGTGGCAAGAAAAAACTCATCGAGATAATATGATGAACAAACCTTTTCATTGTGACCATGAAAATGATAAAACAGTATAGAGGTTTATCATCCTCAGCTGCAGCATGTTACTTCCAATTGATGAGAACTCCAACAGAAGTAGGGCATCAAGATGGATCAGGCAGGTCTGGAGAGCAGAAGAGGCCAGGATCACTGGTATCTCAGGAGTAACATGTGTAGCTGGATAGAGAGGGGGAGAGATTATTAGGTATCCTTATTGTCCTGTAATGGTTAAGGACAATGTACTTTGTGTGAGTGCAAGCAGGGACTCCGGCTAGGCTAGCTATGACAGCACAAGTAAAAGAGAGAGCCAGAAGGTAACACTGACATAAGGACCAGGTGATTTTTTCTAATCTTCATCTGTAGAGTTTGGGTGAACTTGTGCCCATGATAGCCTCAGTTTCTTGTTCTTGGCTGGCAGGAGTGGAACCTGATGTGGTCAAACAGTGATTTGTTTTGGGGTTTATTTGTTGCTTTGTTTTTTCTCCAAGAAATGGTTTAAATAAAAATAGATAGTTGATCAGCAATTGGCGAGCTATGCTCACATTTCTACATAATGTTACCAGATTCCTACACAGTTTGTCAGGTATTAAAGAGTTTCCTAATAAGTCTTGTGCAGTTGTTGAATGCAAGTGATCTATTTTTATTTGAAAATATTTTTTTTTCATTGTTAAGGCCCTTTAGTTTATGCCTACATTACTCAATGTAAAATATTTTCTTATCTATGGAGATTATACAGAAGCTTTTGACATGTGGAGAGCATGTGTGAAAGGATTTTCTCTCTTTTATAGTCTTTTACAATCTTTTACACAATAAATAATTCCACAAAAGAATGGACTGAGCTCTAAATCAGCCATTTTCAGCCTGATGTCCAATGACACTAACAGACGGCTCCTCAGGAATGCACTGAAGCAGCACTTCCAATATGGAGTTCCCATATGGCATAGATTAGTATCTGGAGACAGGTAAAGCACTGATATCATGTCATATTTTCCATGGATATCAAAACATTTTTATTTTAATTTATAATTATATATGTTTAAGACTGAAAAAAAAAATAGTGTCCTGGCAGAGGAGGCAGAACATGGGAGTTTTTTGGATCTGGCTCCAAATAAAGGACAAGGTATGGGGGAAAGCTACCACTGCTCCACCACCTTGAGATCCGGGTTCAAAGAAGCAAAACATTAGTGAAGGGTGGCTCCGGGCCAATGACTCTGCACTCAGCACAATGGTACCATCTGAGTTGTGTCAGGCAGAAATGGCCAGCAGGTGGACCCACCTGTGCTCACACCATAATTCCAAAAAGGTACAGTACTGTGCAAAAATCTTTTGCACATGCAAATAAATACTGTACAGTAAAGATGACTTCAAAAATAATTAAATGAAATATTTCCACTTAAGAAAAATACTACAACATTCAGTAAACAGTAATAAATTAAACAAAGTCACTATTTGGGGTGACAACCCTTAGCTTTTTTTTTTTTCTTTTTCTTAAATAGTAGTCTCCAGTACAATTGGTGCAGTTTTATAAGGAAATGAGCTGTAAGTTTTGCTGAGCATCTTGCACAACCAGACACAGTTCTTTTGGAGACTTTGTCACTTTGTTTTTTTAAATTGGTCTCATACGTAATATGCTGCTTTCTTTACTGATATACAAACATTTTTCTGTAACATTTTTTGTAAAACTAATGTTTGGAAATCTAAAAATGTTTTGTACTGACTCGATAATGCAGAATTGATCAAATAATCATTTGTACAATAAAAAAATAGGGTGCCCAAGACTTTTGCACAGTACTGTATGTTTGGTGTAAAAAAAAAAGCACATCACCAAAAGAACACCATACCCACAGTGCAGCAGTGTGGTGGCAGCATCATTCTTTAGGGCTGCTTTTCTTCAGCCAGAACTGGGGCTTTCATCAAGGTGGAATCATGAATAGCTGCAAATGCCAGGAAAAAAAAGGAATTTCATCTTTCAGCATGACATTGACCCAAATTCCAACAAAGGAATGGCTTAACCAAAAGATGATCAATGTTTCTGAAGGACCTAGCCAGAGTCCTGAATCTAACTGAAAATCTGTCAGGTGAGCGGAAGAGGATCTAGAATGTTTTTGCAAGAAAATGTGGGAAAATATTACCAAGTTAAGATGTGCAACGCTGATGGACTCTTACCAAAAAATTATGAGTGGTGTAATAAACTCAAAAGTTGCTTAAACAAAGTATTAGTTTAGGGGTGTGAACACATATGCAAGAAGCTTATTGTTATTTTTTTTTTCCCCTGCATCCCTAAAATTGTGATTTTGGGGGTGGGGGTGATTGTTTTTATTTAATTATTATTTGTGTACCTTGCAATTTCATAATAAAGGAGGGAAATATCTGACATGAATTATATTGGTTTCTTTTTTTTTTACTTCACAAAAACCTGACTTTTTATATCCACTGTAATAATCCACAATGGCAAAGTTAAAATGTTTTAGTATCAAATCTCTCATTTAGATAAGTATTCAGAACTTCATAATTCGCAGTTCACAATTCACAGTGCTCAGACCAAAAAGCAAGCCTCGAAGTTAAAAGAACTTTAAAGACCTCTGTGATCAAATTGTGTTGACTGCTTATGCATATGCAAATACATATGCATGTTAAGAAAAATCTGCATTTCTAACACAGAGAGAGAATACTTTTATTCCAGGTTTGAAATTGATGAGAAGAGTGTTTGCTTCACTTTCTATTTTGCATTTGTCTTTACCAAGTGAAATACAGCAATAAGCTGTGAGCCATAGAGAAAACATACTGTATCTTGAGCTAAAATAAAAGTTATATCAAAACCATGTGGCTTCACCAACAGTCTCTCCTCAACATTGCAAGTACTCTCAGAGGGACATAGAACATTATAAGCTATTCAGTTAATATCATTGGGCACTAACAGACTTTTTTGCCATTTTGATATGGCTATATTTTGCAGGCATATCCTGTGGTCCATCAGGAACAGCCTTAGTTTCAATTTAGTGTCTCCCAGAAGGCCTTCACTTCCTATTTCTAGTGTAAATTGTATAACCTTCCCCCTTTACTGAACACTTAACTGCTTCAGAAGCAGCGAAACCAGGAGATAACTCAGGAGATACAATATTTTGGTAGCGGATAACAAAACAGTTCAAGTCTAATTGTCCTCTTTAAAGATTATATTTCATCATAACCAGTTTAATTATGTAATTTTTCAAATAAAAGTAATGACAAGAAAATGTTCATAAAAGCCTAGGTCAAGCCACTGTCCCAAATATTTGATAATTATTTTTGATGACTTTTACTGATATACTTGTCTACTGTAACAGATGCATCTGTTACAGTAGACAACAGGTCATGTAAATATTCAGGACAGTCATATATCTTTGACAGTTCTGTGCTGTAAATAATCCTTTTTTTAAATCACCATTATTTCTGCAGTCTTCTTGATTCTATGATTAGGGGTTTAGGAGAGATTAAAGAAGCACATAACTCTATTGTTAGGAAATTGTTTTTCAAAGCACAATAATTAAGTCAACATCATGTAAATAAATGATGGCACTGCAGAAGCTTCACAAAAAAGACAAATTTATTTAAATGCTTCATACTTAAGCAAGGTACATAACTGCTGCTTCTATATTCAATTAATACTCATATTATTTCAGTGTTACTACACAGACGGTTCTACTATGCAGCACATCTGAACTACAGCAATACAAAGCATTTAATAGGAACTGTTAAAGTACCATCTGGCAGCAAACTGAATACTCTCTCAGGGATCATAGGTGCATTTAGAGAACGCTGCTGAAGACCCTGTCCACAATACATAGTGAATTGGGGCAGCCAGAACGAGCCCATAGCAACTCCCCTGCTGGAGCAGAGCCTGAGGCTTAATTAACATAGCAAGCATTACAAGGATGACATTAAATAATCACCAATGCTTCAATGACATTCAAGTTCCTGCATTTCAGCAACACTGAACTCGTAACCATATCCAGGCCAGCTGCCCCTTCAGGGAGGTCACCATGTTGAACTTGACCTTTTTGAAGTACAAGTACTGGAAGAGCAACTACACAGAGGGTAAAACAATTTAGCAAGTGACTAAGTATATCAGCATTTACTTCCTTCATGCTCAAACAAAACAGTTTTGCTTGTTTTCTGTATAAAGTATAAATTCTTAACCATTTTCTTAAGATGTTACTGATTTGTACTGACTCCATTATAATAAAAAATGTAAAGTATCATTTTTAAGGAAACATTGATAATAGTTATTTCCTAATTGGATGTGATTAGTGTAATTATGTAATTAATAACTATGCATCGGTCATGCTTCATGATTGTATACACATTAAACAATGTCTCCCATGAGTGGTTCAGTGATTAGCCTTGAACTCAGAAAGACCATCAGCTCAAGTTTCCCCAGTGGAGTTGAAACAGTCACCTAATGTTCTAATTAAGCTGTGAGTGCCATCCCTCTGGGAGTGTGTCTTTCCAAAATCATCCAACAAGTCACTGTCGAGTTATGTTCTCTGGTGTCGTGGGCAAACTTGATAATTCTCCCAGTTCAATTAAACCAATGAGTACAGGCAAGTTAGAATAGTTCTGAAGTCAAAATTATAATGTGCTCATTCCCATGTTCTTGCTGCAGTACCCACTGGATTCAGGTGGTGCTTTTTTCCAGGTCTTTGTGCTTATTTATTCCAGTTGCTCTCCTCTTTGTAATGTTTTCCTAAGGCTAGCCTTGCACAGGTGCAAATGATATTGTTTACATTTTCACCAACCAATTTTTCCAGTTAAATCCTTTATGTCCACGCTTAGCTTCCTCTGAATATCATAATGTCATATTGATTAAAATATCACAAATTCTATCTACAGACAACTACAATTCAATTCTTCATTATTATAATTGGAAAATGTGAAGATCTATTTATACCTACCTTCAGATTTTTCGACTTCAGCTCAGTAGACTGACACATCTGTTCTCAGTTATCCAGGTGATAAGTCTTAGAAATACTGAGCTCAATTAGTAAATTTGCATTCTGTTTTCTATTAAAACATTTTTTTGTCAAATAAAGCACAAAATCTCTGACTCTTGTTAGTAAGAAAATTTATTTAAAGTCACATGCATCATGATGTGTCCAATAAAACTTCCCTTGACCCTCCTTTGTCATCAATCTGGACTAATTCCACATAATGTCTGTAAGTTACCCAATAAAGCTCATGGATTCAAACAGATGTTATTACGATGTGCTTAAAGATGCCTGGCTCTGCAGCTTGTCTGGAAACAGGATGGCAAATGTGTTACAAGCTGAAAGATTAGATGGGGCCAGGGGGATAATTATACCATTTTGTCAGACATTGTTGATATAAATATGACCAAATTCCTTCTTTTTTTGACCCCAACAAATGTCCCCACCATCCCCCCCCCCACACGTCTCGTTCTTTCTCTCTCACGCACACACACACAGTCACTAATTTGTTTAATCATCATGTCCAACAGGTGGTGGGCAAATGTAGGGGGCAAACTGATACTTTGTTTCCTGAAAACAGACAAACGCAGTAATTACACACAATTTTCTATCCTTATTCCACTTTCTGCTCCTCTGTTGTCACAGATTTACTCTTCTCATGAAATACTAAGACAAGATTTGACAATATAGTCATCAACTACATATGTGTATATGTATGCATACATAAACACATACAATAAGCACGCACCCACATACACGAAAATACATAAACACCCATGCTTAATACACTGGCCATACAGTCATGTCTGAATGGGCAAATATGAACAACTTTGTAACAGATCAATTGGTCTGTCATCAGTTGCAAACACATGGATGCAAATGCAGTTTATGGTTTTATTTAAAGGGGTCATTACATGTTTTTTTTTTTACTTATTATTTTATTATCTTCCCTGAGGTGTAATTATAATACTAGTAAAGGTTTTTGCACACAAAAAAAAATCTAGTAAATTATGACCTTACTTTCACACTGCTTTTCATCACCGCAGTCAACCGAACAAGTGTGCAAATACTGCAAAGAAGTCATGATGATTAGAAGAGTAATTATTATAAGAGTAAGTACATAATCTGCTTCTCACAAACCACCATCTTTTACTGATCACACAGAATGACTTGAACCTGCAACTATGACCTGCTCGTATAGACACAGCAGCTTTGGGCGCCAGTAAATTAATAATAATACTAATGCTACAAGGTGGTGTGTAATTCAATCTTGAATAATTCCCCACCAATCATAATCAAGTATCAACTATGCTGCCGCTCACTCTTCACCAACTCTAATAGACAGCGCATTCACTTAAAGCACATTTAAACTCAAGGTTGCCAGTTATGACTAGAAATTTAAGATCCAGGTTTCATGTTTTGATCTAAATCCCCCAAAATCCCAATACAATATCAGCAGACATGGCAACATTGTACTGGGGGAACCCATCTAAAACTGATAAACAAAAAAATGAATAAAAAAAAAAGACAGAAAATGTGCTTAGTTTAGGGCTGCAACTAACGATTATTTTCATAATCGATTAGTTGGCCAATTGTTTGTGGGGTTTTTTTTTTATTAATTAGATGGGGAAACTTTCAGTAACATTTTTTAATTAATAATATCCACAAACTGAGTGTTACAAATATAGACTTAAGACTAAAAAATTACACAACTGTTTGTCCAATTATATAAGACTGAAAACAAACCAACACACACAACAATATATATTAATGTAAGACTGTAGGTTAATTCCATGCTTTTTTTTCCATCTATAAAAAGTAATACATAGATACTTATATTATAGATAGATAGATAGATAGATAGATAGATAGAGTATTTCTGCATTACTTTTTATGGAGGCACAAAAAGCACTGAATTCTACAGTCCTAGCAATGCCTGGTTGATTGGTAGAACCGGTCATTCCCCAGGGAATGGTTTAAATACCACCAGTACAAATACCAGGTTCAATTACATTTTATTGCTGGTGAGACATTGAATTTGACTCTCTGAAATATCTTTTGTTTATTTTATCCATCAATGCGACACTTGAACTTGTCTACCAAATACCACCAGGTATTTGCAAATTATTATTTCATTTTAAATAAATTTTAAATAAATCCATCAATGAACGATTGTCAGCTCGACTAATGTGATATTGTGAATACACGCAAATAACCAAATTGATTCATTTTAAAACATCTCATTTGAATATATTTTGATACACTTAACCCAAAAAATATGAGACATTTTGTAAACTTTCCTTCAGACCACCTGCAATTACACCACTGACCACTAGGTGTCCGTGGAAACACTGCAATAGAAGGTAGACTACATGATGCATAGTGCAAGTGTGTAGTACCTCATTTGGGACACAAATTGTTTACTCTCCCATGCGTGTTTTCGGAACAGAAGTAACAATGTACCCCATGCTGCACGCAGACCAACTAATCGATAAAGAGATTCGATGACAATGATTTTCATGATCGATTATTATCGATTACTTGTTGCAGCTCTAGTTCAAATGCTATTTTTATACTGAGGAGGATGTATTAAGCTATGTAACTTGCAGGAGGTTTTAATGGTACAATGACCTCATGTCAATAGATCAAGGAATATTTGATTGCTCATGTCATGACCCCATTTAAACCTGAAGCAGACAGGCAAAATGTCCTGGTTATTGGATAACAGGCTAAGGAAGGCTAGGATAATAAAAGAATTGGAAGAATGTATTATGGTCAAAATCACACAAAATCGAAACAATCATGAATAAAGAAAGGATCAGTTCAACAGCTGCTATTTAATGTAGTTGCATGAACTAAAGACAGGTGTGCTAATCAATACTCAGGTAATCTTGAATGGATTAATTAATACTTCGTGGTTGTGCATGTGCTCTTGTATCCGACATGCCAGTTGGCTGTATAGTATGAGAAAGGTAGTGTGGTTAGTAAGCCTTTTCTTGGGATGACTTCAGGGTCATGGAGCTGGGCGGACAGATTGAAATGCATGAAATTCCCTAATAAAGGTGGGATGCAATATGCCACGTGTTGGTACCAAACAATGTTCCTCATGACCTTATTCCTCCCACTCTCTGATGTACTGTAACGGATTACTGTGGTGACAGCAGTTTTGGTGATCCAGAAACACAACCTAAAGATGTTCTGTCCCCTCTAGCCAATGTTGCTATCCCTTCAACAATAGATTCACAGCTAGTAGCTGTGGGTAAAATGCACAATGTGTAAGGATCTTTGAAAACCTTTACAAGTTTGGGCTAGGGTTGGCTATAGGGTTCTTGAGCTACGGTTCGTCACTGGTGAAGTTTATGACAGTAAAGTGTTGACACAGTTTACCACCATGCTCAATATTGCAGTGTACACCTGGCACTAACACAAGGTTTCAGCTATTGTTTATGTTATATGAACTCTATATGGTTATCTGTAACCTATAGACAAAACACACTGATGGATTTTTCATTGTCACCAGGGACTTCAACCATGCAAAAGACAAATCAGTGGTTCCAATATATTGATTTCAGCATATTGATTTCACAACCTGTGGAACAAAAATTCTAGATCTTGTTTACACAAACATCCATGGTGCTTACAAAGTTTCACCCTGTATCCATCTCAGCTGTTCAGACAGTATATCTGTTAGACTACATACAGACCACATCTGAAATGTGCCAAAGCAGTTCGGAAACAGGTGACAACCTGGTCTGAGGGAGCCATCACAGTACTTCAGGACTGTTTTGAGCACTCTGACTGGAATATGTTCAGAGAGGTGGCTACATAAAACAACCACACCAGAGATTTGGAGGAATACATAGCTTCAGTGACTGGATCAGCAAGTGAATAGATGATGTGACTTCCTTCATGACCATCACATGTGCAAACCAGAAACTGTGGATGACTTCTGACGTGCACTCACTACTGAAAACCCAGACACTGCCTTCAGATCTGATGACAATGCAGCCCTCCGCTCAGCAAGGGCTATTCTCTCCTGGGGTATTAAAAAGGCAATGCTCAACCATGCAGAAAGAATCCACTGTCACTTCCTAAATACCATGGACCCACAACATATGCGGCAAGGTAATCAGGCCATCATGGATTACATAGCTTCATCAAATGTCTGTAATGTTGATGCCCCCTACCCAGTTGCACTAAATTAATTTTGCACATGTTTTGAAGCACAGAACAACATGCCAGTAGGTAAGATTACTGTATATCCCACAGACCCAGTACTTTGTTTGCATGCAACAAATATCAGGAAAACTCTGTCCCCACAGAAAACTATTGGTCCTGACAACAAACATGGTCAGAAGTCCAGGAAATGTGAGATAAGAAATTGTCCCTGTGTGTTTCAAGATGACTACCATCTCTGTGACAAAGAAATAATTGGTGTCCTCAGTGAATGACTATGGGCCATTTGCACTAATACCCATCATCAGGAAGTGCTTCAAGTGGCTAGTCATGAAACACAGAAGAGTCTTCCCATCACACTTGACCCATTCCAGTATGCCTAATGTCATAATGCTCATCAGAGGACACCATATTTTCTACCATTCACCTAAATCTGACCTACCTGGACAATTATGTAAAAGGGCCTGTTAAACCACAGTGAACTCTGCACAGAACTGTGTGTTCAGTCCACTACTGTTTACACTGCTGACTCATAGTTCAAATCGGTTTGCTGTTGACACTACAGTTGTGGGCCTCATCAGCAACAATGGTGAGTCAGTATACAAGGAGGCAGTGAACCAGCTCACAGAATGGTGTAGAGACAACAATATATCTCTCGATGTTAAGACGACTAAAGAGATTATTACTGACTTCAGGACACCTTGAGTGGACCACTCACCACTGCAAATCAATGGAACAACTGTGGACAGAGTCAAAAGCTCCAGGTTTCTTGGTGTGCATATGACAAATGATTCCTTGACTCTTCAGGAAATGGAGGTGCTGCTGGGCCCTCTTGGCTTGGCAGGTGGTGACACCTCATTCAATGACTCCTTCCACCCCTTGTATGGACCCTTCACCCTCCTTTCATGTGGCAGGAGGTACGGGAGTATCCATACCACCATCTCTAACAAAATATTCAGACAGTTTCTTCCCTGCGGCAGTAAGGCTACTCAACACCATGCTACCTCCCACCGTTCATCTGTGTTTGTCAAAAGTTGTAGCATTTTGGTTGACATTGTAATTTACCTGGTGTGAAAAGAAGTGGAATAAGTGAGGCAGGTATGGGGTAATGTTTGCAAGCCATAGCAACAGGTTAGAAAGTTCACCAAGTATGTTGAGAATGGTGGTTGATTGTCGTTGCTCACCCATAAGGAAGCCTTGGTTATTGATGGTTAAGTGAATTTTGTCCGAAACATGTTGCACCCATATGTGGAAACTTTGAGAGCAATAGATCCCTTAAAGTATACCATTTACAATCCAGCCATAAACCATACACTGAAAGCTGGACACATGAGCAGAATAACACTTCTATTAGAGCACCAACATATTTCTTGTTAAACTCCACTTTGCGCATGTATGGGATCATCACAAACTATACCACCTCTAAAACTCACTTGAGGTTATCAGTAGGATACCCAGCAATCTACAACCCATGGCACAGATATTACATCACCACAGACATTTTTCATTCAGACATATGAAATCAGAGAATTGCTGAGGACATCTATAACATTTCCCCATCATATGTGTTATCCTTCTGTCGTCCTTAAAGGTATAGGAAACTCAACAATTAAGTCACAACCCAGCAGCATCTTATGGGGAGAGCTGTTACCAGACCGGCCTAAAACTGTCAACATTATAAATCTCAGAATCTCACATTCATCTGTGAGGTGGGCATCTGGATCTCTGATCAACAACCTTAGGGTCATGATTTCAATTCAATTATCTCAGTTTCTAGCATCGAAATACATAGATGGAGAAGATCTTCAGACTTTTTGTACAATTTCCAGCAAGGTTTTTTTTTGCAATTAGGGGTGGGCTTGCTTTTCTTTGTCTTCCTTCCCCAAAAAATTTATATTTTTTTTTTGTTTTTCCTGAACAAGCAAAAAACACCACAGATGTACTGTATGTTCAGCACAATACTGAGTCCTGGACATTCAAAAAAAAAAAAAAAAAAAAACCAACGGCGGGGGGGGGGGGGGGGGCCAGGAAAAACCCCACCAAAAACACACAAACTCAGCATAACTATAAAGTTTTTATACTCACCTTCTTCAATGCTTCTGTGTTGTCATGGTAGGCTACAGTAGATTTAATTAATTCAAGAAGATCCACTCTTGCCCCTTTTTCATACTATGTGTATGGTCTGCAATTCAGTTTCATTCCAGTAGTCATCCAATTGTCATATACCATACTGAAACTTTATACCTGCAAAAAACATTATTTCGGTTATCCATCCATGCATCTTCTACCGCTTACTCCTTCTTCTAGGTCACGGGGAACCTGGAGTCAATCCCAGGGAGCATCGGGCACAAGGTGGGGTACACCCTGGACAGGGTGCCAGTCCATCACAGGGCACAATCACATACACACTATGGACAATTTAGACACACCAATCAGCCTACCATGCATGTCTTTGGACTGGGGGAGGAAACCGGAGTACCCAGAGGAAACCCCCACAGCACGGGGAGAACATGCACACACATGGCCCCTGCGAGAATCGAGCCCCGGACCCGGGAGGTGTGAGGCGGACGTGCTAACCACTAAACCACCTATTTCGGTGTTATATATATATATATATATATAAATTATGAACCCAGGAAAAGCAACTGATTCTGCTGTGTACATTGGTGCAACGACTAGTTTAACATTAAGGTCCAAAATGACCTGCCAAGGCAGCTGATCTTCAGTTTTCCCAACTCTGTTATGCATGAATGAGTATCAAACAATATGAAGGGGATAACTGTTGTCTGTTCATTTTATAAGGGAATTTCTGGTTGGATTCTCTGAGACTGGGAGTGAAAATTCTCTTGGAAATCAACACATTGCCAGTATGACAATTCAACTGGTAATATGCCTTCAAATAGGTTGATGTCCAATATCAGATAGACACTACTAAAATAAACAAATATGCAAACAAAATACACTGTTTTTACACCACAACATGCTTTCTCCGTGTCCCTCTGTTGTCCTGATGTGCATTTAATGCATTCATTTGCTTCTGATGATTAATACACAAAACCAACTTCAATCTCCTGAATTTCAGACTTTTGTGCCATACATAATTAGCACATGTATTCACAAGAAAAAGATCTTCAACAAGTCTGGCAATTGCATGTTCTCCCAAATTGTCTGCTATGGTATTCTGTACAGTGCCTTTAACAAACCCACCAAACTAACTAAAATCTAAACTTAAACTGAAATCTCAGCGATGACATCCAAAATCTTGTGAGATCTTCCAATAAGGGCTTCAGACCTTATCATACACTTATACCTTAACATTGTCTGCTCTGCACAGTCGAGTCAAAAATGGACAAGATGTGTGTCTGGGATATATATGGGATAGTAAAATGATGTTAAATTGCAGAGATTCCAATACACAATTACAAATTCAGTAATACTTGTAGCTCAGTTCCTAACCATTTTGGCTGTGGCTTAGGTGGTAGAGCGGGTTTTCCACTAATCGCAGGTTTGGTGGTTCGATACCAGGCCAACAAGAATCTACATGCTGAAGTATCCTTGGGCAAGACATTGAACAAGTTGCTCCTGATGGCAGGCAAGCACTTTGCATGGTAGCTTTGCTGCCATTGGTGTGCAAGTGTGCGTGTGAATGGGTGAATAAGAAACAGTGTAAAGCTGTTTGTAGTTTGAACCGCTAAGGTTAAAAAGTGCTATATAAGTGCAGAACATTTACCCTTCAGTTCCTAATATAAAACTGCTGCTCTTGAAATACAACCCATCACAATGACATCTACGCAAGTTATACTTTCCTACTGACTGTATCTAAAGAGTATCTAATGCTTAATCAAGAATGCAAATCCCACATTAAAGAAGTTGTAAAAACATTTATTTTTTTTTGCATATCCAAGACACATTTGATTCAGTTGAAAATGATCAGGATGATTTTTCTGGAGTTTGGCAGAAGAGTCATGGCTATGACAGAAACCATTATTAAAATAAATTGCTTTCATGTTGATACACTATTATTAATGTTATTTTAACTGTTTTGCAAGCAAAAAGAATGCCCATCCATCCATTTTCTGTACTACATATCCTACACGGGGTTGCTTGGAGTCTATCCCAGAGAACACAGGACACAAGGCTGGGGACACCCTGGACGGAGTGCCAACCAATCACAGGGCACAATAGCACACATTAACACACTACTGTGTGTTTTTGGAAATGCCAATCAGCCTACAATGCATGTCTTTGGACTGGGGGAAGGAAACCCCCAAAGCACAGGGAGAACATGCAATAGTTTATATTTTCTGTAAGTTATTACATTCAACATCTGCTAGTTATGGCCAGATTTATAATTCCGCATCCATGTTTTTGTGAACATATGAGGGCATCCTGCACAGGTGATCACATACAGTTTACATACCCCTTGTAAAATCTGCTAAATCTTAATACCATTAACAAAATAGGAGGGATCATAAAAATCCCATGTTTTTTTTTATTTAATACGGTCCTGAATAAGCTATTTCACATAACAGATGTTTACATATAGTCCACAACACAAGATTATAACTGAATTTATAAAAAAAAATTACCCAGTTCAAAAGTTTACATACCCTTGATTCTTAATACTGTGAGTCATAAACTGGATGATCCACGACTGTTTTTATGTTTTGTGGTAGTTGTTCATGACTCCCTTGTTTGTCCTGATCAGTTAAAATGTCCACTGTTCTTCAGAAAAATCCTCCAGGTCCTGCACATTCTTTGTCTTTCCAGCATATTTTGCATATTTGACCACTTTCCAACAGTGGCTATATGATATTGATACCCATCTTTTCACACTGAGGACAACTGAGGGACTCATACACAACTATTTACTGTAAAAATGAACTTTGTTAAACAAATGATAAACAAAAGTAGGAAAAGAACCAAAAGAATTAGTAAAGCACAAACAAGTCAAGAGGAGACAAGGCTAGAAAAGCTCAACTGGAAGGCAAGTTACTCACACAATGAACAATGCTCAGCAACTAAGGTGACAGAACTCTGACAAGTTCACTGATGAGGGGAAATACAAAACAGGTGCACACAATGAAAGGACACTAGCCAGACAACAACAGAAGAAATCTAGAATGTGAGGTTGCCCTCTGGTGGTCTGGAAAGGCAATGTCTATGGGGGATCTGATATAGGGTTGGCATATGATGCAAATTATCTTAAATATCAGGGAGTGGGGTATTGAAGTTGGCAGAAAATTTGGTTTCACAGTATACCTTATTTTACAAGCAATGTTTCATTTTACATGCACAAAGCTGAATAGCACCATAGGATGATGTGTATAAAAAATTGCCATCCTTTATCCACAACTTTCCTAAAAACCAGCAAAAGAAACAGGAGCTGTCAATGGTTAAAAGAGAGTGTACTAGTTTCATTACCTCTTAAGCATCTGACTCCAAAATATAATGAATAATCTGACTCGACTTTACTAGGTTAACAATGTAACTGATGAAACTGTAACATTTTAATTAGTGTTTACATGCAATGTCAGTGTTTAATTTAATTAAATTAAATAAAGATTTTTAGTTGGAATGTGACTGAGTCAGAGACTTGTATAGAGTGGTGCTTAAAAGTTTGTGAGTATCAACAGACCTTTTTCTGAAGGCCTCAGAAATCTCTTTTGTTCATGCTATGACCCACTTGCACAAACATATTGTGAAGCTCAGACTTTGATAGAGCCCTGTTCTTTAAATAAAACATTGGTTGAAAACACATGACTCTAATTTCACCTTCAAGTTAACTGCTAATCCTAGAGGTTCAAGTACTTTTGCCACTCACATGTAATATTGGATAATTTTCCTCAATAAATAAATGACCAAGTATGATATTTTTGTCACATTTGTTTACCTGAGTTCTCTATCTCCACTTTTACGATTTGTGTAAAAATCAGATGATGTTTTAGGTCATATATATATGCAGAAATATAGAAAATTCTAAAGGGTTTACAAAATTTTAAGCGCTACTGTGCATCAAGCCATCATTCTATTAGCTAAGAGAATTGTTTGACATGCAAGCATAGGCATTATGCACTTAAACTTGCAAGTATTAGCCTTTTATATTAGCTTGTAAGAGGTCTGTTTCAGACGTGTCTATCATACCATTACTGTATGTTAATCAACATTATTCATTAAACACTGGACATTAATTTCTATGAAACATTACGTTTCAATGAGGACTACTAAATACTTTACAGACACCTTTACAAAGTTCATTGTAGACTATAAAATATGTTTAAGAATAAAAAAGTGGGAAAACTTGCAATAGAATGAATGGAACAGTGTCATTAGCATAGGATGCAGATGGAATTACAGAGAAGGGAGGGAGATAGAGAGAGAAATGTTAGTGTCTCCCTTGAGACTGGATGTTTATAAAACTCTGTTCAAAATTGCTCCTTGTTGTATTTTGCCTATCCTAATTATAACCCTGAACCTATTTGAGGTACATGTATATATTTATATTCAATGACCTGTTTATCAATTGGGAAGGACACCATAGCACTGAATAGTATCTGAGAAAATGATCTTCCACACCTGCTTTCAAAAGGTGTAGGCTCTTTGTTGATATCCAGAATAATAGACTGTCAGGACTCCATCTTCATTGTTAATTCTAGGCTGAACACTTATATGCTTAGTCAAACCTTTTCTTGATAGTTTTTTTTAGGTAAAGTGCAGATCTGGAGGGTTTATGGGCATGGAGTGTTTTGATAAACTGGGATGTTTGGATGCTTTTGAACCCTCCTTTGTCTCACACGTTCACTCAGGTTTGTTGACGGTGGAGTGGTGGGCTGCTTTATGTCCCAGAGTGCCTTCAGAGTTGCCTTCTGGCTCTCTAAAAGGTAGTTACACTGTCATGACTAGTCTTGCATAGAGTCTCTGCTTGCATTCTGCTTGTGGTGTAAATCTTCTTAAACTATTACAAGACAAAAGCATACCTAATAATGTGTCTAATAATTATTATAAATTCACTTTGATACTTTAGACTTTAAAATGTTAATGAAGTTAAAATGCTAATGAAATCAAATTAAACACTGAAAACATTTACATGGACAGTAGTAATCTAATTATTGACCTTTTTCTGAATCAGACAATATCAATATTCTGATTAAGGTGTTTACATTTTCGTTGCTTTTAGAAGATTCCTTACATGTTCCCGTTTTACATGTTATAGAACATAGATCGATTAATGGCACACGTCATTACGTCCCCACGCCACGCTGTCCAACGTTCCCTCCAGAATTTCACGTATCAACATACAGTTCTTCTTTGTTATGGTACCCTATACAGTTTTGGATGTTTAATTGTTAATTTTATGAAAGCTTCAAGTGCAGTTAATAATTTTTCATGCTATACATGCAAATAGATGTTCAGATAAAGTCATGGGCTGCATCCGAAACCAAATACTTATTACATAGTAGAAGAAATACATGTATTTAGTAGGTAATTATGCAGTTTCAGACACAGCCATGGTCTCTTGTTTTCCGTCAAACGGTTGACCACTGCCATGTTTGTATGTGTCCTGTCACAAAATGCAATGAAAACTCCCACATGAGGTTAATAGTGAGATCAAGGTGTTTACATGTTTATAATACGCACGGTAGGACGTTTGCCTCACACCTCCAGGGTCAGGGGTTTGATTCCCACCATGGCCCTGTGTGTGCAGAGTTTGCATGTTCTCCTCATGCTGTGGGGGTTTCCTCCGGGTACTCCGGTTTCCTCCCCCAGTCCAAAGACATGCATGGTAGGCGGATTGGCGTTTCCAAAGGGGCCGTAGTGTATGAATGGGTGTGTGAATGTGTATGTGATTGTGCCCTGCGATGTTTTGGCACCCTGTCCAGGGTGTATCTCGCCTTGTGCCCGATCCCTGGGATAGGCTCCAGGTTTCCCATGACCCTGAAAAGGATAAAGCGGTAAAGAGGATGGATGGATGGACATGTCTATAATGCACATCGATAATGCGACTAAAACAGGTATAATCCATCCATCCATCCATCCATCTTCTACTGTTTACTCCTTTTCAGGGTCGCGGGGAACCTAAAGCCTATCCCAGGGAATAAGAATACTCCAAATGTCTTAATTTGATTTGTGTTTACTTCGCGTATGACTTTAGTCAGATTAAGGTAATCAATAATTGCTGTTTACATGCTAGTTTCTTAATCAGAGTATCATCTTAATATGGTTAATATCGGAATATTGTTGTCCATGTAAACATACTGACTGATAGTTCTACTCATGATCCTTTAGACACATGTAGCACTGCGTGACTCTATAGTATACAGCTGTGGATGAGTAATTACTCTTAAATAGGTGTCACCCAAAAGAGGACTGGTTCCCTTTTGAGTCTGGCTCCTCTCAAGGTGTCTTCCTCATGTCATCTTAGGTGATTTTTCTTGTCAGTGTCACCACTGGCTTGCTCAAAATGGACAAATTTAAACATATATCAAGATCAAATATCAAGCTGCTTTGTGACAATGTCTATTGTGAAAGCTGATATATAAATAAAATTTAATTGACTAAAAAGTTTGCAAAGATAAGCCAAAAATTCTAGGATTAGTTTTGAAAAGTTAGTTTTACATTTTACACAATTTGCTCAAAATCTAAGCATGGGGAGCTAAATGGTTCTTGAGCTTTTCTTTGGTTGAACTCAAGGAATCAATAGAAAAAGTAATTTTTGTAGGACTTATGGTCCATGTGATATGGACCACAACATAAAAACTTATGCTACAGCACCACCACTGGGCTAATCAACCCTATCACACTCACCACCAAATTTACATTTGTTAACTGATCATGGTAACTCTCAATATGTGGTCCAAAAAGGTTAAGTGAAATGAGGACATCATCTATCAGAGAGATAGCAGAAACTTTAGAAGTGGCCACAAGTGAGTATAAGCACTCCACAAAAATAGTGCCACCAAATGTCAAATTTTTATTTTTATTTTTAGTTATTTATTCATTTATTTATTTATTTATTTTTCCTAATTATCAAGTTTGACACTCTCCTGAATAGTTTCACATCAATATTGTGATTTTGGACAAAAAACAAGGACTAGTTTGCAAAAGTGGGTTTTGCATATTATGCAAATTATCATACATTTGTGTGCATGGTTTAATAGTTCAAAAGGCTTTTTTTATTGTTTCAGCAATAGAATCAAACTTCAGTGTACACCTTATTTTCCAAAAGATATGCTTGTTTTTGTATGCACAAACATGAATAGCACCCCCAGTGGCTAATTTGAGTCAGCCTGCATCAGATTGTACAGCCTGCAACTAGATTGTGCCCCTACCCTAACATAGCATTCAAGTTTTTTGATGATAGTTCAGTGTCAGCCCGGTCAAATGCCTGCTAAAATATGGCTGGCTGATGGCCATGTTTATTTAAGTAATTAGGTCATCATCAAAAATCCACTTACACATAAGCACATAGATGAACCTTACCAAGTTTTAACCTAACTATACTTACAGTTCCTAAAAAACAGTTATCTGACCTTAGCTCTATACCTTATGTATGACCATGCCCCAAACTTTGCATATGTTCTCAAAATGTTGTGTTTTGAAAATAACAAAATATGCTATTCTGTTTTTGTGTGAATAAACATAATGATGTGCTACAGCTATTTATGTAAATTTGACTCATTAGAAGTGATTGACATATGGTGGCCATGTTCTTTACAAATGCCAACATGTTTTAATAATTATTACGTTCCACTGGTATGTAGATTGTACTTGCCAAAAGTTGTAATCATATTAATAACCTATGAGAAGATTGAAAAATACATATTTTAAGAAAAATCAAAATGGCAGAAAATGACATCACGGGGTGCAATGAACTGGCAAGAAAAGAATAATGATTAAGAAAAGAATAATGATTAATTCTGCAAGCAGCATGAGCCAAGTATACAGACTCAGCTGCATATTCACATATGCACTATAATTGCTGCCTAAGTAATTACAGGAAAGTAGGGCCATAATTTTAGGCAAAGTTATTCAAGAGTGATTTATAGCTTTTATCATGATGTGTATGTTTTGACCACAGACAGTGGTGGAATTCTCTGACTGTAGGAAAAAAGTCTAGATGAACAAATGGGAAGCAGGATGGCATTGCTGCTGCAGCTGCCACTACTGCTGTGACCTGTGGTGTTGTCTGTTGCTACTTTGACTTGTGGTCATGATTGTTCTTACCTGAATTTTATTCTCATCAGTCTGGGGCTTTTTACCCCACTTTCTGCAAGTTTAGACAGGTCTCAATATGATGTAAGCCAAATTTGGTGTAGATTGGACAAAATTGGAGGAGGAGGAGCAAAAAAAGTATTTGGATGGATGCATTTTTGCCATGTTATTGTAACTTTGACCTGTAAGTAGCGCTGTCACAAAATTTGTTACATAGTCTCAGGGCATGGTCCTGAAAAGCCCACCAAGTTTTGCCATTAAGATTGGTTGGTCTGAAGATGATGTATGAGAAATTTGGTGTTAACTGGACATAATTTGTAGGAGGAGAAGAGAAAAAATGGTTGACAAAAAGTACACTTGAATTTCAGATGTTGGTGTGCATTCACTTCATTGCACTCAAAGTAATTACAGAAAAAAGAAATGTGAATTTATCACAAATTCTTCAAATGATATAAGAAAAAAATAGCACAGTCACATGATGACTCATAGATGCATTGCTGAGATACACCCTCACACCTTGTTTTTAGCATTTGCCAGCATGTTACAAAATAGTGGTTTTGAATATCAAAATTTCTTTGATAAAATTTGTTCAGGCAGGTCTCAAGATAATGTGAGGCAAATTTGGTGAAGGCTGGACAAATTTGGAGAAGAAGTAGAAAAATAGCATTTAGATTTCAGCATATTTAGCATGTTATGGCAATATGGAAGAAAATCTTATTAGGCAGAAATTGATGAAATAGGGTGCATTGAACTTATCTTGACCCAGAGGATGCATGGCTTTTAAATTTTGGTAACAGGATTCAAAAGTTATAACCATATAAGTACTTCCATTACACGTTACAGGAGAAGCATTTGAGAAAAAAAATATTCGTGCAGCACATAGACCTTATTTAGGTGTGCATCTGCAAATGTATTTTGTCTAATGTGTCTGCTTATTGTTATTATTTTTGATTTGTGTCTGACAGTTAATGAAATGATGAATGAAATTTGCTACATAGCCTGAGGTCATAGTCCTGAAGACATTTACCAAGTTTCATGACAATGTATAAATTCGTTAATGAGACAGTGTCACTTCCTGATTGGTAACTATTGCTAGATTTGTTGGCTTGTTTCAAGCGAACTGTTTCAAAAATCAAAATTCCATTCAATAAATTTTGTGCAGATTGGTCTGAAGATGTTGTGAGCCAAATTTGGTGAAATTTGGACAATATTTGTAGGAGAAGTAGTGAAAAAACCTTCCATGCAGTCTGGTCCATAAGTATTTGGACTGTGACACAATTTTCTGTTGTAAATTAATTAATATAATATGGTTACTGAAAGGTGTTGATTAATATTAATAATAATATTAATGTAGTTTAAATATCCCTTGATATTATGCTGTTCAGTTTTAAGACTACATCTCCAAACTAATGGTAAGAACACATTTCTCATGATGCTTAGTTCAGTGAGTTAGACTCTGGTAGAGAATTAGTCCTTCCAGGATTTAGCAATTTTGTGACGGCAGCAATTAACACAAAATCAAGCAAACTCTGCCGTATTTGGCACCAAATCCCGCTTTCATTCACATGTGTTGAACATGAGTACATGAGCTAAAAGGTCTCATTTACCATCAAACATCACTGCAAAAGACTGTGCAAAACAATTTCTTACAACGGCAATTTCACCAATTCAAATAGTTTTCCTCAAAAAAGCTTTTCACAAGACTTTATTACATTTTAGACCCCTTTAATTACTTTATTTCAAAAAAGAGCCTAGCGACAAACCTCGTGACTGATTTGATATGGCTCTCCAGCTCACATAACAGCTGCTGGTTATATGAGTTGAGAGAGCAGGTTCAGTTGACTGACCACCATTGGGTCAGTAGGTATAACTGGACTGAACTGGAGCATTTATGAGACTATATTCCCAATGACCAATCACTGATCACCATTATTTGTCCCATCTATGTGCTTCTTTGTTCTTCATTTTAAATTCTCTTCTTGACTATATTCATAGGTAATGAAAGTTAATAAGGAATAACACACAACAGTGGTGATATTTAAAGAGGATCCATTATTGGGTATTATTTACTGACTGGGATGAGTTCATTTTTTTATTAATATTAAAGAGGCGGACAAAAATGACCTAAAATGACCCAACCACAATGGATATATGTCATTACCTTGTTCATTAAATACTGGACCTTCAAAATTAAAATGTCCCCATGAGACACAAATACAGTCATATGAAAAAATAAGTACACCCCATGGAAATTGTTGGCTTTTTTTTTCTACTTATTTGAACAAGCAAACATTTGATCATCTTTGAAACAGTGCCTATTAATTAAGTTGATATACTTGAACACATCCACAAGGAAAATGAGATTTTTCAATAATTTATTCAACAGAAATATTAATAGATGTGATATTCATCTATGGAAAAAGTAAGTACACCCTTGGCCTCAGAAGCTAGTATTGCCACCTTTAGCAGACATAACTTCTTGTAGGCATTTTGCATCCACCAGGCTTGCAGGAACCACTCTTCCATACAATATTCTTTCAGTTGCAAGATGTTTGAGGGTTTTCTTGCATGTACTGCACATTTTAAATCCCCCCACAACATTTCAATGAGATTCAAATCTGGGCTTTGACTAGGCCATTCCATGACCCTTCATTTCTTCTTTTTGAGCCAATCCTTGGTGGATTTGCTAGTGTACTTAGGATCATTATCCTGATGAAAGGTCAGATGTCCTCACATTATCTTCAAGCACTCTTTGATATGATGCACAATTCATAGTTGAATCAATGAATGCAAGTGGTACAGTCCCTGAGGCATTGAAGCAACCCCAAACCATAATGTTTCCACCACAGTGCATGGCAGTTGGTATGAGGTGTTTCTCCTGAAAAGCTGTCTTTGGCCAAACATGTCTGCTGTTACCGTTGCCAAAAAACTCTATCTTTTGATTAGTCTGTCCAGAGCACAATATTGCAGCAGTCCTGGTCTTTGACTTCTTTTTGCATCGGACAGTCTGCTAATGGGCTGAATTTGCTGGGATGGCCAGTCCTGGACAAATTGGCAGTTGTTTGAAATCTGCATCATTTATACATTATTTTCCTTACAGTGGAATGATGTATTTCACATAATTTGGTATTGTATTTCACATAGTCCCTTTCCAGACTCCTAGACATCCACAAGCTTTTTTTGGAAGGCTTTACAGAACTCTTTAGCAGAGGACAATGCCTAAGAAGGTCATGCCATGTCATTTAGATTAGTACAGAATGTTTATCTGCTTACAGACTCAAAAACATGTTTTTTCTCTTAAGGGTTTGACCCTGAAACAAAGCCTGTTTGAAATACCTCAAACTGCTCCTTATCAGTACATAGTACATAGAAGTGTATTGTGCTCTGAACTTCATATTAATATAGTACATGTTCAGCACAAGCGTCTCGGAGCACTCTCATTTGTGTAATCCTGTAATCTGACTTTCTGAAATAAAACTTCTTCATCTGAGAGGATGAGTCTGTGTGTTTGTCTAATTTCCACGACAGATGAAAAAATGCCGACCCTTCTACATGCCGCGAAAGCTGACGGCAGTCATTATAAAGGCTGTCTACAGTGCCTTGCGAAAGTATTTGGCCCCCTTGAACTTTTCAACCTTTTGCCACATTTCAGGCTTCAAACATGAAGATCCATCCATCTTCAACCGCTTATTCCTGCTTCAGGGTCGCGGGGAACCTGGAGCCTATCCCAGGAAGCATCGGGCACAAGGCGGGGTCCATCGCAGGGCACAATCACAAACACACTCACACACCCATTCATACACTACGGACACTTTACCAAGCTGCCAATCAATCTACCATGCATGTCTTTGGACTGGGGGAGGAAACTGGAGTACCCGGAGGAAACCCCACAACACGGGGAGAACATGCAAACTCCGCACACACATGGCCCCAGCGGGAATTGAACCCCGGACCCTGGAGGTGTGAGGCGAACGTGCTAACCACTAAGCCACCGTGCGCCCCAAACATAAAGATATAAAATTTTAATTTTTTGTGAAGAATCACCAACAAGTGGGACACAATTGTGAAGTGGAACAAAATCTATTGGATATTTTAAACTTTTTTAGCAAATAAAAAACTGAAAAGTGGTGCGTGCAAAATTATTCGGCCCCTTTACTTTCAGTGCAGCAAACTCACTCCAGAAGTTCAGCGAGGATCTCTGAATGATCCAATGTTGTCCTAAATGACTGATGGTGATAAATAGAATCCACCTGTGTGTAATCAAGTCTCTGTATAAATGCACCTGCTCTGTGATAGTCTCAGGGTTCTGTTGAAAGCGCAGAGAGCATCATGAAGACCAAGGAACACACCAGGCAGGTCCGTAATACTGTTGTGGAGAAGTTTAAAGCCGGATTTGGATACAAAAAGATTTCCCAAGCTTTAAACATCCCAAGGAGCACTGTGCAAGCAATCATTTTGAAATGGAAGGAGTATCAGACCCCTGCAAATCTACCAAGACCTGGCCGTCCCTCTAAACTTTCAGCTCAGACAAGGAGAAGACTGATCAGAGATGCAGCCAAGAGGCCCATGATCACTCTGGATGAACTGCAGAGAACTACAGCTGAGGTGGGAGAGTCTGTCCATAGGACAACAATCAGTCGTACACTGCACAAATCTGGCCTTTATGGAAGAGTGGCAAGAAGAAAGCCATTTCTCAACGTTTGGTGTGACGTTTGGTGTGTCTCCCAGGTGGCTTGTGGCAAACTTTAGACGAGACTTTTTATGGATATCTTTGAGAAATGGCTTTCTTCTTGGTATAGGCATTCGTTACTCATCCTCAGGACTGCATCTATCTTCTCTACTTCTTTCTTTTCTGTAACCTGAACTTGTTTTATTGCTTTGGCATATGTTAATCCTTCTTTTATCTTAACAATTTAAACCTTATCATAATTTTTCCTTACTCTACATCCTCTGTTTCCAACGCTATGTCCAACAATTGCAGCATTTTGGCTTGATATGTTCCTCACACTTTCCATACTCCACCCCTGCACATCGTTGTTTTTTTCTACATTCTGTTGCCATATGACCATACTTCTGGCACTTGGAACATATCAACGGGGGCGAACTATATGGTCAAACGTGTAACTTTTAACTCCTAAAAATACTCTATCTGGAATTTTTTTCCTCATCAAAATGTATCACTGATCCATCTTCTAATTGTTTTGAGTAAATTTCAGCCTCCTCGCATCCATCACCTTTGTTCCTGACAAGCTTTTCTTAATTGTATCGACGGAAACATTAGTAGGTATTACTGTGATTACTCCTCTAATTTATTTCTTTTCTCCCATAACATTACATGTTACTTTTTGTCCTAATAAGGTCTTAATCCCTAAAGCTGCCTTTAGTTGTTTGCTATATTTAAAGAATAGGATCTCACATCATCTCACATCATATTATCACTTTCAATGTTTCCAATCATTTCTTTCAATGTTTTGTCAATTTTAAAGGATTCACATTACTTCTGACATAAATTTCATCAGTACTTTATAATCCTCTTTTCTTTTTATAGACAGTATATCTTTTCTCTTACTTTCTGTACCTGTCATTTCTGTACCTCCAATCTTTCCTTCTTTTGCATTTTTCTACTGAAGTCCACATGCTATTTTTGTTTCTTCCATTTTCCCCGCCATCTAACTCTTCCTCTATATTCGAGTCACTTCCGGACTCTACGCCATATCTGTCCATCCTGGCTTCAGTCACAACCCAGTGTTGCCAACTGCTCTGTCCCAGAGGAAGAGTTCCCCACCCATAAATATCTCCAATCATAGAAACTGACTAAAAACAGAGGAAGTGATTCCTTTGCGATGCACAGTGGGAACAATAGTTATTTCCCTTGTAAAATGCAATAAGCACATGTTCTTACCTTTTCTGCATTACATCATTTCATTTATTTACTTTTTTCTTTTCTTTGATAGAATTCTGATTAGATCATGTTTCATCTAGTAACTGTGATATACAGTTCGGCATCCACAACATGGCTTAAAAGGATTGAAGTAGCTCAAACTGAAGCTTTAAGGATAAGTTGCGGAGCACTTAGAACATCTCCAGTGTCATCAATTAAAGTGGAGATGGGGGAAATGCCTCTAGAAGTTTTTAGAAGAAATGTAAGAATGAGATATTGGATCAGTGTAAAAGGGCATACGATGGATTGGCACCCTGTCCAGAGTGTACCATGCTTCCTGGGATAGGCTCCAGGTTCCTCGTGACCCTGAAAAGGAGTAAGCGGTAGAAGATGGATGGATGGATGTAAAAGGGCTTGAAGAACATCATCCAGTTAAAAAGGTACTAGAAAACTGTTGGGAATATGAATATGGAAGATTAATGAGTTTTGGTTGAATAGTCAGTAAGGAGGCACAGGAAATGGGGTTGAATGAGATAGAAGTAGCTCTTTCTGTGAAAATCCCTACTATACCCTCATGGCTATACTCAATGCCAGATACAGACTTATATTTACATAAAGAGATACACAATAAGAAACAAAATATGCCATTGTAAATATTTGTTCATCAATCACATAATAATATGACTCAAATATATACAGATGGCTCAAAAGGCCCAAAATCAAGAATAACATTAGATAGACTGATCATATACTGTATCTGTATTTATGACAGAATTGATAGCTTTATCCTTGGCTTTACAGTGGGTGGATAAATAGCCTGAAAGTTATGTGATAGGTACAGATTCACAATCAGCACTAGTAAGTTTAGTGAGTGTAGTATCTTCAGCAAGACAAGACATTTTATATGAAATTTTACAGAGTTTATATAATATTAAGAAATTTGTAATTTGTGTTAGCTTTTTGTGGGTCCCAGCACATGTTGGAGTAAAACGGAATGAGGAAGCAGATAAACTAGGCCAAGGAGACATTGCAAGATCCTAATATTAATATCAGGGTAAAGAGATTGGCAGAGAATATAAGAAAAGGAAATAAGAGGAAGCCATATGTATAAGGAAATGTAGGGGTGGAAAGAAGAACGATTAATAACAGGGGGGAAAGTATGTGACAATGACTAGATTGCAAAATGGTCATAGAAGACTAAATCAAATGTTTATTACACAATAGGTAAACATGAAACGGTTGCGTGTGAAAAATGTGGACACCTAGAAACAGTAACGTATTGCCAGAGTGTACAGCATAGAATAGAGAACTATTCCAATTATTACAAGTGCTCAAAGAATGGGGAGAAAGCAACCATTCACTCAAGGACATATTAGGAGATGAAACAGATTATATCTGAATTCATAGGAAATTATTTAGATTTTTGAATGTTATACGATTAGTAAATAGGATTTAATAGAAGTTTTCTTGTCCAGCAAGTTGTGCTCCATACTCCAGTTCACTAGGTGGCAGAAATGCGCCTTCTAGTTCATTTGCCAACCGCCATCACGAACCAACGAAGAAGAAAAAAACCCACACGAACACTTCCGGGTTTGTAAGTTTCTTCTCTGTGTTTGTGCACATGGTATTGGAGTTCAGTTGAAAAGACGTTAAGAAATCCAGCTTGTATTGGACGTCTTGTACGACGTAGTGTTCCACTGTGGCGGGTTAAAGCGTCTGCTACTTCGTTGTTTGTCTTTTGTTATAATATATACCTACATATAAAATAAAAATAAAAACCATTTTGAAGCGGTATATGTCCTGTATACTGTGTGCTGTCTAGGCCGTTTAGCTCTCTGGGTACACTACACTGGAGTTAATAAGTAGCTGAATGTTTGACTAACAGGACACTCTCTGGGTACACTACACTGGAGTTAATAAGTAGCTGAATGTTTGACTAACAGGACAGCGTAGATTATACGAAGGTAGGACCCGTTATTTCCTTGGCAGTATTTAATGATAGTTATATCATTATAGAGGGTACAATATTACTTACGTGTCATCTATGACAAGTATTTCTTTTTGAGCCTTAAACCGGCAGCAGCGTTAGTGTTCATCAGGGCTGGCATGCATGAACGGTGGCAGATGATTGGGACAGTGGTGTTTCTGGTTAGTGGAAATAGTCTTCATTTTATTATTGCATTTGTTATATGTCCAGTTTAATAATAAAGTCACTGAATCCACTCTCTACAGTCTCTGTCCAAGTTCAGCAGCACATGGATGCAACTTTAATTATTTACTTCAAATACACTGATCAAGATATATCATGGTGGTATAATTTCTTTGATATTTAGGTTTTCTAACCGAGGCCAATAGTTTCATGTTGTAAAAGATGAGCTCTGTGATACTGATTGGTAATTAAAAAAAAAAATGTTAAACATTGTTCCGTATGCAGTTGTGTATTAAACTGCGTGAACATGCAGCGTCTTTCCCATATTCTCCCCTACAGTGATTTGTGGATCTTCGGCTGCTCTTTTCAGAGAGAAAGATGACCGTAGCAGGAGTCTGGAGAGCTTACCAGGCATTAATGGTCAAAAAACCATGGACTGTGCAAATAATAACAGCTGGTAAGAATACCAAAGTCACACATCCGTGCAAAAAGATCATAACTCCAGCCCACTGTCTTAATCAGTCCTGCTTCTTTTTCACCTAAAAATTTAGTTTGATGTTTTTTTTCTTGCTGGCCCCATACCATTGAACATTAAAGTAGGCAGCATGGGTGTAGGATGGTTTCCTATGGTTCAAAAAAAGAAATACAGAAGATGGATATTTTTAGTAATAATTTATTATATAAGTTATCAATGTTTGAATGGCTCTTTTGGAGAAAAAACATAAGCTCAAAAAGGCTCAGCAGCAGTAAAAAATTTAATCACAATGTTCCATCATAGTCTAGTTTTTGGAGGGCAATTTTGTCATCCACCTTTTCAGGATGGGTTATCTTTATTCCTGCAGTAGCACTTTTCTGTCAGCAGATGGCGGTGAATACATTTAATTAAAACCAGTTACTTCCATCATGATGGTTCTCCGATACAATTAAATTCCGATTACATTGTCTAGATATATAAGCAGTCAATAACTACTCTTAAACATGTACTCTTAATTTATGACCAGTTTATCCATCAGTTCTAATTTAATCTGTGTAATGATGAATCTCAAAACACAGGAAACGCAAGAGACTCGTAGGTGAATTTAGATAATTTTAGTTTTGTCTGCATGATGGACCCTGTGTGTACTTGTCCTATAATTTGTGGTAGAACTTGTATTAATTCTGGAGATTTCAGAATTGTAAGATAAGTTCAATTCAATTTTATTTGTATAGCGCTTTTTACAATAGACATTGTCTCAAAGCAACTTTACATAAATAAGTAGCTTTACAGAAATATGTCCAGTCATCTTCACCTACAACTAAAAGATATCCAAAATAACCTGGATCACTGTGGTCCAGAACAATGCTTTGAAAATTATCAGAGACGCCTGCTGCAGGATGCCATCAAACTTTCTTTGGCATGATCCTCGGCCCTTTTATATCTGTTAAGACAAAAGAGTGAGAGACAAATGTCTGTTTGTCTTCTTCAAGCTGCTGCCGCTCTTTCTACTCCTGTCCCTGCTTGCACCATACGGTGTATGGAGTAGACCTGCTTTAATAAGACAAGCCAGTAAATGCATGACCAGCGTTCCAGTCTGTTTCCGCACTGCTGTTCTGGATTATTAGTTCTCTGACATATTATGAAAGGTTACATTACGTAAAGGGTACTACATTTCCTCGCCAGGATCTTCCATTAAGATACAGTGACCTTTGTAAACCATGATATTTGGTCAGTGACAATCCTGTAAATTTCAAGAAGGACCTCTCCCCGATCCCCCCTTAATATTTGAGTTGTTCTAGTGTTTAGTTGAACACCAACCAACTAAATATCAAAAAGACTGGGAATGGGCATTTTCAGTTCCTATTACTAATTGAACAGTACAAAGAAAATCGACTCATTGACGAGAGAACATAATTTGATCTATTTGTAGAGAACCTAACAAAGGCCACTAAAAGCATTTATACTGTGGCTGTGGAAAATTCCTTGCAGGTGTTTATTAAATGCCTAAAGTAGATTCTAAATCAAATAGTAATTCTAAATCAATTATTTAATGGCTGAGGCCCAGTAAAGTAAATAAGGCCATAAAATAAAATTACTGTCCTAGCAGGGCAGCTGTGACTTTGTGCTAAATCTTTGTCTTATCACCAGTGTGGGTGTCTCGAAACATTGCAGTCTTTGTTCATGTCTCAGGGGTGAGGTATGAATCTTGATTATTTCAAATCCATTGTGGTGGTGTACAGAAGAAAAATTATGAAAATTGTCAGATCCTTATGGACCTGAGTGTGTATATATGAATGTATGTATATACACCGATCAGCCATAACATTAAAACCAGCTGCCTAATATTGTGTAGGTCCCCCTTGTGCTGGAAAATTGCTCTGAACCTTCAAGGCATGGACTCCACCAAATCTCTGAAGGTGTGCTGTGGTATCTGGCACCAAAGTGGGGCCTCCATGGATTGGACTTGCTTGATCTGGGGAATTTAGAGGCCAAGTCAACACTTTTGTCATGTTACTCAAAGTTTTCCTGAACAATTTTAATCATTCCATAGTGCATCCTAGTGCTACCTCTTCCACATGACATAAAAGAAAACGTGATTCATCAGACCAGGCCACCTTCTTCCATTGCTCCATAGTCCAGTTCTGATACTCACTTTCCCATTGGTAGGCAATTTTGACAGTGGATGGGAGTCAGCATGGACACTCTGACTGCTCTATGGCTACACAGCCCCATACACAACAAGCTGCGATGCAATGTGTGTGCTATCGCTCCGTGCATACATCAGTGAGCCTTGGGCACCCATGACCCTGTCACCAATTCACCTATTGTCCTTCCTTTGACCACTTTTGGTAGTTAATAACCACTGCATACCAGGAATACCCCAGAAGACCTGCCGTATTGGAGATGCCCTGACGCAGTCGTCTAGCCAGAACAATTTGGCCCTTTTCAGAGTCGCTCAGTTCAATACCTACAGTTTTCAGAAATATATTGAGCAGAAAAGGTGTTTTGGGGGTGGGTTCCAGTTATACTGCAATCTAATATACTACTGCATCACATTTCTATAAATGTTCCAGGAAAAGAAGGCTATATGTTAGTGGTGTGTATTACAAATACTGCACTATGTATTAATTCGTGATTTTGATGGAAGGTCTTGTGACATTGGTGCATGTGCACGAGAAGGTATCCAGGTTATTGTCACTTGCACTGGTGCTTATTTTTGGCTCTTAGACACACAGTTACATATAGGTCACAATAACTACTTTTGTTGGATGATGTATTGTCCCAGATATAATTGTGATAAACAGTATTGTGATGTTAAGAACATTTTGTGCCATTGATATGTTGATAGTATGACAGCACAGTTTTTGTCTTCTGACACAAATATCCTTTAAATTTAGTCAATATTTCATCGTCATATTTATTTATTTTATTCAATTTTACTCTAAAATGACAATGAATATTAGTCATTTTAGTTGACAAGAAAATGCAAATATTAAAGCAAATATTCACACATTTTAGATATGCATAAACTAAAACATGTGGAAACTGCCCTTGTGAAAACATGATCTCCTGAAATAATATTACAATGAGTACACTATTGTAATAAAGTATTGCGATTTCATCATGTTTTAGTTCTTCGTTGTCTGTGTTTTAGTGTGTTGTTATGGAAAGAGCATATTCACAGTGTGCATTACCGTTCTACCTAGTGTGTTAAGTTCAAGTTCACTTGTGCCTTTGTCTTTTTTTATGCAGAAAGAAGTTGTAATATTACGTTTATGTTGTGTATATGTCTGATTAATCTAATATGTGTATAGCATGCGTTTGGGTGAGTTAATTATCCCTGTGGCAAAGCACGCCAGTTTACCGGTTTTCATTCACTGTTCAGCTTCTGCTCACGCAGGTTAAGCGGCTCAATCCCCAACATGGCTGGATTATTTAAAATGCTAGAACTGTTCCTACTAAATTTTTCTTCTTCAAAAAACATTGCTGGTGCATTGTTAATACCTTGTGTGCCATTTTTTTTCAACAGCATGTTTTAATTAAACTTTGTGTATTTTTTTGTGTGAGTATTGTCCACAATTTTTGCATTTGAATGTGGGTTTTACAGTGGGAGAAATAAGTATTGAATGCGTCAACATATCTTTCAGTAAATATATTTCCAATGAAATATTCACATGCACTTTTCACCAGACTTTGGTATTAACTCAAGAAATCCACAGATAATAAAGAAATCCAAACATTAATGTCCATAAATGAAGTTATATGTAATAAAGAGGAATGACAAAGGAAAAAGGTTTTGAACATGCTAACTGAAATTTATTTAATACTTACTGGTGAAGCCTTTGTTTGTAATGACAGCTTCTAGATGATTCCTGTATGAAGAAATTAATCAGCAGCAGTAATCAGGTGTGATTTTGGCCCATTCTTCTGTTCAATTGGATTCAAGTCAGGTGATTGACTGGGCCATTCTAACACCTTGATTTTTTTCTTTGAAACCAATTGAGTTTCCTTTGCTGTATGCTTTGGATCGTTGTTCTGCTGGAAGGTCCACCCACGTCTTATCTTCATCATCCTGGTGGATGGCAGCATATTCTTCTCAAGAATCTTGCGGTAAAGGGCTTCATTCATCATTCCTTCAATTATATGAAGTCTGCCAGTACCATGCGATGAAAACAGCCCCACACCATGATGCTTCCACCTCCAAACTTCACTGTTGGTATAGTGTTTTTAGGATGATGTGCAGTGCCATTTCTTCTCCAAACATGGTGTATAATATGACAGCCAAAAAGTTCAATTTTGCTCTCGCCTGATCAGACTACACTCTCCCAGTATTTCATATCCTTGTCTAAATTAATTATAGCAAACTTTAAACGAGCTTCAACATGCCTTTTCTTTAGTAATGGAGTCTTGCGGGGTTAGCGTGAGCAGTGGAGTGCATTGCCTATTGCTTTCTCTGTGACGTTGGCACCTGTTGGATCCAAGTGTTTCTGGAGCTCTTTCTGAGTGGTCCTTGACTCTTGGGCTTCTCTTCTGACTGTTGTTCTAACTCCCTGGTCAGAAATCTTATGAGGAGCTCCTGTGCGTGACCAGTTGATGATGGAGTGATGTCGCTTCCACTTGTGGACAATGGCCCTAATTGTGCTTGCTGGAGGATTGAGAAGTTTTGAAATACATCAGTTTCCAATTCCATCAACATGTTTTGCAACAATAAGGTTGCAAAGGTCTTGACAGAACTCTTTGTTTTTACCCATCATATGTTTCAAATGTGCTTATGTGTTTCAAATACCTTGGTAACGAAAAACCTTTTTATAGACGTACAGTTTACTAACCCAGCTGATATAAAATTTTCACTGATAGGACATATAATTATTTACAGATTTCTGGTTCCTTCTCTTACCTTGCCTTGGAGAACTGCTTTTTCTTAGCGTGTTCAGTACTTTTTTTTTCTGTCATTCAACTTTATTACACATAACTTTATTTATGGAATGAAAACATTCAAATAAAAAGAAAATGCAAATGTCAGACAGTAACCTGACCTCAAGATAAATCCAGGAAGCCGGGAGCAGTGGCAACAACACCTCAAAAGGACAACCCTACTACAAATCTAATTTTTCTTCTGTCTCTTTTTCTCTTCTCCTTAATGTCATCCTACAGGCTCTCTGATGGGAGTGGGGGATATCGTCTCCCAGCAACTGATTGAAAGGCGCGGCTTGACCAAGCACAGCGTTACACGCACCACAAAGATGATGAGCATGGGCTTCTTTTTTGTTGCAAGTCAATTTTTTTGTCTTTTGTATGCCTCCATGGTTCATTCAAGGATGTGTGGGCATAAATGAAGAGCAAACACATTAGGACTCATTTATCAGTGTTTTAAAATTTGTGTAAATGTTTGTGTAAGCCAAACAGAACAAATTTCTGCCATATTTACAAAAGTTCCAGAAACACTGGTTTTCTTTTTACTTGCATGCGTGTGTTGTTGAATACCAATCATCTGTAAATTACCAGGCACATGCTCAGCACCGCTGATTTGCATTTGGTGACACCAAAAAAACTTCCCAAAAGGCAAAGCTCACAGACATGAAACGAGGAATAAATGGCAAAAAAAGACTTTCTCTGTGGTAGAAATGTTTTGGCTCACGTCAATGCCAAAAAAATATATTATTTAAAGCCTAACAACCCCTAAAAATGTCTAAATCTGGATCCAGATAACAGAAAAAGTTAATTAAGTAGGGTGAAATGGTTTGAAAAGAAAACGGACGAAAAATGTTCTGTACACGGGTGATCTTGAACATCAAGCACATCACAAAGGGATACTGCTGGGGTTTTTTGGGTTAGGGTTAAGGTCAAAAGCTATATGGATTTTTAACATAGTGCTTTGAAAACAGAATTTGCCCATCTTCTGTTTTTGTGTATATCTCGTACTAAAGTTTAAAACCAAGGCAACTTGAGTAAACACACAATACGGGTTTTTATTTAATTTATTTTTTTATTGAAGCAAAAAAATAAAAAATAATAATCCAACACATCACCCATGTGAAAACCTAACTGCCCCCTTAAACTTAAGATGTGTGCCACCTTTAGCAGCAATAACTGCAATCAAACACTTCTGATAACTGGAGATCAGCCTTTCACAGCGCTGTGGTGGAATATTGGCCCACTCTTCTTTGCAGAACTGCTTTAATTCAGCCACAATGAAGGATTTTTTTTTTGAGCATGAACTGCCTGTTTAAGCAGCTCAATTGATTCAGGTCAGGACTTTGACCAGGCCATTCCTTCATATATTATTTTCCTTACAGTGGAATGATGTATTTCAAATAATTTGGAGATCCTTTTAAATTCCTTGCCAGACTTATAGGCACCCACAGCCTTTTTTTTCTGAATGCCTTACATAACTCTTTAGATGTTGGCATGATGACACCTCAGTAGCAAAGGTAACACCAGACACTAGATATGAGAGGTTTAAATAAGATTGTTTCCACGTGCACTCCCTAAGCAGATTCTAATCACTGGCACCCAATCTTGAACACCTGGTTCTAATTTTACGGATTTGAAGGTGTGTGAAATGTAGGGGTGTGCTTACTTTTTCCATGTGACTGATCTTTTTTTGTTAATTGAAATTGTGGAAATTACTAGAAAATGTCTATTTTATGTATCATTTGATAGTGTATCAGTGTAATTAATGGGCACTGTTTCAAAGAGGATCAAATTTTTGCTTGTCCAAATATGTCAAAAAAGCCAACAATTTCCATGGGGTGTACTTTCACATGACTGTATATACAAAATATGAAATACACTTTTGATGACTGCTTTTATTTTATCACCCATGAAACCTATTTATTGTCTACTACAGGGGCCAGTTGTTGGTGGATGGTACAGAGTATTAGACAGACTTGTGATTGGGGTCACCAAAAGTACTGCACTGAAGAAAATGCTAATGGACCAGGTAGGATTGTTTGTTCAGCTCAATTATGTCTAAGGGCATATTCACACTAATCAGGACGCAAATAAAGTCCAAAAATGTGAAATATTGTGAGTTATACACAAGTTTTTTTCACAGCCCAATTGTATTGACAGCATTGAGTCCAATGTGTCTACATTCATATTACACGATACTTTGCACAGTTAAAAATTTTGCTCAGGTCAAATGTGTCTGTCTTGATGGTTCATATTCATAATTGCAAGTGACCCATATGTCTTTAATGATCTGTACCCCCTTCCATTTATTATGATCATTTGCTGTTTCTGTCCTCCATTGTTTTGCTGCACTGCTGACACTAGATAAAGTATGCCATTCCTCTCACCCAGATAGCATGGCCTGTTTTATTCTCTTGTCTCATGGCCATTGATAGTTATGTTATCAGTTTGTTCTGTTTGCTGCGAATCCTTTGCAGTCCATGTCTGTCTGAAGTCTGGTATTCCCAGACATCATCACATGATGTTTTTTTCCTGGTGATGCTCTGCCAGTTAGTGCTTGTTCTTTGCCTCAAAAAAAGTCTTGGGTTGATTTTGAAGTATGCGTCGAGTCATTGTCCATCTACATTGTGAAGCGCTGTCCAATGAGTGTTGAAGCATTTGGCTGAATCTAAGCAGATAATATAGCCTTATACATTTCAGAATTCATCCTGCTGCTTTTGCCAGCAGTCACATCAATAAATACAAAGGAAACATTTACATGCTATACTGGAAATCAGATCTAGATGTGCTTACTTGTAAGTGGAATAATGTGAGAATAACCTACAACTTATCAATCAGCTGAGCAGCCCATTGTTCAGTTACCTTTGGTCCCTTAAAAAAGTGGATGAGGGGACAACATATGAAAAGTACTGTAATTCCTACACCATTAACCTGATTTGCATGTAAATACCCTCAAATTATGCTGATATTAATTATTTAATTTCAACTCCTATATATTGAGGTATACAGCTAGCATAGTAAGTTTGTCGTTGTCTAAATATTTATGTATCTGACTGTACTGCTCTCTTTGTTAACAGGTGTGCTTTGCTCCTTGCTTTCTTGGAGCTTTTCTAGGAATCTATGGAACTCTCAACGGGCTCACTGTGGACGAGAATCTAGCTAAGCTCAAGCGGGTTAGTGTTCAACTTGCCCAGTAGGTCTCTACCAGTTCCATATATTAAAGTCCCTTATAAAAGTAAAGATTTTATAAATATATGTTTATAGTTTTACAAAATATAATATAAGAATAAATGTTTTTTTTTTTAATTGTTCAAAAAAATATGTAAAAACATATATATATGACCTAAACTTTGGAGCTTTAATATTTTGAAGAATCACAAGTTTCTAGCAGGTAGTAAGTAAAAAACAGCCATTTAGTCAGTACTTCTCCTCTGAGTATTCTGAAACTTGGGATGATTCATGCTTTGTGTGGTATAGTTAGAAGGTATTTATGCTGGTTTATGCTGCATAAATGATTTACGCTACCATATATCAACTTCGTGTAAAGATACAGTTGGGGAAATAAGTATTGGATGTATCAACATTTTTTTTAAGTAAATATATTTTCAATGAGGTTATTCATATTAAATTTTCACCAAACATCAGTATTAACTAAAGAAATCCAGAAATATAAAGAATTCACAGCATTAAATTCGATAAATAAAGTTAAATGGAATGACACAGGAAAAAAGTATTGAACACACTAAAAAAAAGCAGTTCTTCAAGGCAAGATAAGGCAAGGAAACGGCTGAAATCCATGAGTAATTATACCCCCTATCGGTGCAAATTTAACATCAGCTGGGTTAGTAAATTGATAGTCTATAAAAAGGCTTTTCATTACCAAGGTGCCAGACAAGAAACATCTCATGATGGGTAAAAGCAAAGAGCTCTCCCATGACCTTCATAACCTTACTGTTGAAAAACATTATTGATGGAATCGAATACTGACGTATTTCAAAACTACTGAATCTTCCAGTAGCACCATTGGGGCCATAATTGCAAGTGGTAGCAACGTCACTCCATCATCAAGGGGCCATGCACAGGAGCTCCTCACAAGACTTCTGACCAGGGAGTCAGAAGAATAGTCCGAAGAGTAGCCCAAGAGCCAAGGACCACTCAGAAAGAGCTCCAGAAACACTTGGAGGCAGCAAGTGCCTTCGTTAAAGAGAACCTGACCATAGGCAATGCACTCCACTGCTTACCCTCACCCCGCAAGACTCCATTACTAAAGAAAAGGCATGTTGAAGCTCGTTTAAAGTTTGCTTCAACTTATTTGGACAAGCCTATGAAATACTGGGAGAGTGTAGTCTGCTCAGATAAGAGCAGAATTTAACTTTTTGGCTGTCATACTACACACCATGTTTGGAGAAGAAATGGCACTGCACATCATTCTAAAAACACTATACCAACAGTGAAGTTTGGAGGTGGAAGCATCATGGTGTGGGGCTGTTTTTCATCGCATGGTACTGGCAGACTTCATATAATTGGAGGAATGATGAATGAAGCCCTTTACCGCGAGATTCTTGAGAAGAATATGCTGCCATCCACCAGGATGATGAAGATAAGACATGGGTGGACCTTCCAGCAGAACAACGATCCAAAGCAAACAGCAAAGGAAACTCTCAATTGGTTTCAAAGAAAAAAAATCAAGGTGTTAGAATGGCCCAGTCAATCACCTGATTTGAATCGAATTTAACAAGATTTAAAGACAATATGTGTAGAAGAATGTGCCAAAATCACACCTGATTACTGCGGCCGATTAATTTCTTCATAATTTCTTGAAGCTGCCATTACAAACAAAGGCTTCTCCACTAAGTATTAAATACATTTCAGTTAGCGTGTTCAATATTTTTTTTCCTGTAATTCCACTTTTACACATAACTTTATTTATGGAATTAATGTTATGAATTCTTTATATTTCCGCATTTCTTGAATTAATGCTGATGTCTGGTCAAAATGTCATGTCAATAGCCTCATTGGAAATATATTTACTGAAAAAAATGTTGATGCATCCAATGCTTCTCTACCCCTCTGTAGTTGCATACACCTGTTTCTATAGAGAGAATGTGATCTATCAAGTTTTTCTTGTGCAGGATTGTGGTAGAAAAGTCATTGTTTATTGATTATTAAGAGCTCTCATCATGCTTATTGTAAATCATATCAGTATAACTGACAGCATAGTTACTGATTTCAGGCTCATAAGGTGCAGACAGATAATGGACAAAATTGACTAAAGGTTGTTTGGGAGATGCCTTGCTTAAAGATTTGTCACATGCAGCTTTGCATAGTGAAAGTGTTTTTGGGGAAACTCTTTGATGAGAGCGATGAGTGGCTTATCAGTGTCACTGATATTTCCATTATAGTAATTGCTATGGTCTGCTTTCACATTTGCTCTTAATATGTCTGCCCTTGTGGGTCTAAATTACTGTGATGTTACACTCAGGAACAAAACATAATGTCTCTCCCCTGAAGCTTTTTTACCTCATATTTTTAGTGCTTGTCATAAAATAATACAATAGTGACTTATTTTATACAACCAGTCTTTCTCGTTTGACCTTTCGAAAGATTTCCATTTCAAGTGAAAGGACGCTGTTTTAAGGGAAGTAGTTTTTATAAGGCACTTGAAGAGGCACTGGTTGTTAGAGATTCAATGTGACCATGGAACACTTGGAGAAATTGAGATTAGATTTATTATAACATAAAGAAGAAAGATTATCTGCAGTTACTCTATGTATTAAGCAATAACACTTTCTTTTACACTCCCATTAGGACTATATGGATGCCTTGATTACCAATTACTATGTAAGTAAATTGTATTTGTAATGTGTATATATTTTTGTTACACTCAACTCCAGAATTATTGGTACCCTTGGTAAAGATTAATAAAATTATGAGATGCAACAGTACAAAATTTCTCGGCCAAATCCGATAACCGATTATACAGAGTGATCTCGGCCGATACCATTAGTTCTGCCTTTTATACCTTCTTTTAAATTAATAATAATTAATTCCACAATTCTAAAAGAAATGCAAATAAAAACTGCGTCCCCATTTCAACAAGTTGTTTCACAGTAACTGGTCTCATAAACAGAAAACACATTACTCAGATTAACATTAACACATTAACTAAATTCTGATTAAAGTAAGATTTCTTCACTTACTGAATGGACTCGGAGCTGCTTCACTGCTGCAGTGTCCGGTGTAAAATTTTAGTATTGCAGAGCTTACAAACTGCAGTTTTGTCATCATTCCACACAAGAGACATCATCTTTACACGCAGCAAGAAACAATGTGTTTTCCCGCCCTCTTTTGATTGACAGGATAGAATCGGCCCTGATCATTGGATGTTTTTAAACTATCGGCCGATAGTCAATAGCGGGAAAAATAGCCTTTACCAGTGCATCTCTATTAAAATTATGTAAAAAATGTGAGGCAGCCTGCCAAAACATGGATTTTGACATTTTCTACTATATACTGGTACATCTAAAGAAATTAGAATATTGTGGAAAAGTAATTTTTTTTCTGTAATTGAATTAAACCAGTCGAACTTTCTAGATTTATTACACATAAATGGAAATAATATTACGGGAAGTCACAAAGAACCCCATGGTAACATCTAAGGACCACTGGCCAATCTTGTATTGAGTAATGTCAATGTTCATGAGTCCAACATCAGGCAAACACTGAACAAGGACAATGTGTGTGGCAGGATAGTAAGGAGGAAGCCACCCCTCTGTCTAAGTTCTGTAATGTCTAATTAAAGCGTTATGATCAAAAGTAAACAGAATTAAAATAATATTCCTAAAGGCAGTGAGTAACAGAAACCACAATATGCGGCGAAAGAGAATTTTTTTTATTAATTAAGGACTGTTGTTTAAGTTGTTCCTTTTTGTGCATCCATAAAAAATAGTGCATAAATACTATATATATATATATATATATATATATATATATATATATATATATATATATATATATATATATATATATATATATATAATATTTATAGTATTATATAGTATATATATATATATATATTTATAGTATATATAGTATTTAGTATTTATATATATATATATATATATATATATATATATATATATATAAAAATTTCATTTATTTTAGTTTATATTGTCTATAAGTATTTATGCATTATTTTTTATGGATGCAAAAAAGCACCGAATTGAACTACAGTCCTAAATTAATATTTATTCGTGTGTGTGTATTGGGTTCTTTTCTGTTTTGGACAAAGTTGTGTGAAATTTTAGTCTGAAGTTTATAATTGTAACTCTGTGTGTGGGTTTTATTGTAAATAAACAAAAAAAGGGTACTGAAAGTTTGACTTTTTTCTTTTTTTAACCCATCTTTACTAAAATATTTTGTGTACAAAGAACTCCTGGTGACCATCACACAACTCACAGTATTGTTTGATTCAAATTTTCCAGGTTACAAGATAATATGATCACATTTCATTTACTGAAGTTGTAGACTTTTGAGGAACCCTTCAACTCTGCAATATGTTGTTCATTTATTCTTAAAAAAGACTGAGTTTGCTAAAGAAGAGTTTACTAAAGTTTTTGCTATTAGAATAGTTTTTGTTTTGATTTTTTTTTGTACTGCATGTGTATTCATACAATTCCATTTTGTTCATTTCAATATTTGTCTCCTTTTTTTAACACCATTTTTTCAGCTGTGGCCTGCTGTTCAGATTGCCAATTTTTATTTCATCCCCCTTCACCACAGGTAAAATGAGCTTTTACTCCTGACATAGAGATCAGTTTATTTGATTTTGAAATTTACACATGTGAAGCAGTTTCTGCTTTAGTACCTGAATGCACTGTAGAAGCAGCATAATTTTAATTGCAGTCTCAAATCTCACACATTATAAATGTCATTATTTGCAGATTGGCTGTTGTGCAGATTGTTGCTGTGGCCTGGAATTCCTACCTCTCATGGAAAGCCAATAAAATGTAGTGCATTGTATTGTTGCCCCACCCATCATACATTTTAATTTAAGGTATTAAGTGTAAAAGGAAAAGACAACCAAGTTGTGGCCAATATACATATAATATTGTTCTGTTACACTTAGGATTTTATTATTATTATTTTTTATTTTTTTTTCTATTAGTAGTAGTAGTAGTATTATTATTATGACCAGTTACCATTTTAAATGATGGTTTACATTTGCCAAAAATTACATTTTATTTGTATATGTCTTCACCATCCTTCAACAAAATATCCTGTCATCGAAAATGTCCTTCAAACTTCAAAATTTCACCTTTACAGGAGAGAGTTATCAGTTTTTCCACAAGCATATTACTTGTGTGCATGCATGCATGTGTAAAATAATGCATCATTTGCCAGTTGGTTAGGTATGTATGTATGTATTAGTCAGGTGGTTAGGACAGACTTCATGGATGTGTGTCCACTTCCAGCTTTCCTGCAGCATTGAAGACTGCCCAAGAAGGTGCCTTGTGTCATTACACTTAGTCTGAATCTATCTTGTATGCAATAGCTAAGGTCATGGTCTTTACTCAGAAGTTTGGTTATTTGACCGCCTGAACTGTCACAATTGTTGTTATTATGCTAATTCCTAAATTTGGCATGTTGAGTTTACTCAAATCAGTTAAGGAATCTGATTGCCTTAAAGCATTTAAGATTAAATTTGAGTACAGCTAACTTACAAAGGTTTGAGTTTACTTATTCTGTGACACTTGGTTAAATCCACAAGGTCAAAGAATTAAGTCCATTTTAAAATGCTCTTTCATTTAAAAAGCTTAAGTTAAAAATAAAACAGATTACTCATATGTTTTCTCAGTAACTACTTTAACTTAAGAGTAATATATCTTAGCCCGTATGCATGCACATGAGGAGAACCCAGGATCTTGGAGCTGTGAGGTGGCACTACGACCCACTGCCCTATCATGGCTGCAAATAAAATTGCTATTAAATAAATTTGCTGTCTTATTTTATTTGATTTGTATGTGTTGTGATTAGAAATTTGAAAGAAGGAGATTTGATCTGGGTTTAAAATAATATTACTTGAGCAAATACAACATGTGCTGTGCTTAATTAATTGCAATTCAATTCTGTTTTATTTGTATAGCACTTTGAACAATGAACACATACAAAATTGCATATAATGCATACATTTAACTGTATCCCTAATGAGTAAGCTGTAGGTGACAACGACAAGGAAAAACTCCCTGAAGCAACAAGAGGTAGAAACCTTGAGGGGAGCCATGATTATAAGTATTATTCTTCTATAACTATATACTATAAAATCGAGCAGTGCTAAATATGTTAAAAGGAACTTCCGTATGAGTATCATTTAAATTTAATTTTCTTGTATCAAACGTTTAAGTTATCAATCATTCACTGATTGAGACTTGAGTGTAAGCTGTTCTTTGAAATTGTCTTAAGGTTATCCAAGAACGAACATCCACAGCTATCTTAAGGGTGTTCGTGTGGTACTATGCACAGTAAACCCATAGTGATCTGTATGTTATCCATCAGAGGCCATTTTGAGCAGCACGTGAATGAGGCTCCAAGAAGAAGCAGGTCCATCAGGTTGGTCAGGCAGGTCCGGATGGCAGAAGGAGCTGGAATCACCAGTATCTCAAGAGTAACATGTAGCTCAACAGCGAAAGAGAGGAGGGGAAGAGAGAAACAACCGATTATTAGGTATGTTCTTGTAGTGTAATGCTTTGAGATGATTGTGCACAGAATGTAAGCAGGGATTCTGGGAAGACTGTGAGCTATGAGTTCCATTTTAATTCTGTGCACAGTGTGTAAGCAGAATCATTTGACAGCATTAGCTAGAAGGTAACGTTTTGCATTTTACCCTGTATGTGCTCATGACTGTTCCTTAAGTACTGCATAGTGATCAATCTAGAGTTGGTCCTGTCTTTCAGACTTTATAGATTTTAATCACATGAAAATCGAAATCTATTGTTTAATTTTAAGCAGATCTGGTGTTTGATCTACTGAATTGAAATGATGAATGCTAAATATTGACAATAATATAAAAGCTGGTTTAAAAAAATTATATGATCAACAGAGTGAGCCTATGTGCATTTCAGAACCATGGCCAGCTTCCAATCAATCAATCAATCAAACAATCTTTCTCTCCACACATCACAAACACACACACAATATGTTTTAGACAGCGGTAGTCAAGGTGGAGAGTTGCTCATATTCACCACACACTTTATGTCTGCTGATATTATATACTTTCTAAATTGTGAAAATCTAGACAAATGGGTTTGTATGGGAAGTTCTCTATCCGTGTCCGTTTCAGTGAAGTCTTCCTGTGCGTAAGCTGCACACAGCCATCCGGCTGTCCAGCTATCACTCCAGCTTGTCTAATTTACAGGCAGTTTATGCACCTGCACTGACGTCAATGGAGCTTTCTTGGATGTATATAAGCATTGCTCTTGAGCCGCTCCGGTTCCAAAGCCACTGGAAAGGATCCGTCTACTTTTATCCCGTATCCGACTTGTTTGTCAGAACTTTTGAAGAAGGAATACAACAGAGTAAGTATCTTGACAATCTGTTCAATATTCGAGGCGTTTCAGCTTTTAATATAAGGTCAACGATTTGCCTTGCTTGTTCATGGATTTTATTTATTAAATCTTATTTCAATGTGTTTTTCACTGTGTTTACAGTGAATCATTCCAGCAAAAATTGTTCAATTAGGCTACTTAAATTTGTTCTTTATACTGTAGTGATGTCTTGGGTCATAGTCCATACGTGTACTAATTATTGTACATAATTATTTAATTATAGTGTACATGCACTTGATTGAGCTTTTTTGTCTCTTGGACCCAGGGTGTGTCTGCTCTGTCCAGCATGAAGCCTGTTGCCTCTGTCCTTCTAATAGCTGCTGTTTTACTATCCACTCACATTCCAACAAGCATATCTAGACCACTGGATTTAAGCCTCTTTGGTCACCATGATGACTATGAAAACCAGCTGGAGGAAGTTTTGCTTAGGGTGGGAAAGGGCGAGACCATGTCCTTCCTCAGCGGCGGAAACAGTCGAGGGCACGAGTTAAGAATCGGCTCGCGCTCCCCAACGTCCCCCGGCCCGAACAGTTTGGAGGAGCTCATCGGTTTTACTAAGAGGAATGACGACCCGCCCATATCGATTGATCTCACCTTTCATCTGCTGCGCAATATGATTGAAATGGCGCGGATCGAGAATCAGAGGGAACAGGCAGAACTGAACCGCAAATATCTGGACGAAATCGGGAAGTAAAAAAAAAAACATTCTCGAACAGGAAAACACTCTCAGACCTCAGTTTGCTTTCTTGAAGTTTTTGTTAAAGTATTATACTACTCTACTGGGAAAGAAATATGACTTAACTCAGTGCAATGGGTAAACAGCCTAATGAGGGGAACTCGACCGAGTGGATAACTGAACTCCCATCACACAGGAATGCCCAAGGAGAGCAGTGTTTGTTCACGTGTGCTGCATATGCAACAATCCACCATTGTAAATGGATTCAATAAATTTCAGTTGATAAGCTCTTATGCTTGCTTTATTAATAGCTTCTACACACCTTACAACTTATTCTTACTTAACACACAATGGTTTACAAACCTTCATGAAATAAACATGCTTTGGATAACTTATTAATGATATCTAGGACATAATGAATGTATTACCACATATTCTGTTGCAGATGGTTCATTTCACTATTTCACTTATGACAATGCCAAATGATACCAGTGATGCCACGTGCTTTTCCAAGTCTTTGAAACCACTGAAGCTTACCACAGGCTAGGAAAGGTCAAGACACACACACATACACACTTGAACTTGGTAACATGTTAGCCTGCACTCTGTCACTATAGCTACACAATTTGTATACATAAATCTGTAAGAAATTCTTTTTTACATTTACATCTACTCTATCACACACCTTGAAGAGTTATAAAAGACTGTTGTTGTTGTTGTTGTTTTTAAACTTCCCTGAATGTTGTAAAGAGATGTCATCTATATGCACTGATTTAGAATTCCGGATTATTTAGATCATAATAAATAGATGGATGACTAGATGGATGGATGTTCATCCCAGGGAAATTCATATATTACAACAGCACAGACAGTTAGAAAGTATTCTAAAAGTAATTTAAAATTTTTAAAGAATAAACAAAAACTAAACTAAGAATTTTTTCTTTTTGAAGAAATACAGTCTAACAGTATGTTGTGCTAGTGTATGGGTGTGTAAATATTGTCAATATAAGCAGCAGACTTGAGCAGGATTAAAGTGGCAGTGTAGTACCAACATTGTCAACAGTGTATATGAGTGAATATTAGAAAAAGAAAAATGAATAGAAGTCTATTGGCAGTGCAAATGGATATGAATAGTGGATAGTTGTAAAGTTCAACTATCGTACAGTGAACTTATCATAAGACGGGCTCAGTGCAAATAGTGCCCCAGCTCAGTGATGAGCTGTTGTACAGTGTGATCGCTGTTGGTACAAACAACCTCCTGTAAAATTCCTTTCTACTGTGGAGCCAAATGAGTCTCCTACTAAAGGAGCTCATAACCCGTAGGTCATGGATGGGGTGCTGTTTATTGTCCAGAATGGCTGAGTTTATTGAGTGTCTTATTTTCTGCCAACATCTCAAAACCGTCCAGAGAGCAGCCAAAGACCAAGACATCCTTCTTGATCAGTTTGTCGAGTTTGTTTACATATGGGGCGGGTGTGGTGCAGTTGGTGGGGCGGGTGTGGTGCAGTTGGTGGGGCGGGTGTGGTGCAGTTGGTGGGGCGGGTGTGGTGCAGTTGGTGGGGCGGGTGTGGTGCAGTTGGTGGGGGCGGGTGTGGTGCAGTTGGTGGGGCGGGTGTGGTGCAGTTGGTGGGGCGGGTTGTCCACTAATCGTAGGGTTGGCGGTTCGATTCCCGGCCCGGGTGACTCCACATGCCGAAGTGTCCTTGGTGAATATAAGTGCACATTTACCACTCCATCTCCAGATTTGAAGCTGCCTCCCCAGCATACTGCTGCAAGAAGACCGCACTGACTACCATGAACTGGAAGAAGCTCTCTAGCATTTTGCTGCAAACATTAAAGGAACTGAGCCGAGTCTGTGTTCTCAAAGCACACCTGCTGAGTCTCCTCTGCCTCTTTGCCTCCTTATGGTCTTCTTTGTCACAGACTGCCTTAAGACAACAAGCCATATGGGTGTCAGAACCAGGTTTTGGTCTTCACACTTGTGTACAAGAGATCCAGTGTTCTTTTCTGGTAACACAGTTGTCTCAAGTATTAACACAAAATAAATTCTGCTCTTTCATGTCTTCATTGAGAACAACCAAAAAAAACCCTCATCGTGCTTGTGGAAAAAGTATGTGAACCCTTGAGTTGATCAAAAAAGCTCAAAAAAGCTAATTGGAGTCAGGTTTCAGCACACCTGGAGGCTCATTAAGAAAATGAGTTTGGAGGTGTGGACTACAGATACTTTGACTGATAAAAACCCATCAAACCTTTGGAGTTTGTTCTGCACAAGAAGCACACGCTTATGTGAGCCATGCCTCGCCAAAAAGAGCTTTCAGAGGATCTACGATCAAGAATTGTTGATTTACATAAAGCTGGCAAGGGTTACAAAGTGATTTCAAAGACTTTAGAAATTCACCAGTCTACAGTTACGAAACATTCTACAAATGGAGACACTTTTCGCTACTCTACCAAGAATTGGGTGCCCAGTCAAAATGACACCAAGAGCACATCGAAGACTCATCAATGAGGTAAAGAAACAACCATGAATGACAGCCAAAGATTTGAAGGCATCATTGGAACTGGCTGTTCATGAGCCTACAATACGCAAAACAATGAACAAGCAGGGTATCTACAGCAGGACACCATGAAGGAAGCCGCTGCTTACTAAAAAGAAGATTGCTGCACTCCTGAAGTTTGCGAAAGAGCACATTGACATTCCACAGCGATATTGGCAAAATGTTTTGTGGACTGATGAAACTAAGATTAAACTATCTGGAAAAACCACACAGCACTACATCTGGCATAGAAAGAGCACGACATATCATCATGAAAACATCATCCCAACCGTAAAGTATGGTGGAGGAAACAACATGATTTGTGCCTGCTTTGCTGCATCAGCGCCTGGCCAGCTTACAATCACTGAGGGTAAGATGAATTCCCAAGTACATCAGACAATTCTTCAGGATAATGTGAGAATGTCTGTATGTCAGCTGAAACTGTGTAGAAATTGGGTGATGCTACAGGACAACGACCCAAAACACTGGAGCAAGTCCACAACAGAATGGCTTCAGAAAAACAAAATCCACTTTTTGGAGTGGCCGAGTCAGAGCCCAGACCTCAACCCAATAGAGATGCTATGGAATGACTTGTGTTTCAACCAGTTATTAATTCTAAGGGTTCACTTACTTTTTTTACACTGCCATTTTGAATGAGTGTTCAATAAACACATGAGGGATCAGAATTTATTTTGTGTTATTACTTTAGCACATTATATTTGTCAATACCCTTGACTTAGATGAAGATCAGATCACATTTTATGACAAATTTATGCAGAAAACCATGAAATTCCAAAAACTAAGAATTTTTATCTATGTGTGTGTGTGTGTGTGTGTGTGTATATATATATATATATATATATATATATATATATATATATATATATATATATATATATATATATATATATATATAAAATCTTCTTCGCAAATCGATGAGCACATTTACATATATTGAAAAACATGGCCGCCACTGGTCAATCAAATTTCAGTAGCTACTAGACAAGGTTAGCAGTGGCTTATCGGAACGAAACTTGGTGTGCCTATTTGGCTCGTGGTCTAAGAGGTTTGTGCAAAGTTATAAATCGGCCACTAGGCGGCACTATCAAAGTTTTTGTCGGTGTAAACGGTTATATATTGCAGTTTTTTGAACAAACATAACTAATATATAGCAAATGATAGGACTTCTCATTTTAAACATATTTGCCTCAAGACCCATTTGTGTCTGTCAAACCGTTCAGTAAATATTTCAGATAATGTTAAAAACCTAGGTTTTTTTTTTCAAAAAAAGTTTTTTGCTCAAGTGAAACAAAACCAATTCAGGACAATACTTTGGACATGCTAGATCAATAATTATATTAAAAAAAAAAGTTGACGTTCTGATTTACCCTTGCAAGGGCACATAAAAAGTGGGCGTGGCCACTTTTACTAAAATGACTATAATGGAATGAGAAATTTTCACCAAACTTGGTAAGCTTATGTAAGGTCTCAGTCTGTCTGGGATTTTTTAAATAAAAAAAAAACCCAACTTTAAAATGGCTGTATAAATGGTGTGATTTAAAAATCATTAAATGTTTCAGATATACACATATTCTTTGTATCATACATTATCTTCTGATTCTGAACAACTATGCCTCTAGGACTACTGCTGTCAATCAAATCACTCGTTAAATATTTGAGATTATTTCTGAAACCTAGTTTTGCAAAGTAGCCCTAGGTTTTTTGCTCAACTGTAATTATACTATAGCAGGATAATTCTTTGGACTATTTAAATCAATAATTAAGGACACATCAAAAAGTTTGAAGGGGGTGTGGTCACTTTTACTTAAATGGCTAACTCTTAAACAAAATTCTATATTTTCACCAACCTTGGCATACATGGTTGGGTTCGGTGTATAGTACAAAGTATCTTATGTATGGGTTCAATCTGAGGACAATTCATAAAAAATACTGATTGTGAACAGTTGGTGGTGCTATAACAGAAGAAAATATGAAATTGGGACTAAATGTGGAACCATTGGTCCAATAGACTTTATTAAATAAATATTGCAAGAATTGACCTTAGCTATTAGACAAGCTTAATGATGGCCAGTATTTCTTACAATTATCTTGGTTTGTCTTTGATCTAGGTGCTTATAGGATTGCACAATATTAAGTAATATCTTTTAACATTTTTAAAGGCCCTAAACAGCTGATAATTGCTACTTGCAGCTATCTATATTTTTAAATTATTATTATTCTGCCCTAAAACTGACTGTGCAGACCAAACCATAAGGCCTAGAGAGCTGAAACTGATAGGCCAGATGGTGACGCTATAGTGAGCATGTTTTTTTTTTTTAATGACCATAACTGTTGAACCGTTTGTCACAGACTCAATTGTCTTCCATGTATGGAATCGTTGGAACCAGATGAACATGACCTATATTATTTAATTTCCTCCATCTTGGATTTTTTGTAAAAACCTACTTTTGCAAACTAGTCCTAGGTTTTTCATCCGATTGGGACCAAGCCAGTGCCAAACTGCCAAACTCCAAATTTATGGAGTCTCATTATCAAAACTTATAAAAAAAAATTCATAAATAAAAACCTTTCGACTTGAGGTAGCTATAGTATACGAAAACACAGGATGTAGGCGTAACCACTTTTACATAAATGGCTATAACTGTTGAACAAAATGAGATCAACAAATGTGGCATGCTTATGTTTGAGGACAATCTATGGTCGCCCAGTTGTCCCAGTTTTGCCACATGGTGGTGTTATAAAACCGAAAAAACTTTCAATTGATAAGTTTATGTAAGGTCTTAGTCTGAGGGCATGTGTCAAAAATGGAGGAGTTTGGCCACTTGGTGGCACTATAATAGTAAAAAATATATTTTTTTAATTATGGCCGTATAAATGGTGTGTAAATGATTGAATACCATTATTACATATTGTCAACTGGACACAAAGAATTTGACATTGATGTTGGATAAAGACTGTGGTAATTAAAATAACACACTGACTGATGGCATCAAACAAAATGCACATTCTTTCAACTGGCATTTAATATTATCCATCACAATTCTGAAAATTGTCTCCCCATTTTAAAAGGTGTCAGGTTTTTGCATTCACTTCATGTAAATACCTAGGTACAATGATTCATTTGCTCTATGAAGCTGTAAGTCATAGCCATAGTCTCCTGTTTATTGTATGCAGTGTTTTGGGCACAGACTTTCTTAAGAGGCCAAGCATGTTCACCCTCTGAACAATCTGTTAATGTTCGTGTCAGTGAATGACTTCATATGAAATGCCAAAGCCTGGAAAAGTATCACTGCGCACAAAACACAAAAAGTTGCTAGTGATGTTAGTGTGTGTTCGTATTTATGTGCAAAAGCAATGGGGTAAGTGTAGTGATGGCAAAGCTACTTTCATAAATAGAATGTTGTTAGATCATTGTAGGTGGGTAAATATTTTAATTAATGTCTCTTTATTAAATGTATTAAATTATTAGAAATGATTTTTAATAATTATATTAAACAGGGCACCAGTCCAATGGACAATGAGATTTGACATTAAATTAGATGAATCTGCTGGTAGTTGTAGAACTCATTTGTGACAAGAGAGAAACATGTGCAAAAATACAAAGTTTATAATAATAATAATAATAATAATAATAATAATGGATGCATTCATATAATACAAAATATGTGGCAGTTGAAAATATATACCAATGCCAATGCAGTGAAATAAATTGATAAACAACTGCAGAATGCGTAGAATTAAACTTAATACCAGACATACACAGTGAGTGTAGACAGCTGTTTAGTTGTTACATAAAATGAGCAGAAGAGTGGATCTATTAACATACTAATTCTAGCTAAAGTATCAGTATCATCATAAGAAGATACGCAGAGAAACTTTATAGTTATGCTTTGATGGTGTCTCTTTGGTGGTCATCACTGAAGTTCTCCTATGTCTTTCAACAGTGGAGACTTGGTTGAAACTGATGCAGGATCAGAGTCTAAAACATGACTCTGACTTTGATGAGCAAAAAAAATGGATGGAAATTTAATGCCCAACTCACAGATGTTTATGATTTTCTGAACTTAGGTGTGACGCAGTCAAGTTTCCTGCTTCGCCTCATACATTGGTTGCTGATTGTCCTGGAGTGGAATACTGGAGTAGAGAGGCCTGGGCTTCAAAGAGCATTTGTTGACCATTCTCAAGAAGAAATGTAGGACAAGAAATGTAATACCTTAGGGGTTATATCCCTGGCAAAGTTCCTACACCACACAAATTAGTCTGACGATAATGGAAGTCCATACCTTTCATTCCAACGTTGGACCAATTACTATGTAGTTTTAACAATATAAACATATTAGTTTGGAAAGGACAAGTCATACGAACATTTGAAGAAAAAAAATAAACACAAATGTTTTGGCAGAACATACAGTTACTCAATCAGCTATATTGTTTGTGTACAAAACACATATCTGATGTCTTTAAATACTTTTTCTTTTTTTACTAATATTCATTTTTATTTTTCAAAAATGTAAATAATATAGTAATCATTCATAATACATCTACATCCCCTATAATTCCACACTGGAAAAACTTTGTGTTGCCAAAGAGGATGTGCTCCTTTTACAATAATAACTACTGAAAACTTTTGTTACTACACAAAACATAACTGTAATCAATGTTATACTGTAAATTCTATTTACACTAAAAGGCAAGTACATTTTAAAATGGCAACCAAATTCGCTATAAAACTAATCATAAATGAAATGCTCAGGAAAATGCACGTTTTAAATATACACATACAAGTTGCAAAAAGTCTTGTTGCAAGAATAAAGTAGTTCTGGTTTACTCTCCAAGGTCATCTGGGTCCACTTGCCATATTAAATTGTACTCATGTTTTGTTGGTTTATATTTAAAGATTCAACCAAAGTAAATAGACAAAACATTTTTTTAAGAAAATAAAATAAATGACATAAATGTTATTAGGTTCATAAATGGAATAGCTGTAAATTTTACTTCCTGTTAAAGCACCAGGCTAAACAGCAGTAGCCTATGCTCAGGAGGGTGAACATTAGTGTTTTAGTGTATAAAGCATAAATAGTCATCAATAGAGTTAATGGCAATGGTTAATGGTCAAACATGAGTTCAGAGACCTTGGAGAAAATGTTGGGTCCCTTTTCATTGTTGCATTGTAAACCTACCAAGCAGCAAATTAATATATCATAGTAAAGAAAAGCAAATTAATAGCCAATGGTTTGGATTGTTCTGTAAGCAGGCCCACTTTGCGTTCTTTTTTTCTTTCTGTCTCCTACATCACATCCAAACATCACTTTGAGATACAGTATGACGTTTGAGAAGGAAGTTCAGTCAAGCATAGCGTCCAGCTGGTATGCCAGATCATCGAACATGTTCCCAATGTCATCGAGAATATTCCCTGCAGACTTCACTGTGTTGCATCCTCTGTGTTAGTTAACATACAACAAAGACATGCTCAGTAAACTCAATTTAATTTCTGACAGATACATTTCAGCATGTATACCTTAGCATCCTGCACTGACTCAGTACGTCAAGTTGATGTATAATGTACACTCAGGTCCATAAATATTTGGACATTGACAAAGTCATTGCTATATTAGCTGTCTACCACTGTATATTGGAGTTTAAATTAAATAATGATTGTGAGCTGTATAAATATGTAAATCCAAAAGGGGTGAACAATGTAGGTGTGACTCCCCCCATATAAGAGAGCAGATGTAATTGGCTATTCAATAGCAATATTTGTATTATTCTGTCATTATTTCAGCAGATAAATGGAGCTGCTTTCAAGTATGGTGTTAGCATTTGGAATCTGTTGCTGTTATTAAGTCCAAAGAGCTGGCATTGCCAGTGAAACAAGCCGTCATTAGGCTGAACAATCTAAAGAAACCAATCAGAGAGATGGCAAAAACATTAAGTCTGATCAAATCAACTACATACTGCATTCCTAAAAAGAAAGAACACACTGATGAGCTAAGGAACACAAAAAGGCCTGGAAGACCACAGAAAACTGTGGTGAATGCCAGAAGAATTCTTTCCTGGTGAAGAAAAACTCCTATGCAATAGTTGACCAGAACAAGAACACCACCCAGGAGGTAGACGTAGCTGTGTCAAAGTCAACAATCAATTGAATACTTCACTAAAGTAAATACAGAGGATTTGCCACAATATATAAACCATTGACAAGCCTCAAAAACAGGAACACCTAAAGCCCATACAGTTCTGGAATCCTATGGACAGATGAGACAAAGATCAACGTATAGAAGAATAATAGGAAGAGAAGGGAAGGAACTGCTCATGATCTAAAGCATACCACTTCATGTAATGGCATGTATGGCTGCCAATACTGGTTCCCTTGTATTTATGATGCGAGTGCTGACAAAAGCAGCTAGATGAATTCTGAAGTGTATTGGGATATGAATGGATAATGACCCAAATCATACCAAATCATACAAAGCTACAGAACAGTATTTTTTTAAGCAAAGAAGTGATATATTTTGCAATGGCCAAGTGACTCATGTGACCTGAATCCAATAACTTTGTCAATGTCCATATATTTTTGGACCTGTACTGTATGTCTCTGTTTACATACTGCCTTTATACATGTGTGTATGTTTCTGTTCCCTCTGCTGTACATGAGCTCACCCATCGTTCATGTCCTCCAAAGTAAGTTTTTTCTCCACAGCCTTCAATGCCTTCTCCAGAGAGGAGCTGGTCTGATCCAGTCTCTGCTGCACCAGCATGGACTCTGGACCAGCCTCCGCACATGCCTGAAATGTTCCTGATGTCACCATCTGAACTGGAGGTACAGCTACTGGGGAACATGGCATTGAAGCCACATTCTGCACCACATTCAGCATAACACCTTGTTGTCCAGCTTAGATAAAGATACAACAACAGTAAATTACAAATGTTCTAAACCATAAGCTATTCACTTACATAGATTTCATGTCTTTGATGAATGTGGGTATGATCAAAAGATCACAAATTACATACCACAAAGTGAAAGCATGGAATTGTCTTTCTGCAAAATTACTTTTTATCATAATAAACATATGGTATCAGTGCTGGAGTGTTTTTTTTTTTACCATTAAACAGCCACATGTATGGTGATCTCCACTGAGTTATTTAGGTACTCACCTACTTTTATACACATATATTCTGATTACATTGTCAAACAAGAAAATGAGTGACTTTGAATGTGAATGATCATTCATGAAAAACTGCTTTAAGGTTTTACAGACACTGGTGCCAAAAGCAAGAAAACTATCAGCTCCTGTTTTTTTAAGTCAATATGTGGATCACTGGGATCATGGGAGAATTGTGAGAAATTGTGAGAAATGGGACATGGCAAGAATTATCAAAATTTGCTATTAATTTTTCTTTTTTTAATATTTAAAAGAAACACGTTCACCAGCATATGAGATCAATGCGCAGGTAAAATCATGCTGTTCTGAGGGCCAAAATAAGTGCAAAATACTAAACAAAATTTGTTGTATTTAATATATAGACCCCATGTATTTCATTTAATGTATATACACTATATTGCCAAAAGTTTGTGGTCACCTGACAATCACACCCGTATGTTGGCCTTTCCTAAACTGTTGCCACAAAGATGGAAGGACACAATTGTCTAGAATGTCTGTTTATGCTATAGCATTACAATTTTTCTTCACTGGTTCTTAGGGGCCCAGACGTGTTGAAAATGCCTCTGTGCACATAGCAAGGTCCATGAAGACAGGATTTGTCAATGCTGGTGTTGAAGAATTCAAGTGGTCTGCATGAAGCCCTGACTTCAACCCAACTGAACACCTTTGGGTGACTACACCGCAGGCCTCCTCACCTGACATCAGTGTCAGACCTCACCAATGCTCTTGCGGCTGAATGGGCAAATCCCCACAGCCATGTTCCAAAATCTAGTCGAAAATCTTCCCAGAAGAGTGGAAGTTATTATAATAGCACCCTTTGCTATATCTGGAAAGGGATGTAAAAAAAAAAAAGCACATGCAGGTGTGATGGTAAGGTGTCCAAAAACTTTTGGCCATATGATGTACCTGTGACTGCAGGAGCATGCAGATTGAGATTCCTAGTAAGATGTGCAGGTTTTGGTGTTCTGGCTGGTTTCGGGGAGAGAGGTGTCTTCAGAGCCTGCGCAATTAGAGGTTGCACATATGGTGGTGTAATTGCTATCTCACTGATGCACAGGTTAATTGCACTTAGACACTGCTGCCCACTCTCTACTCTGCTAGTGGGCATGGCAAGTGGCTCGTCCTTCTCCTTCAGCTTATAGCGCCTCTTTACTGTGCCTGATTCCTTCAGTTTAAACTCTGGCAGCTCTGGCACCTTAGCTGATGTCTCTTTCTCTGGAGCCTCAGTGGTGCTGTCAACTTTGCTTGCTTTGGGCCGTTGCTTGATGGTGAGGTTGCCCTCTTCAGCAAAGGGGATACACTCCCCAGAACTATTTTGAGGTGAGGAAGAACTGTCCAGGCCTTTGTCCTTAGCACCTTCATCCTCCTCAGAATCTGACTTAACAACTCTGTCATCTCTTTTAGCCTGTGGATGCATGCTAGTTTCGCTCTGGCTCAAAACCCTTCTTCTGGAAATCTCAGAGGACCCAGAAAGGGTAGTTTTGCCTTCACGGCAGAGGTTAGCCCTGGGGCCCATTATGGTTGTTTCTAGAATAGCTGCAATGCTCTTGACACTTTCAGGGTTGTCAGTCTCCACTTGGCCTATAGGTGGAGCTGGGGACTTTGCAGTCTCAGTGCTGCTGCTACTACTGCTGACAGAGCTGAGGCGCTTGGGTGGAGGAGGGGGAGGACCTTTGCGCCGTGTCCTGACTGCAAATGAGTGGCTACGATTAACTGACTGCTCTGGAGTAGACTGGGCTCGGATGAGATGCCCACGTTTAGGTTTGCGGCTCATTGTGGCATAAGACGGCAGTGCAGTGGTGGCAGGCATCGCCAGCTGTTCATCATCCTCTTCCTCAGCCTCACCGTCAGACAACGCATAGCGTGTCAGATTCTGCGTGTGCTTTTTAGGCACTCTGGGCAAACTGTGGTCCAGGGTGGCTGTGCCACTGTTAGCATTCAAGTAGCTGAAGGCTTTCTGTGCCAAAGAACTGCCTGGTTTGGGCTTGACATCCATCATTATGCATGATGGACAGAAACCAGTAGGCGTCTTTTGCTGATGGTCCTGACCTTCTGGAATGTTTCTATGTTTTGAAGGGCTGTTGAGCTGACTGTCTTGAGACTGGCTGTGACAAGGGGTAGCTAATGAGAAGGAGCAAGACATTATGGGGTTCTCCTGTGACCAGCCTGAACTACCAGAACAAGCATCAATACTCTCTTGGCTCACTGAAAGAGCCACAGCACTCTTGATAGCCAGGCCCTCCTGAAGGTCATCACTCTGTGTTGACATGGCACTCTGGAGTTCAGCACTCAGCTCACTAGCCTGGAAGGTGAGCATTTTGTGTGTGGGGGGCTTGGTAGGGTCACCTCCATCAATGGGTAGCAGGTCCAGTGCAGACAGATGTTTGCAACGCAGAGTGCCCTGATCTGACTCGGCCTGGAGAAGAGCCTTATGTAGATCAGAAAGCTTCTTTACTGCCAGCATGATTTTCTTCTGATGCCCTGACAATGGTTAAAAGGCACACAATCATCAGAGGGGGTTTCTCATTGTTTAACTAATACAGTAATATATACAAACACATGAGTGATAATTCGGAAAGCATGAACTCAAGCCACACTCAAGCATGAACTCTAGTCACCACTTTTGCCCTTTTCAAAATCACATTAGCTTACCAAGATGTGACAGTATGGTATTAAAGAAGTGACGGCTAACTTTCCTAATAATGCAGTGAAAGTCAAAACTGGACAAATGGAGCCAGGGTACTGGAAAGGCAGAGATATAATGTACTCACCTAGCTTAGTGATCCCAATCTCCTGCAAGTCCTCCCATGAGAGGTCTCTTACAATGTTGATGGAGTCATACCCATTCTCTAGCAGCTTCTTATGGTATTGAGGCAGGCCTATAGCACTGAGCCATTCACCAAGATCCACCTATAAGAAAGAGAAGGGGGAAAATACACATGTACATAGATGTGCATACATACATAAACGTGAGGCAGTCTGATAACAATTTTATTTTATTTTTTACTATATATAGCTCAGCAGCATAACTATACTGATGTTATAGCATTTTAAAATCTGGCTACAACCAAATGTGTGAAAATTACTTTCCAAATCCACTGTGGCACAGTCACACCACAGAAAGTTGATTTTGACAGTTGGTATTTGATTACAAACTGAATTGATTAGGCTTATGTCATTATTTCATGACAGCATGACACATTTAGTTGTAATTGGCAATACCTGAACCATCTTTCACAGACAAGAAATGCAAGGCACTACATTAAGTGTTGAATTTGTTAAACTGGCTCATATTTTTTTGGCTGTTCACTAGAATTCAGCCAGTCACATCCAATGGGTCTTCCTAGACCAGTACCACCATGTATCCATCCCCCCTACACACAGCCTGCTGTACCACATATTATATTTTAATAGGCAAAATAATTAGCATGGATGACATACAACATTTTCAGCAACAGGAACAAACAGAGACGTGGAACACTGCACTGGCAAGCACTGGCAAGTAGGTTTTTACATGACTCACTGGTGTATATTCAGGTAGCCAATCTGGAATACTTAGGTTTCCAATCTCCATTGAGATTTTCTTCCGGTGACCTGGCTTTGTAACACCAATAGCAGTGAGATCCTGACAAAGAAGAAAATTTATATCTACATGAATGAGGCATCTGAATAAGAGAAACAGAACCATACTGAGAATAAACACGTATTCTATAGTGATTTCAAAAGTAGGAACCATGAATGAATTTTTAATTGGTGAGAATACTACCTCAGGAGTCATTCGGCTGATAGTGGGGACATCATAGCCTGCATTGAGGAAGTTACAAGTGTACTGTTCCAGCTGAAACTCACATAGCCACTGGTAGATTGCTTCAGCATCCTGCTAATAAACAATTTTTTCAAAATAAGATTAGTGATGACTGACAGGTAAAGGTTCTTTACACATTTATAAAAGCTTTTAGTTTATGTATCATTCTGTTGAGTTGTTTTTACCCTGCCCTCAAGCAGCTGCTGTGGTCGCACAAACTGCTGAAAGAAACTCTGCTCTGGTGCTTTCGGCACAGCAAGCACTGGCCTCTGATGAATGCCTAGAGAATAATACACACTCATTTTACTACTTCAATAAAATGTAATGATCCATTTTTTTCCCATTTATTTTTTTTAACAATAATAAGTGAATAATTATTTTAAATTATATCTTTTTTTGTACCTGCACCGTGGTCTGGCTGTTTGTGATGGTCCACTTGTGCTGAATCACCAACAAGGGGAACAGGTGGCTAAATTCACAAAAGATTAAGAGAGGAGGTCAAGACTTTTAATACCAGTATTCTATGACAATGTACACAAATAATGTATGATGGCCTGGGGAAAGCCTGCTGAATAACACTGAGTTTAGGTTGTTTCACATTAAAATCAATTAATCAGTCTCAAAATAATCAGTCTCATAGAATATGCCCTTTTTAGTATAGAATTTTGATTAGAAACCTTTAGGTTAATATTACTATAAACATATTATATTATATTACAAATTCTATATATAATTTATATCTAAATTCTATATAAATTATTACAAATACATACATACATATAAACATAAATTTTCAACTGAGAAAAGTTCAGAACAAATAATCATAATTATTAATTATATGCACACAATGTTAAACAGACTGATGAGCTCTGTTTCTTTTTAAAACGCTGTAGGTTTCTCATAAACAGCACCTCCTGTTAATATTTCTGAATACATAAGCAGTTTTCATAGTTAAGTGATATTTCTAATATTAATTTGTAAAACAAATGAATAATACAAGTTTCTGTCACAACCCCATTTGTAAATCAAGTAATCCCACATGGGGTCATGGCCCCTAGCTTGGGAACCCCTGTCCTAAGGGCTAATATATACTTCTATAAAGATACATGTTAATCTGTGTCAGAGATGGGGGTATAAGTATAGCATGCTGAAAAGCCAAGCACACAGCTATAAAATCTCAGCTCCAACATCTTAACACCTTTTTACCTTCTTAACACCTTCTAGAGATTATGCTTACTTTGCTGGCCTCAGCATTGGTGCTGTGCTGTCCATTTGAGGTGTTGGTGTTTTCTGTGCTTTGTCCACTACCGGCACTACGTGTGCTTCCAACACTGCCAATGCTACCCACACTGTTCCTGTCTCCTGCTGGTGATTATAACCCAGAGAGTGAAAGATTAAAAAAAAAAACAAAAAAAAAAACAGAAATAGCATTTAAAAAATAAAAAAAAGAAACATGAAAAATATACAGTTAATATTGATGTAATAACTCAATTCCATCCAGTCAAATCCATTCATAAGCTTCAATCATTACTATTACTCAAACACTTATAGGGCCTCATTTATCAATCTTTTACAAAGTTGAGTGTAAATGTTTGCATAAACCAAACCGAACAAAAATCTTCTGATGGATTTACAAAAGTTTCGGAAACACTGATTTTCTTTGTACTCACGTGCTCATATTGATCACTGAAAGTGCAAAGCTCATTCCCGACACAACTTATTTGCATGTAGTTGTGTCCACAAAACTCTAGAAAAGTTCAAGTGCATAGACAACTGGTAACAGAAAATTAATGATCAGGATAAAGGCTGAAAGGCAGAAGTGGGAATTACAGAAGAATATTTGTTTCGACTTACTTCTATGCCAATAAATATATTTAACAATAGATAATAGTATCAATAATAGCAAATGCTTATTATATATTCTGTCAGGTGAGGCATTTGTTTACGGCTATGTGCATACTAACCAGTTCATTCTCTGTTTATATATGAGATTTCTTTTGTTATATTTGAATGATTCATTTATTTATATAATTTATTTTATAATTATATAATATAATGCATTTGTCTTAATGTATGGGTTTTTGTTGGTTCATTTCTTTAATTAAATCCAAGAATATAAAATTACAGGTTTTCACAAAATATTCTTGATGGTATTCTTAGTCTGGTGCATAAATCTGTTTTTGTCCAGCTTGGTAAATGAGGCCAATTGTTAATATTAAACAAACAGTCTGACACATGCATTCACGCATGTGACACATGCATTTTCTGCTTTAATTAACAGCACCAATTTAATAACAGACAATACTTTCCTTAGGCCATATGAATAAAATAAATGAATAAATAAAATAAAACAAAAACCACCATGCATACTTTAAGCATTAATATAAATAAAGCACAGTTTACTGCTACAGACGGCATTAGCAGTAGCATCACACTGTTCATATCACAAACCTTTAAAAGTTTGTTCGAAATTTTCTTGCTTTTAATAACTTCCTTTACAAATTACTTCCAAATTCTGAATTCAGAAGAAACTACAAACTTGCAGACAGGTGTGCTTGGGCTGTTCTTGGGAGTCTGCCAAAAACAGAAGTGTGCCTCAGTAATGCACCACTTTGACCTTCAACTTAAGTAATTTTCTTGCCAATATTAGCTTGATTGAGTGCCAAAATTATCCTGTGACACTGTCTGAAATCTCAAAATGATTAGGGCATGATTTTGCACATTGAATGCCTTTTTCCAGCAATAATAAATACATACATATTACACAAATTAATCAAATTATTGCCATGCAATGAAAAAATTGTCTTGATTGAAGACCAAGTTGAAGACCAATTTCTATATAGATAAAATGACAAAATTACTTAGAGTGAGCTGTAAGTGCTGCAGTTAAATGCTGTCAGATAATCGCTTAAAACATGGACATGTTTTCTTTAAATCAGAGTACACTGAATTTAGATGTGTTTAATTTAGATGGTCAGGTGATGACAGGGGTGGGTGGAGTCCTTGCAGATGCTGCTTACTTTCCTGAGACAGCAACAGTTATAAATGTCCTCCAGGGATGGTAGTTGTGCTCCAATGATTTTCTGTACATCTCAGTATTACCAGATCTAAAGGCTTTGTTGTGTGTTTTATGCAGATTTTGAACCTCCTTGTTCATCTATGGTTTCTGGTTGGGAAACATCTTGACGTGTTTGTCCATGGTGACGTTGTCCATGCAGCTGTTTATGTAGAAAGGGCTGTGGGTGTATATTCTTTCAAGTCCACAGGTGTCATCGGCTGCCTGAAGTGTGACTAAATCCCAATTTGTGCATTCAAAGCAGTTTAGGAGTTGGAAGATTGATCCCTGCAGCCACACTTTGACTGTTTTTATGGCTGGTTTGGTTTGTTGATGGGTCTGTATGGTGATGTTAGGAACAAGGAGAGATGACCTGACTTCACCAGGTGTACGCAGGTAAAAGCATTTTATGCATCCTTAATGTTGGTGTAAACATGATCCAGTGTGCTTGAGCCTCTCACAGGACAGTGTACATGCTGGTGGAATTTCGGTAACAGTTTTTAAATTTGCCTGATTAAAGGCACCTACGGGATGGATGTTCTATTGTTTGCTAATGGCTAAGTGCATTTGTGCTAACAATAATGACAACAGATAACTCTTAGTTGACCACACGTTTGCAAGAAAAACACTTGGCAGAGATGGTTTGTAGGGTGCGCATCATAGCATGGCCTATTTATTCCAGTGCGTTGACCTACTTATGGTCCACCGTTGATGCTGTTCTACCAATTCAGTCCAAAATGTTGCATGACTGTTTGAAGTTCACTTTCTGTATGAACACAGGATAACATATGGTGGGGCGAAGTTACACCTTGGCAAACATAGGTGTGTGCTGCCATCAACACATTATTCTCATTGAAATTTATGGCAGTGTTATGTTTTTTGATAGGTATCAAAATCCTCATGAAACGTGGCCTTTTGGCAATGGTGACACAGGAGCAGTGGGGCTAAAGCACACAAACAGGAACTGACCAAACATGAAATGTAAGGATTACCCCTACAGTGGATGCCACCATAGAAGTTAGATGGTTTGCTCTTTGGCAGCGTTGTCCTCCATTCCAACTGAACTATTCTAAAGTGCAACCATTCAGCAGGAAATCGAGTGTAGACAGCCATTGAGTTTTCATGCATTCTTACCTGAGCAGGAATTCCTCAGTACCCAGATGTCCTCAAGAAAAGGCAGAGTGAGCTGGGAGCAGCTGCTGGTGGGGCCACCTAGCACACATAAATAGTGCATGGACAAGCAACCTTGCTGGCTCTGGGTGAGTGGGGGTAGAAGAGTGGTGGGGGTGATGAGGTTAACTCAGTCCAAGAGTGCTACAGCACCATGGATGGTCCTTCACAGACTATGCCGGCTAGGAATATTTAATACTGAGTTCTGGCCATGTCCCGTATCCCTATCGCAGAACATCTGTGTTTGTGGTGTGACGGTGTGTGTGTGTACCTCGATTGTTGCTCGGGCAGTTTGCATGGGTCGGTGCCAGAAGGGAATTAAGGTTGTTAGACTCATCAGTTTTAGGGGTGGCAGAGGTGTTCATGCTCAGACTGGAAGAAAGGGGAGCTCTGCAGAGCTGATGCCTCTGGCAGGGCGTAGAGCAATGGCGAGATAGTGTGCCCCCTACAGACAGACAGATAGACAGACAGACATACACACACACACACACACACACAAGCATTAGCTTAGTGTAAGACAACAATGGGAGATTATGGATATTTTAATAAGATGCATGATAACAGGAACAGGGTGAGAGAGAACAAAAAAAAAAGCTAAATTCCCCCAATACCAAATATTCAGTTCAATTAAATTTATACAGGTGCAATAATAATAATAATAATAATAATAATAATAATAATAATAATAATAATAACAGGAAAACTAATTATTTCAATAGGTGTCTATGCACCTGTGGTGCTTGGCCTCTAATTAAAGCTGAAAGCAGCATTTTAGAGGGCTAAGCACCCAGACATGGTGAGCCACACATTCACAGGTGCATCACGATTGTTGAGTACGCAAACTCAGCAAAGCAGAGCCATAACTTTAGGGAAAGTAATTCAAACAGTGTCTTGAAACTAGCTTCACTCATAGTACGAAATAGCTAAGATTACGCTAGCTACTCTTAAAAAAATAAATAAATAATTAGCTACACTATAAGTTACTAACAAAAACTACATTGACGCTACTTAAATGGGCAATATTTTTTGTATGTCATGATCGTGAATCAGCTTATGAATAACTGTGTATAATTGTGCAAAAAGAAATTAAGTAGAATTTTAAAATAATTCAGAACAATTAGGAATTTATAATGTGCACATTAAGCTACTTATCAATCAACAAACTACTTATATGCCTCCTGTCACATCTGTCACATTCCATGACGTAAGGGAAGATAAGGCGGATGCAAGAGCAGTATGAACGAGAGTTTTATTTAAAGAGACAGGCAGACAAATCCAAATCGTAATCCATAAACGTAATCCAAAACAGGCATACACTTGGGCAAGGCAGAGATCAAGGTCGTGGTCACGGAAAACAGGGTCAATAAACAAAACATGAAACGTGGCATACAGCGAGGGACTGGTAGCAGAGAAACCAGTGAACTAAACTAATGAATCTAAACATGAACTATGACCTGAACTAAGACTATGAACATGAATATACAGTGGTGTGAAAAAGTGTTTGCCCCCTTCCTCATTTCCTGTTCCTTTGCATGTTTGTCACACTTAAGTGTTTCGGAACATCAAACCAATTTAAACAATAGTCAAGGACAACACAAGTAAACACAAAATGCAATTTGTAAATGAAGGTGTTTATTATTAAAGGTGAAAAAAAATCCAAACCATCATGGCCCTGTGTGAAAAAGTGATTGCCCCCCTTGTTAAAACATACTATAACTGTGGTTGTCCACACCTGAGTTCAATTTCTCTAGCCACACCCAGGCCTGATTATTGCCACACCTGTTCACAATCAAGGCATCACTTAAATAGGAGCTGCTTGACACAGTAAGGTCCACCAGAAGATCCTTAAAAGCTACACATCATGCCGAGACCCAAAGAAATTCAGGAACAATTGAGAAAGAAAGTAATTGAGATCTATCAGTCTGGAAAGGGTTATAAAGCCATTTCCAAAGCTTTGGGAATCCAGCGAACCACAGTGAGAGCCATTATCCACAAATGGTGAAGACATGGAACAGTGGTGAACCTTCCCAGGAGTGGCCGGCCGCCCAAAATTACCCCAAGAGCGCAAGCGACCTCATCCAAGAGGTCACAAAAGACCCCACAACAACGTCCAAGAACTGCAGGCCTCACTTGCCTCAGTTAAGGTCAGCGTTCATGCCTCCACCATCAGGAAAAGACTGGGCAAAAGTGGCCTGCATGGCAGAGTTCCAAGGAGAAAACCACTGCTGAACAAAAAAGAACATCAAAGCTCGTCTCAATTTCTCCACAACACATCTTGATGATCCCCAAGACTTTTGGGACAACATTCTGTGGACCAATGAGACAAAAGTGGAACTCTTTGGAAGGTGTGTGTCCAAGTATATCTGGCGTAGAAGGAACACTGCATTTCATAAAAAGAACATTATACCAACAGTAAAATATGGTGGTGATAGTGTGATGGTCTGGGGCTGTTTTGCTGCTTCAGGACCTGGAAGACTTGCCGTGATAAAAGGAACTATGAATTCTGCTGTCTACCAAGAGATCCTGAAGGAGAATGTCCGACCATCTGTTCGTGTACTCAAGCTGAAACGAACTTGGGTTCTGCAGCAGGACAATGATCCTAAACACACCAGCAAGTCCACCACCGAATGGCTGAAGAAAAACAAAATGAAGACTTTGGAGTGGCCTAGCCAAAGTCCTGACCTGAATCCTATTGAGATGTTGTGGTATGACCTTAAAAAGGCCGTTCATGCTCGAAAACCCTCTAATGTAACTGAATTAGGACAATTCTGCAAAGATGAGTGGGCCAAAATTCCTCCAGGACGCTGTAAAAGCCTCATTGCACGTTATCGCAAACGCTTGGTTGCAGTTGTTGCTGCTAAGGGTGGCCCAACCAGTTATTAGGTTTAGGGGGCAATCACTTTTTCACACAGGGCCATGATGGTTTGGATTTTTTTTCACCTTTAATAATAAACACCTTCATTTACAAATTGCATTTTGTGTTTACTTGCGTTGTCCTTGACTATTGTTTAAATTGGTTTGATGTTCCGAAACACTTAAGTGTGACAAACATGCAAAGGAACAGGAAATGAGGAAGGGGGCAAACACTTTTTCACACCACTGTAAATAAACATGACACATGAAACTATGAACTTGAACTATGACTTTGGTAACTAACATCTAATCCTACTCCAAGGCTAATATTCTGCATTGAGTGTTGCGAGGCATAAGGTATCTTATGCTGACATGATCATCTTCACAACTGCTCACGGGGACAGGGAGGAGACATGACATGAACAATAACAAAAGCACGTGTTGAAATGTCACTGCTGTCAACATTGGAAAAGCAGGTGCTCGCGCATTCGTGCTTAGAGGACGCTGCTTCAAGGGGAAATCATGACACCTCCTAATATTAATGCTTGCACTCTTGGACGTTGTATTATAATCGAAGTATTGGGCGAAGTACATGGTAGATCATAGCAAGTATCATTTTTGCATTACCATTTGCTCCAACAGTGAAAGAAAGAAAAATAATATATAAAAATCTAAATCTTCTTTGCGGTGTTGGTCCGGTGGCATTTTTAAGACCATTGAAACTTGAATTAAAAAATACTTTAATGCTCATAAAGGCCTTATCTTTACATTGAGGAATTTAAGACATTTTAAGAATCCGGACACCTTGTATAAAGATGTAAGATTTATTATTTATTTATTAAGCCTTATTATTATTACTTTTTTAAACTACTGATTACTTAATTAATCATCATGGAAATAATAATAAATAAGTTAAGATAAGAACTTTTTCTCTTGCTGATCCCTTAAATGAGATGTTGAGATATACAATCAAACTATTCAGAATATAAAATAAATCCCTCAGCATGCACTGATAAACTTTCTGAATTATAATTTTTTTATTTCCAAGTAAATGTAAACATTGTGTTGTATTGTCTATTAATGACAAAGAGGCAGTAATATTCTCTGTATCTCTGTATAAACACCAGTGTTACTTTATTATGGTATTATCATTTACTCGCCCCATACATCTGTGTTTGGTTGCTTTACATGTCCATCTATTGGTCACTTCTTATCCATGTCAGCTAGAATGTAGCTCTTATTTTCTGTGAAGCAAACGGGCACCCGGATATGCAATGAAGAGCTCGGTTATAACTGGCCAAAATAGGCAATGATTGGTCATGTAACATGGCCACTACTGCTGTGAGCTATGTTCTGCTGTTATTTTGACCTTTGGTCATGATTGCTACTTCTCTGACCTATTTTTTTTTCTTCTCTCAATTCAAAAAAGGTATTTATGTTTTCTTCTCATCAGTCTGGGCCTTTCCCCCCACTAGATCAGACAGGCAGACAGATGGAAGCATTTCTGGCACGATATTGTAACTTTTGACTAGTAAGGCACACGGTCACAAAATTTGTTGCATAGCCTCACGGCATGGTCCTGAGAATGCCTACCAAGACATGTCAGTTGTGAGATGCAGCCTCACTTGCTGTTTGGCAGCTTCGCTGTCAGATTTGTTGGCACATTAAGGTTTGGAAAATCACAATTTTTTGTATGATTTTTGCCAAATTTGGCATGTATGCCAAATTATAGCACCCCAGTAAATTTTACTTAAACTCCAAACCATTTCGAGTATTCAAAATTCCTTTCATGAATTTTAAGTGGCTTACTCTGAAAATGAAGTCTGGCAAATTTGGCAATGATTGGACAAAAGTGGTAGAAGGAGTAGTGAAAAAACAGTTTTTAACAAAATCTGGCAGAAAATCTAATTACGTGGAATTAGAAAAAATTATGACCATAAATGTACTTCCAAATTAGGCGAAAATCTGAAAAATATGCCTATGCACCTTCTGTGCTTGGCCCCCTAATAATTGATATTGATAAAGAACTAGAAAAATTTAATGAGTATGAGATCAATTATATATCAATTAATCATAATTTCATATCAATTAAGGTATGAGATTGGCTGAGTAGTTTCTATTATATCATAAATTGTCTGCTCATGACAATTGTCTCCCATGTCCCCATGATATTACAGAAGCTACTGTTTGTGTTCCACTAACTTGATTTTTTATTTTTTTTCAACCATTCAACCTTTCAAGCCCAAGTGGCCCACACAACAAAATCCACCCCAAGTGGACATATACTTTTAAAATGGGATTTCAAGCTTATATTTTACATTATTAGAATTAGAACTCATAAATTGCAGTACCTACTTCAGTTCTGTTAAAATTGATATAGGGGTAAATTAATGTTAGAAAAACTACTAATGTACAAAACTATATGGTAGGAGTTGGAGGGACTTAGTAAAAGGGGTTAATGTCTAACGTGACACTTGAGCTCTGTTATTCCATGTATTATTTCCATATGTATATTTATGTGATCTCTCTCTGATTCTCTCGCTCATCAAGTATGTGTATGTGGTCATAAGCAGAGCAAAATAAATGCTAAGTATAAGCAGGCAAGCTTATTTGTTAAAAAAAAAGTTTGACATTACTGGCTGACAACAGTGCTCCCATGCATTCTCACCCAGGGTCCACTGTGTTCTCTGAGCAGCAGGTTATTTTGTGCTGTTATAGTAAATGAAATGGCGATGTGTAAATGTTTTCAAATCTAAATAACAGTAAATGTCCTGCCTAATTTTTCCACATTTCATAAATACAGCATAATGTGGCAGCTGTTTTATACAATGTTTTGGCAAAGAATGCTGTGATATTTGTTAGGCATTCCTTACTGGCCATCCTAGCAGAAGTGATAATATAATAACACTGGTAGTCCTAACTGTAACATTTCATACTCTGTTGCATAAAATTACCCATTTGTTGTGTGTCAGCAGACATTTTAATCCTCTCTTTAATGTGTTATTAAATTCTGCATGTGTGTACATGTGGATGAAAGACAGAAAGAGAGAGACATACAGACCACACTCTTATGAAAGGACCTCTGCCACATTAGCTTGATTGGAACTCTCCAATCACCATAAGTTCCCATATCCCATATGGTGGTAATAAATCCAACTGTAACTACATGTTTATATTAGTTTGATGGAATGGGACAATGTATGATGTACCATAGTGACGACTGATGACTTCCACTATGGAGGGTGGGAAGTAGCCCACGCGGTCTATGCCTCTCTGGCTGTCGTGGATGTGGCCCTTCCAGCGACCATCTATGTGTTGCTCCAGCACCTGGAAATAAAAGAGAGAGTGAAAGCCACTACATTATTAATTTTCATGACAAGCAAACACTTGAGAAACTATTTCTCAAACAAAGTCACACTATTCATTCATGATTACAGTGCTTTTCCACCAGACAGTGTGATACAGCACAGTACTTATCCAATTTACAACTCTGTTTACTAATCTGAATCCAAAACTACAGTTCGATCCAAAATTACAGAGCAGTGCCATAGATTTTTTTTGTATACAGTGAAGAAATTTGGGTTGGAGATCAAAAGAGGAAAATGAGAGGATAGATCAGAATTACATCTATATGTGTTACAATGAGCCTTTTCCGGATCAGCTGTGGGTTTCTCTTCACAGAGCTCACAATGTTGGTCATTAACTGTTGTTTTTTGCCTTGGCCAACTTGTTCGATGTCTGGTTGTATGTACACCAGTGGTTTCTTTCTTTTTCAGGACATTGCAAATTGTTTTTTGGCTATGCCCAATGTTGTAGCTCAAATGGCTTCAAGCAGAAATACACATTCAGTGTTATTAATTGTTTAAACAATCAATCTAACAGGGTACACCTGGGCAACAAGAAACACCTGTCAGTCACATGTTGCAATATTTGTGATAAATGGGTCGGATCAAACAAAAGCTGTCTAAAAATGTTCCAAGTTGTTTAACACATCTAGATGCAAATACCAGGAAATTAAAACTGAAATTCTGATCCATTGTAGCATATTAATCTTTTGATCTCAAACCCAAAGGTTTTCAGTGTATATAAAAACAAAAAAGAACTGGCCTTCCTGTTCCAATACTTCTGGAGGGGATTGTATCTATATCCCTGTCAACTTCTTTTTTCTTTTTTCCATCACAATGATAACCATGAAAGCTGCTGTGTTGCCAGTAGAAATGTGATTTAAAAAGCTAGCTAGCTGTGTTTTTTTTTATTACACTTGTCTGTCTCAAACAACAAATTGTAATGATTCTGTCAATTACCAAAATGTCTACTGTCTCTATTTTTTCAAACTCCATCCACATATTTATGATCAATAGAGGTAACCAAATTCAGAAATAACATTTAGTTACAAGTTACTTGGGCATCAAAATAATGGCTAAAAAGTTAATAATAATAATGGCAAAGTACTGCAGATTTGTTACTGTACTGTATTGTGCCACACTGTTCCAGCTGTAAAATACTAACAGACTTCGCATACACACGCTCAAACATGAACAGTGTTGTTTCATTCATAGTACACATTTTATATCACTTAATAAGATCAGTAGTACAGATATCTAGAGTAAGAATTTCAGAGTTATGGGGCAAAATAAACATGAATGCATACACAAACAGCACTGATAATATTTCGCACCATAATGACATCACCAGCGCGAATGTTGAGGGCGGTAGGATCATGAAGATTCCAATAGTCCTTCAAAGCTCTCACCTGAAGAATTCCTGTGGCATCTGAAAACACGGACACACATACAGACCTCTGTCATCATAAGTTCGTGTCACGTTAGTTATACGTTTTTGGGTGAACATTAAAACTACATTCGTCTTTTCAGTTGAGATATTTCTGTATTGTATTATTGCAGCAACAGGGACTGATGATGATTACAGTGACTGCTTATAGTTACAGGACTGAATACAACATGCAAAAGTGATCTTAAAATAAGACCAAGAGCCGTTTCTTTTATGAAAAATTGTAATAATTCTTAATAATTACCAACATCTATACAAGGAAATTTTTCTTTAGACATCCTTAGAAAAATATTTCTGCTTGGTTATTTTGCCTGAATCTGCTTTGTAACTGATTGTAAAAGCACAATTAGTGATATTTAGTCTATTTGTGGTTATAGAGCACTGTGTGTTTGTGCAGTAAAGATGGAATGGTCATTTCAATATTTCATCAAATGAATCTATCTGCTATTTATTCAATCAATTATTTTCTATTCAATGACTTACATTTATTTTGATTATTAATTAAATTTCACTAAATACAGTGTAATTTTCTGAGTTTCTGCCATCTGAGAAACTGACAGATCAGTAAAGCTACATTCCCCACAGAAAGTATTGGAGTGGTAAGGCCAATTCTATTTTTTTTTTATGTGAAAAGATGAAAACGAGATATCAATTTCATTTTGTGATATTTACATATAGATGTGATAAACAAGAAAATGTCACGACCTCGCCGGCAGATGGTGCTGCGGCATCAACGTGCACGAGCGGCTGCAGAGCACGTGCATGCACGAGATTATGGAAGGAACTGTTTCCTATGGACAAGTGCCTTTGTTTTGGTTTTGTCCTCTTCCTGTTTAAGCATTGGTTGATGTTCGAGGGTGTGTCATTATTGGTCCCAGCTGTCTATGGACAAGCGTGATTATGTTTGTTATTTAAAGCCCTCGTGTTACTGTGCACGATGCACAGTATTCCTTGAACAAGTGAATGTAATGGCGAATGCGTTACGTATGCTAAGCGGTCTTGTTTTCGTGTCCGGTTTCCGTTCTATGCCTCGCATCCAGTTCCATGTTTAGACCTTGATCATCTATTCCTGTCTAGTCCACGTTTCTTGTTTATCGACTTTTGTTTGAAAATAAATACGTTGATCTGCACGTGCTTCTGCCTCTACTCCCGTTTCGTAATAGAATACTGCGCCGACCACGCGGAAGCAGAAGACCAGCATGAACGCCGCCGTTGTTGCCAAGTTAGCGGAGGGGCAAACAAGCTAAACAACCACATGAATTATATAAACAACAAACCCCCACACCCCCACATGCTGGAGCAAATAGCGCCGCGGCCGCGAGCTAGGCCATGCGCCACATCGCCCCCACTGGTGGAGAACTACACTACGCTATGCAGGCAGCAGAGCCACCCGGATTACTGGGCCTTCCGCTGCGGCAGGACTATGCTGTGCAATGTAAGCAACAGGAGGTCGCACCCCCCATAGTCCCAGCCTGAGGTTAACGTGGCGACCTCGGAGCCTCCGCCTGAGGTCAACAGTGCGACCTCAGAGCTCCAGTTGGAGAAAAGTGAGGTTCTGTTTGCAGATGTTCGGCAGGTAGGTCAGCCATTTGTTGCTCTTCTCTCCTCTCTAGCAGTTTCCGCAAGATACACATCTATGGATAACGCTGCAGATGCACCGCTTGGCTTCAATTATTCACAATCCACTAGCTCGGATGACACCTTCTGTGAAATTCCTGCCCTGGTGTTTCACATCTTTGTGGTGATGGCATATAAGCAAGGTAGCAACGTGATTATGTCTTGGGTTATTGAGAGGGTTTGCTTCAGTCTTTTCCAGACCTGACTGTATTATGCATCCCCTATTGCACATAGCAGGCCATCACTGTCGATGATGGAATGAAGTTTCAGGAGTGGACTCTGTGTGGGAAGATAGCGCTGAACGGCTATACATTTGAATTAATTAAGGTACACTTCACGCTGGATGTTTTGAATAATGTTCTTAGCCTTTGAAAGCTCAAGCCTTTCTTGCAGATGTGCCAACCAACACAGTTGCTGTCAGGTGATGGATGAGCAAAGAAGTGTGCAATGTGATGAAATCTGGCAATTGCTTGACTTTTTGACTTCAGTAGATTCTCATAAATTTCAGTCACAAGGGCTGTCACCCTTGCGAGAGCGGATCTCAGTATCAGACTTGGGGTCGATGAGGTCTAATGGAGTTTCTTCAGAGACTTGTCTTAATGAATCATACAGGTATGCTAGTCCTGTTAGCCATGTGCTGCGGGCAAGCTGGGCTGCAGGAACAGACCATGAGCCATGGTCAGCAGGATTACCCCTTAGTTCCCACAGTATTATGTCCCACAACCCTATATTCCCCATAGAAACAGCATGCCAACCCTGACTTCCCGGGCAAAAATTGGCCCAAAAATCGACATTTTAATTTTAACATTTTTAGGCCGTGAAACAACTTATAATAATGTATTTGTGTAATATTACTTTAAAAATTAAGCAGTTGAGTGTTTTTACTCCACTTAGAACACAATTCTTAACTAGAGAAATTACGAAAAATGCTCGCTAAAATCCTTCAACTCATTTAGAAGTACCATACAAGCATCAGCATGGTCAATGGGTTTGAATAAATGCATTTTAGTGCCAAAAGTCAACTTTCAGGAGATAATCAGACCAGCAGGTACTGTTTTCACGAATGCACAGAAATTGTCACGTTATGGCTCCAAACCCCTGCAGTGTCAGTCGCACTGGTTGATGCTGAAGATGAAGACGGATCAGGGTCTGAATCATGAGAGTTTGCGTCACTATCAGTTTCGAATTCAACATCGCCTGAACTTTCACTGCTGTCACTATCTAGAATCCTCGCTCTCGCCTGTGTAACTTTGTATGTTTTCTTTTTTTCCCCACTGTTTTAGATGTACCTGTGTTCACTGTAGGTGTAACTTTAGCTAGAACATGATTAGCTTTTCGCTTTGGCATTTTTAGTATTGCCAAAGCGAATACTATTACACCAATATTCACACTTGGATCATCTTCATTGTAATGACGGCATAATAACGTAATCACGTCGTGACGTCATCAACCTTCCGGGTCAAAAAATAATAATTAAATACGTTTTTCGGCCTTACATAGTAAGAGGGTTAAGTTCCGTGGGAACATAGCTCCATTGTCCTGGCTGAGTGGACTGTCTGATGCGTTAGATCCTATTACTCACATACATATAAAATCGTCTGGTTTGATTGTGGATATAGCCAAGCACTACCTTGCTGTCAGTGTAAAACCTAATGGTATCTAGATTCAGATATTCTATTTCAATTAGTTCTGCAATCTCAACAGCTAACACTGTGGCGTGGAGCTCCAATCTTGGTCTAGTCAGCTCAGGCTGTGAAGCTAATTTAGCCTTTCTAAGGATAAAACCAACCTCTTGCTTTCCATTTTGATCCGTGACTTTAAGGTAAGCTACCGCAGCAATAGCTTTCATGGAAGCTTCTAAGAAGACACAGAGTTCTATCTGGAGGGCCTCAGAAGGGAGATAGTGGAGTAAGCATGTGGGATGTGCAGGTCCCTTAAACCCTACGGGGAATGATGCCACTTTCTCCAATTTTCATGTCTGTTCTCAGAGAGTGCAGTGTCCCATTCTCTTACTTCTGAAGAGAAGTTCTCGGAGGAGCAATCTTCCTCGTATGGTTACTGGGCTAAAAACCCGAGAAGGTCGAAGAAGCTATTCACCACTGAAAGCACCTTGGTGAGTGAAGGGCTATTGGTCATCTGTAAAAGTGTCAAACATGATGTTCCACTTCACTCCAAGGCTCTGCTGAGCAGGCAGGTATATCCACAGAGAGATCCAGGGTTTGGATGCACTGCAGGAAATGCGTCCATGACTCCTTTTTTTTGGTTTCGTTTCTTGTGGAGCCAGAGATTAGAACCTGTCAGCATCTCTTGTGATTGTCTAAGCATGGCAATGGCCTCTGCCTCAGAAGGGAAGAATTTAATGTGTCATCCACATAGAAATCTCTTTCTATGAAACATCGCACGTCATGCATGTTTTTTCCAAAAACATGAATCTTCATATGGTAGTATACAACGTCACCACTGAGGTCATTGTTGCGATACCAGAGGAAGCACAAAACATCTCTGTGCTCTTCCTGTACCACAAAACCATGAAACATTTGCTGAATGTCAACAGTGTTGGTGACTGAATCTTGTCAAAATCTCATGAGTTCTACCAGGAGACTGTTGTTAAGATCCGGCCCAGTACATCATTGAAGGATACGCAGTCAAACTGTGCACTGGAATCAAACACAACGAATTTGCACAGGCTTCCATGGGTGGTACATGCCAAAGGAAGGGAGATACCAATATTCTTTTTCTTCCTGGAGTGTAGGTGCAAGCTCTGCATACTGGTTACTGAGTGAACTCTTCTTAGCCGAACTTCTGCATGAACTCAATAAAGTGATCTTGCATTTCTGGTGGCTTCTCCAGTGTGCAGCGGAGCAATCTGAATCAACTTACAGAATACTCTCTGTTGTTAGGAAGCAATCTCCTTGGTTTGCAGAATGGCAGTGGAGCAACCCAGCTGTTTGTTTCATTTTTGAAGAGTGCTTCATCCATTACCTGGAGAACCATAAAATCCTCCATAGATGGCACAATCTTGTTGTCATCTTTGGTTTGACAAAAGACTGATTACCCCAGGTTTCTTTCACTCATGGTCGTAGATGAGCTTTGCATGGGAGTTTGTGAGAAGCTTGGTGCTGATCATAAAGATTGAAATTATCTGTGACTTTGTTACGGTTCTCACATGGGCTAAAACGATTTGGGCGTCCTTTCTCCAAGACGAAAGTTTTCATAGCATCACCTCTGTAGGTCTGTGGGCCCTGCCAAGGCATACATGGCCTATGATCACCCAGCCTAAGATCAGATTCTGGGCGTATGGGGCATTATGAGGGCCATTGAACTGTCTTCTGACTTTGTGCACCCTAAGAATGTCCCTTCCCAGTAGCAGAAGAATGTCTGCATCTGGGTCCAAAGGTCTCATCAGCTATGGCTTTCAAATGACAATGCTGATAGGTGGCCTCAGGAGTGGGAATCTCTGCTCTGTTGTTTGGAACTCGATTGCACTCTATCAAGGTAGGGAATGAAAAGCTGATTTTCCTATCAGCGGACTCTACTCTGTAGCCAATAGCTCTTCTGCCAGCTGTTTCAGCTACCCCAGCACACATTTTCAGCAGACCCTTTCAGGAATTGCTTGCGATCTTCTAGCGACATGCTTCTGAAGCCCCTGCATTTGTTCAATGGTTGAGGTTTTCCATGGATTGGAAACTGTCTATCAGGATCTTCTTTTGTTTTGTCTCCATTGTCTGTGTTCAGAGGCATGTGTGGAGAAGACATATCGGTTTTGTGAGCCGACACAGGTGTGTGCGCATTTCTGTGACTTCTGGGTAACTGCAGTCTCTTACCAGGGGGAGTAGAGGGTGAGGAGAAGTCAAGGTTGGGGTCATTTTGTGCTTTAGCCTTGCTGTGCATGAAACTTGAGAAGAAGGAGAAGGGTGGAAAGGCGAGGAGATGTTCCTGTTTATAACTTGACCCTTGTGTCCTCCACTTTTCCTGCAGGCTATAAGGCAACTTCTCCACAATGGGATTCATACGTCTGGCTGTGTCCAGATATATTAGACTGGGTAGGTACCCATCCTGCTTCACCGCCTCTAGCTTCAGCAACATGGTTCCGAGCTCACAAAGCCACTGCCAGTTTTTAGTAGATATCCTAGGGAAGGTTTCTAACTTTGTGCATAAGGCTTTCTCAATAGCTTCTGGTGAACTGTAAGACCCCTCTAACCTCTCCCAAATCATCTTAAATCCAGTAGGTATATATCTTACTGACTGACTTAATCCTTCGTGCTTGTTCTGCCGACTCCTTTCCAAGCCATTTAATGAGCAAGTTGAGCTCTTCTCCTACCATCAGTTCCAAATCTTCAATGGCATTGAGAAAGGATGGCGTCCAAGCTTGGTTGATCATCAAATTTAATAAGACTTGAAGACACAACCGAGCTCCAAGCTAGATATTTGGCAAGCTCAAATGTGGCTGAATTGTCCCTTAAATGACCCTGATCAGTGGCTCTGTATAACAATTGGTCATTAGGGTAGGTAGAGCTATGCGGCAATTCCAACTTCACTCTCCAACTGTGTCGGGAAACATCATTTGCTGGATGCAGTTGCGATGACATAGACCTTCCTAGATTGACAGGTACATGGAAAAATGTGTTTACATATAAGGTGTTGCTTGGATCCCCGTCTCTCTCCTTAGGTGCCTGATTGCTGGCACTGATATTGGGGTGATGCCTCACGTATTCGTTTCGGTTGTCTCGTTAGCGCCTTCCATCTTAATGGCTAAACTTAACCGGAAGAGCGTGTAGTATTGTCTGTCTGGCATGCTTGTCTGAGGATGATGTTGCAGTCAGAATCCAGCATCTGTTTGATAGCGCTTACTCAGAAGAAATCTTTTCACTGTACATGCCTCACTGAATGTAACTCCTATCCAACTATCCAGTCAGCTAAACACTCATCCAAATGATTCTCCAGGAGACAACAGGGTGTATCTTTAGAGGCTTTACTTGGATAAACATGTGAAACTGCAAATACAAATCACAAATGCGTACTCGGGTAAGTATACATTCTCACAATGCTAACTGAGTGCAGTATAATAACAGCATGAACTACACATAAAACAGATGAGTGTAAGGTAAGTATTGTAGTAGCTACAAATAGCTGGTATTAAATAGCTTATCCGATGCAGCTTACATGCCAAATCGCATCAATAGAAACATCAAACAAAAGCTTAAAATCTAAAACAAAAAAACATCTTATAAGTAATATGTTAATATTAAATATATTGGTGTAAATAATAATCCTACTTAGAGATATTGCCCTCTTAAGAACTATGCAGTGAGGATGACAAGATTCTTGCCAATAATTGCACAACACTACCAGTGTCAAAATATCCAGGTTCCTACTTCCTATTAGTTAACATAACACAAGAAGTAGCTTCTCTACTGGAGAATAATGAGAATTACCAGTGTCCTCTTCAAGAGGTGAAATGTATGCTCAATTGGGTTAAGGTCTGATGATTGACTTGGCCAGTTTAAAACATTCCACTATCCCCCGATAAAGTCCTTTGTTTTGTTGGCAGTGTGTTTTGGGTCAATGACTACGTTTACATGGACAGCAGTAATCTAATTATTGACCTTACTCTGATTATGATAATAATGTGATTTAGGTGTTTACATGAGTCGCTTTTAGAATACTCATCATGTTCCCATTTAACATGTTATAGAACATAATTAGATTAACAGCCCACGTCATTACGTCACCGCGCCACACGATCCTAAGTTCCTCCATAATTTCATGCATCAACATACAGTTCGTCTTCGTTATGGTACCGTATACAGTTTTGGGTATTTTTATTTAATTTTTTTACGAATGCTTTAAGTGCAGTTAATTATTTGTCATGCTATACATACTAATAGACAACTGCTTGAAGCCGTGGGCTGCGTCTCAAACCACGTACTTACAGTCTATACAGTAGCCGAGGTGCATGGATTTTTCCCCACTACAGGCCTATAGTAGGGAAGTATGTGGTTTAGAAAGCAGCCGAACTATCTTGTTTGCCATAAAATGTTGAGAACTGCCCTGTGTGATCGTGTCCTGTTGAAAAATGCAGTGAAAACTCTCACACGACGTTCATAATGTGATTAAGGTGTTTACATGTCTGTAATACACGTCCATAATGCGACTAAAACAGGAGTACTCCACCTGTCTTACTTCGATTAGAGCTTAATTCAAGTATGAGCTTAATTTGATTAAGGTAAGTAAAAATTGCTGTTTACATAGTTTCGGGTAGTTTCTTAATCAGAGTATGGTCTTAATCTGTTTAAGAGTGGATTATTGTTGTCCATGTAAACACAGCTATTGTCTTGCTGCATGATGAAGTTCCTTCCAATCAGATTGAATGCATTTCTCTGTAAATTGGCATACAGAATTTTCTGTAGATTTCTAAATTTATTATTCTGTTACCATCATGAGTTATGTCATCAATAAAAATTAGTGAGCCTGTTCCAGAAGTATCCATACAATCCTAAGCCAGGACACTACCTCCACTGTGCTTGACTGGTGATTTTGTATGTCTTATATCATAATAGGATCCTTTATGTATTCCCTTTTTCTTTTTTGTGTCTCATCTCTGTATTTTTCTGCAAATTCGAATCTGGCCTTCCAATTCTTACTGCTGAACGGTGGTTAACATCGTGTGGTATGACCTTTATATTTCTTTTATTGAAGTCTTCTTCAAATGGAAGACTGTGATACTTTCACCCCTGTCTATGTCCAGTGGTGCTTCTTGGTGATAGCCTTGACTTGTCACAGGGCTCAAGAGCAGACATTCAGAGCTATTCATTGTTTAAACAATTAATCTAACAGGGTACACTTGGGCAAAAATAAACAACTGGAAGTCAAATATTCTAATATTTTTGAACACTGAAAAATGGGTTCAAGCGAAAGGTGTCATGTTCTAGGTAGTTTAGGACATCTAGGTGTAAATATCAGGAAATGAAAACTGAAACTCTGATCTATCGTCTTATATTCATCTTTTAATCTCAAAGCCAAATGTCTTCAGTGTATAGCAAAAACAAAAGAGTGGCCTTGCCATTCTAATACTGTAATGAACTATGTACTATGTAATGATAATGAAGGAACTATGTTTAAATAAATCTACTTATGTCTGTCTCTTTTCTGACCATATAAATGTATACTGGATGATTTTATTGGTTACGCATTTAAACTGAATTCATGTCCCAAACATTCCCACTTCTGAGGACTCTTAAAATTGCTCCTTTAGCACACTCTGTATACAACAACTATAGAGAGGGCTAAAGAGGAGACCAAAACTAATATGCATGCACACAAAGTCAAATGCACACTTGAGGCATAACACAAACAAAGTAAACACTGAGTTTGAGTACACAAGGAAAGTACAGAGACTGGAGATAGATCATAGATTGAGGTTTTCAAATTTAGTCCTTCACGGAGTTAACCAGGAAGTGCCAGTATACAACACACATTGCCAGTATACAACACACACAGCATTACAATCATACCTCATGTAGTCTCCATATAAAGACAGTTTTTTATGCATATCAGAGCCAATTATTGTCTTGTTGATTGCTTTGGTATTAATGTACTAGTATTGAGTATTATTTAGTACGTTTTTGTGTTTAAGGTACTTCAACCTTTAAGATATTGTATGACTTTAAAGAAAATGTCACTACATGAACTACAACTCAATAGTTGTTGTATGTAACAAATAATGTAGTCGTGGATTAAGACACAGCAAACTGTCAGAAAAGTATTTGTGCATACAGAGACCTTATTTAGGTGTGCAATTGCAAACGTACTTTGTCTAAAGTATGTCTGGATCACGTTAATATTTTTCCGGACATTGTGTCCGACGAATTTTGATTTGATCAGACATCGGGAATTTTTAATAGTGAAAAAAAACTTTACCGGCTAACAGAAACTCTGATGTAAACCTTTGCTTTCGGTATCGGGTATGACCCCCTTGTGCAGCAATAACTGCAACTAAACATTTCCAGTAACTGTAGATCAGTCCTGCACATCAGCATGGAGAAATTTTGCCCATTTTTTTTAGTACAGAACAACTTCAACTCTGGGATGTTGGTGGGTTTCCTCACACGAACTGCTTGCTTCAATTCCTTCCACAACATTTCTATTGGACTAATAAGGTCAGGACTTTGACTTGGCCATTCCAAAACATTCAACTTCTTTAACCATTCTGTGGTAGAATGACTTGGGTGCTTAAAGGTCATTGTCTTGATGCATGACCCACTTTCTCTTGAGATTCAGTTCACTGACAGATGTCCTGATATTTTCCTTTAGAATTCGCTGGTATAATTTAGAATTCATTGTTCCATCAATGATGGCAAGCCGTCTAGGCCCATATGCAGCCCAAACAATGATACTGCCACCACCATATTTCACAGATGGGATAAGGTTCTTAAGCTGGAATGCAGTATTTTCCTCTCTCCAAACATAAAGCTTCTCATTTAAAACAAAAATTCTGTTTTGGTCTCATCTGTCCACACTAGCAAACTGCAAAAAGGCAGCAATGTTCTTTTTTGAGAGAACTGGCTTTCTCCTTGCAACCCTTGCTGTTCAGTGTTCTCCTGATAATGGACTCATGAACATTGACATTAGCCAATGTGAGAGAAGCCTTTAGTTGTGTAGAAGTTATCCTGGGTTTGCGTGTGACCTCACAAACTATAACATTTTGTTCTTTGGAGTAATCTTTGTTGGTCTTGAATTTCCTTGATGTGTACATAATCTGTCTGACTGTGGATTGGTGGAGTCCAAACTCTTTAGTGATGGTTTTGTAACCTTTTCCAGACTGAGGACCTCAGAAATCACCTTTGTTTGTGCCATGATACACATTCACATGTGTCGTGAAGATCAGACTCTGGTAGATATTCATTCTTTAAATAAGACGGGGTGCTCATACAAACCTGATCATCATCCCATTGACTGAAAACACCTGACTCTAATTTCATGTTCAAATTAATTGCTAAACCTAGGGTTCACATACTTTTCCCAGTCACTGATATTTAATATTGGGATAATTTTCCTCAATACATAAAAGATCAAGTATAATATATTTGTCTCATTTGTTTAATTGTGTTCTCTCTTTCTACTTTAGGACTTGTGTGAAAATCTGGGCACCACTATATGTATGTATGTATGTATGTATATTCAAACCATTCCCATTATAAATTGACCATAAATGTGGAACTGTAAGCAATCTTGTGCATTACGTTAGGACTTATGTTCTAAGTCTAATAAAAAAGAATGTGCAAAATGTTTGTATATGTACATGTACCATGTAATGTGCTATAAATGACAGTTTTTGTTCCAAGGAGCAAGGACCATCCTGAGCTGAGATATTGAGGTTTATGTAAACAGCTGTATAAACAAAATATGATGTGTGCCATGACACAAAAATGGCTGTCATGGTTAAACCATGTAAAATAAAATAAAATAAAATAAAATAAAATAAAATAAATAAATAACCTGGTGGTTTTGAAATGCATTTAAAAAAATTAAGAATGGTCAAGCAAGCTATTGGACCACTTGAGATGGAATGACCCATATACAGACACATACATATGAAACAGACTTACCTCGTAAGAGCTGTTTGATGTCTTTGCTGGCATGAGAAGTTGTAAACTGATTGACAATATCCAGGGCCGTTTGGTTATAAGAGTTACGAATGTTACTGTCAATTCCAGCCTGCAGGCAAAACAGGTTTCAGAATTATCTACACAGGCTATTCAATAAATAATTGGGGCAATTGTGTGAACTCAGCTGGATGATGGAAATTTAAGTGATTCTGCAATAACATGCAGCAAACAATCTAATGTCAACATGGTCAACATTTTCTCTGTTGGTGCTGCTCAATTATGAGCAGGAGAAAAAAAAGCATATTTAATCACGTTCTAATTATCATTACCATTAACATAATTTGGTACTCAACAAGAATGTCTATTACCACTGCTGTAAGGCCACAGCGGTAAATATGAACCAGTGACATGTGAAAGTCATTCATGATATTACCACAAGGGGGCACAAAGGGACAGTTTGTAAAAATGACTGGAAGTATGACAAGGAGATCAAATAATGGAATAAATTAAAAGTAATAAATATTTAACATTACTATATAATTTTTGTTATTTTGTCAAATAAAAAAATCAGCAGTGACCGATTTCATGCTATTATTATTTTTCAAAGCTTATTAGAACAATGTACTCGAACCAGAATGAAAAAAAACAACTTTTTTTGCTATATTTTTGCTTCTACTCTGTTAACCATGATTATTTATGTTATTTAAAAGGTTCGTTTTACTTATTTGCTTACATTTTTTCCTCATGTCTTTTAAAATGTAGTCACGTTAGTTCAAGCTAAAGAACACAAAACATGCAAATCAAACTATTACAGGGAGGGCCAGGTATAAAGGTGGGAATGGTACTGAGCTGGACCCCCTATCCAAATGGATAATAGATGAAAAATAAAAGAGCCAAAATGCAGGTCTGGAATTTACTGGCTGAAACGCGAACTCAACAAAAGCTATTAAACATAATTTTTTGGTTGGGTGACATCATTATCCACTTCATGTTACTCAAATCACTCCAAATCGGAGCCGTTCGTTTGTGCTTGGTTTCATTTTTGCCATTAAAACAAACCCTGTAACTATGATCCATAACTGGAGTGGCTCATCGGGAGAATTCCTGGTTTGATCATGTATTTTCAATGGCCTGAATAAAATTGAACCACACACTCTCACCTGAGCTGAGGATCGAAGCCAGGTTGCCAGAATTCTGCAACTATGACATTACCACTGCCCTATTCTACCACACATTTTAAATATCTTAACTTAAATATAACTATAATTTAACTATAACTCTAATTTATCAGGCACTATAATTTAACTATAGTTATAGTACCTATCAGTGCCAACATCCCCACAAGATTTCATAATTGAATCAGTTTATGTTAATACTATTTGAATTGATCACATTCACTTTACATAATTCAAACAAATTAATTAGAGATTTGTTTCAAATAGGTTCAGCAATGAAATCACGATGAGAATTTTTTATATTTTTATGTAAACAATACGCAATATTTTTTCTAGGCTTCTACCCTTAATGCTCCCATGCAGAGTAATCCACATTTCTATCATTTTTATTTTACTGCAAGGACAAAATAATACAAGATACAATGATTATAAATAATCATGCACATCTTTCTAAAGTTTAATAAATTAATATATGGGGTAGTAGTACTACATTATACAGTACATGTAGAAGTAAGCACAGAACACAGTGTGGACATTTACTATTAAGTTTGAATTAATTCTAAACAGCAAATGTTTACATGGACTAAATTTTGAGTGCTAAATTTGGTTCGGTTAATATGATTTATTTTTAACTTACAAATTCTGTTTTTCTTGTATTCTCCACTGACTGCAACCATCAACTCTAGCCCATTTCACTGTGAAATTAACTGTGAAAATGAAAATCTGTGGTTATAGCGCCACTTAGCGGTAAAGAGCAGCAAATGTATTAGCCCAAGTGAAATAAGGTAATTGAAAAGCAAAAGTTAAAAAAACCAAAAAAGAATAAAGAGCCTTTTTGAGTTGTCCATGCCTCAAGTCACGATCATGAAGACAGGACCCACAGAACTACCTGGAGTCCTTTATGGAGCTCTTATATTGGATTATTGTTGTCCATGTGAACATACTGAATGATGCAAAGCATAGGAGTAAGTCAACCTCTGAAATGGCAATAAATAAATAAATAAATAAATAAATAAATAAGCACGATTAAAGTTTTGGAGTGGCCTAGTCAAAGTCCGATGTGGCTGAATTAAAGCAGTTCTGAAAGAAGAATGGGCCAAAATTCCACCACAGTGCTTTTCAAAAATGTCTGATTGCAGTTATTGCTGCTAAAGGTGGCACAACCAGATTTAAGGGGGTAATTAGTTTTTCACATGGGCAATAGGTGTTGGATAAGGTTTTTTTATGTATTGTGTGTTAACTCAGTTTGCCTTTGTTTTATGTTGTATTTCTAAAAATTTTAACAGCCAAATGATTTTTCACAGCACTGTAATATTGGAGAATGCGACCATGACACACCAATTTTTAGAACAATTAATTAGACGTCTCAGCTCCAAGAACTCTAATCACATACATCCAAATCCTGTGTTATGTGCTCAATTCACAGGTACTCATGTGTAAATCCAATTTAGAAGTTAGGAATCTCAGGAAAGAGGAGAAAAACCCTGTGACTGCAGTTGGGAGTAATTCACAAAATTACAAGTGGCATAGTGTATGTATATTTTTGGATAAAAGATGAATTTCTATGTAAACTATTGCTCCAACCAAGCTGTTAAACAATCACACTGGACTTTTTTTGATAATGCCATACCACATGCACAACTGTTATAGCTAATAAAAAGTATAGCTAATTCTGTAGATGATTCAGAGGAAAACTATTCACTATGTGCTCCAAGTTAACTCAGAATATGTTTGCAGTTCACACCGTCATAAAAAAACATATCTATGTCACATATGAGAAAAAAACAAAACAGTTGGGCCACTTCAGCATAATGTGTGATTGTGGCCTCACATAACACATACAGAAATCAAACCTTCCAGAAATAGGGCTGACTGACTTCATTTAAAACTTACATCCAGCAGCAGCCGTACTACCTCTGTCTTCCCATAGAGAGCAGCTTCATGCAGAGCAGTACCTGCTTTGGTGACTCTGTTGATGTTGATTCCTACTTTCAGCAAAAGCCTAAAGGAGAAAGTTATAGCATTACAGCACTTTTTTTAATCCTGTTTGTGTACATCCATGAAATATGAGGCCAATTAACCTGTATTTTTTTCCGTATAGACAAGCCACACTTAATATCATACTTCTGCACCCTAATGCACAGACAGACAGACATAAGACAGTAAGAGGGTAGGCTGACCGAATTATGTCCTTATGTCCATTGCGAGCGGCGAGGTGGAGAGGAGTGTTGACGGCAGAGTCTATAGGGTCCCCACTTTCTCCCTCCAATAAAGTTGTAATCATGTTACTGCTTAACAACAACTGGACAACCTAGAGGTGGTAGAATGGGACAGAGAGAAAGAAATACAAAGACAGAGAGAGAGAGAGAGAGAGAGAGAGAGAGAGAGATGATGACAAGAGTGTGGCTCAAGAGAAATGTAATGGCAATCATCCAAAGCCTATATAACTCCATTTATCAAAAACACACTTTTTATCTGGATAAATTTCAAATGGAGTCCTACTGGGCACATAGTGTAATCTGGCCATTATTTCATTAAAATGTATGATGTCCATGTTTGATTTGAAGTGTTTGTTTGGGCCTAGAAAACAATAAATGTTTAGACGAGCACTGGTCTCTTGTCATATCACATCAAACCAGTGACTACAATTCCCATCCTGCATTGCAGCCTACAAACATGGTAACCATGGACTGCAATTCCCAGAACACCCCTTCATTCTAATCACACACTCCTGCATTTTACACTCTGTTGATGTTGCTTCCTACTTTCAGCAAAAGCCTAGAGGAGAAAGAAATAGCGTTACTGCACTTTTTTTTCCTGTTTGTGTACATCCATGAGATATCAGGCCAATTAAAATGTATTTTTTACATCTAGACAAGCCACACTTAATACCATACTTCTGCACCCTAATACACAGACAGACAGACATAAGACAGTAAGAGGGTATACAATTCCCATCCTGCATTGCAGCCTACAAACATGGTTACCGTGGACTACAATTCCCAGAACACCCCTTCATTCTAATCACGCACTCCTGCATTTTACACTCACACCACACCACACAACACATATAAGAGACTGTTTAAACACATAGTCTTCGCAAAGTATTACACTCAGTTGCCATAGTCACTGTCGTGTACAAAGCCTTTATTCATAGCTTTATGTTTCATGGTTTTGATCTGGTTCTTGTCCTCATTATTTGAGTAGTGTCTTAGTCAAGTTTATCCTGTTTGCTGACCATTTGCCTGTTTTGACCATGCTATTGTTTCATGATTTGGATTTGTCTGCCTATAACTCCTATAATAAAACTCTTATCTGCATTTGCTTCCGTCCGCAACTCCATTACATGACATCTCTAAAGTGCAATTTAAAAAAAAAATCAGATTTTTTCATTTTTGCTGAAAAGTCTCCTAATGAAGACTTACATAAATGTAATATTATTTAGGATTATATATTATTATTTATGCTTATAAATTACTTTAATTACATTTTTAATTATTAAGATAATTATCAAAATGACACTGTGATGAATGAAGTACACTTGGCTACGTAATATATTTCACTGTTCCAAGTGTTATGTTTCTAAGAAAGTTAGTGTCTGTAAAGCAAAACAATTTAATGCGCATTAATTTATTGACTGTTAAACAAAATTTAAATGTGGAATTAATAATTTTATATTTAATTAAATGTTTCATATTAGGTTTTTGAGTGTGGTGTTTTGGTTTAGATTAATTAATTCAGAGACGGGACCCACAATTTTTTTTTTTTTTTATCCAACTAAAATTAAACACAATTTCTCACACAATTTCTTGTCCAATGTATATGAAAGATGATCAGTTTCTATTTAAATGCTGTTGACAATGGAGCTGCAAACGTGCAGTGAAGTCAGTTTAAGAAACTTTTTTTTATCATTTAAAGAAATGAGGCATAGTCTTAGTAAACCAGCATTTGCAGCAGGTTATAACAGGAAAAGGGTGCTCTACTAAGCACTAAAGATGCTTTCCATGAAGAGGTTGAACATTTTTGAAACTGAAGAAGTCATTAAAAGTTGTATTTCCAGTTGAATTTGGGGAAACCACTTGAAGCATTCGTTGTGTTGAACTATCAATTTCTTTTGTTTGATTTGTTCACTGCATACAGCTGAAAGTCTGTACATTTTGACGATAAACCTGATTTGCAATGGGGGTTGAATCATTTTGATTGCAACTCTATAATGTTCCATAGCTAGCCAAAGTTAATGTTAATGCTATTTACAGTATGCATCCTTTGCTGTTAAAAATGGCTGACAGTGGCAAATGGTGGAACTGGATTAAACTTGCCTTTCAAAGTAGGGCCATTGAAATGTACTATAATGTTCATGCATAGGTCCACTTATTTATTCCATTCAGGTGCAGTAGCGTATCGTAGCCAGAAAAAGGGGGATGAGGAAATATACAAAATAGAAATTACTTTGTAATCTGTACAATTAAATTGATGTGTGATGCACTTGCACATTTTATGTGGCTGCCATACAGTAGTAGGAGCAGTGATGGCACAAAGTTGCCATATATGTCACGATCTACCAATTTATTCAAACCATCTTATCATAGTAATAATGTTGAAATAACGTGCCTTTATGACAGTTCCACTGAAAATATATATTTTTTAAACATGGGAATGTTACGGGAATATGGGAAAATCATATTTTATCTTATAAAACCAGATCTACCCTTCATTTTCTCCTCCTGCAGTAAAACTCCAGTAGTTCACAGTCTGTCACCTCTATATCCCTCTACTCAGAGTGTAGCGAGCTGTATTTCAAACATAAACAGGAAAAAAAAATGTTTACATTTTTTTTAAACTCTTTATAAATTGGGGCTCTCAGCGTATTTACATGACTAAGCAGGTGTGGCCACATTTTCTGTGGGCACAGTTAGAGTTCGTAAAGTCCATTTTCTGTCACAAATGCAATATAGGTCACTGTAAGTGGGTGCAGCCATCAGAGCTTTGTTTCTGTAGAAGTAAATCAGAGGGTCAGAGTATCTCGGTGAACAAGTCTCAAGAAACTCCATCTCTGGTCATCAGACCACAAGTAAACAGCCCTAAATACAGGTCTGATGTGACCACTCAGAACACTTGTGGAAGTGATAAGTGATGTGCTTACTTGTCGAATCAATTATGCTTCATTTATTATGTTTATTTTATGTTTTATTATGTTAATTGACAACTGCTGCTGAAAAAAGAGTGCAGAAGATAAGTGAAAAAAGCTCTTCCAGTCCCATCTGAAACTATTGGAACGGGAAGGCCAATTAATTTCTTTTGCTGTAGACTGAAGACATTTTGAGATCAAAGGATGAATATGAGAAGAGAGTTTAGAATTTAATTTTTTATTTCCTGGTATTTATAAGTAGATGCGTTAAATGAAATAGAATAATGCACATTCTGTATCAGACCACCCAATTTGTAGTCGTTTAAAAAAATATTGGAACATGTGACTTAAATGTGTTTCTTGTTACAGATGTGGCCTTTAAGAATGAATATTTTTTCCACATAGTTTCACGAAATTCGTCACGCGTGATCACGTGGCACCCTTCAGGCATGCTACTTAGAATTTCAATTCATTGTTGTGCTTCACACAATAATCACCAGATGGCGCATGGAACAACATACTGTAGCTCAACACACAGTACGCTAAAAATTGGAATGAGTGGTTATGTATGGTTTGCATAAAAATATTAATTTTCTCATCAAAACGTGATTTCATTGCTTATGCTAAACTTAATTTAAACACATTTCCAATTACAAAATTGAATTATGTAAAGCAAGGGTGTCAAACTCATTTTCACCGAGGGCCACATCAGCATAATGGTTGCCCTCGAAGGGCCACATTAACAGTATGAAAGTAAAAAAAAATGCAATGTAATTTAAAATAAATTAAATTACACCTTATTATAGTGTTAAATAACTGTTAATGTATTTATTATGCATTCAACTTACAAATATTACATATGCATTTGCACAGATGTCAAAATAAATGTTCAGTTTGAAACCCACATTACTTGAATCAGTTGAACTATTTAAGCAAATAAAGAAAAATATTATAAAAAAGTTATGATATTAACCCTTAACTTCATTCAGAACCTTATTTCTGTATGGTACGGCATATCTGCATGCTCAGAGGCCCCCTCCTGCAAGAACAGCTGGAACTGGCGGTGATTCAGGCCACGCACCCGAATAAAGTTCACCATTTTCATGACTGTGGTCATAATTTCATCCAGCTCCAGAACCTTTCTACAAGAGCTTCTTGATGGATAATCCAGTGATATGTTACCAGGGACACGCCCCTGTGTGACAGTTGCATTTTTGCAATTTCTCCTTCATTAGTCCAACCAAGCCTGTTTTTCCTCCACACATCACAGGTGCGCCATCTGTAGTTAGCCCCACCAACTTTTCGCATGGCAATTTATTTTTACTTACGGACTTCTCCACTGCATCAAAAATGTCCTGGCCCGTTGTGGTCCCATGCATGACAGCTACATCCAAGAGCTCCTCAGTGACAGAGGTCCGGCTTCATGCCTCTAATAAAAATGGATAGATGCGCTGTATCCATGTTGTCTGTGCTTTCATCCACAGCTAATGAAAAAGCTAGACAGCAGCATGTCTCTTCGGCCAGCTGTGTTGCTAAATTTCCTGCTAATTCCTTAACTCGGTCCGTGATGCTGTTTCTTGACAAACTAACATTTTGAAAAGTCTTTATCTGGTCGGGACACACTTGCTCACACACCTTTAGCATGCACTGCTTCAAAACTGCACCCTCTGAAAAAGACTTTGAAGCTCGGGCAATTTCTTCAGCCACAAAAAAACTTGCTTTCAGTGCTGTATAATTTTTGGCTGTGAGCTGTGAGCACATTCTGCTGCGACTGCAGTTTGCCTTTTAATTCTGCTACAATTCTTTCTTTTTCTTGGAGGCTAAATTTACCATACTTAGCTCCGTGTTGGGTGTCAAAATGCCGACGTAGATTGTACTCTTTCATGACTGACACCGCCTCATAACACAAAAGACATACTGGTTTTTCACCTTGAAGTACAAACATGTATTCGTTCTCCCATCATTCGTGAAACTGCCTTCCTTGTGCATCAATTTTTCTCTTCTTGGACATGTTGAGGTTAATTTGTTGAGATTTCTAAACTCCAAATCGCCTTGACGTGACTTTGCTGCAGATGTAGTTTATGTGGCCCTCAGTATGATTTTTGATCAATAAAGTTTTATTGGTATGTTTTGGATAGCGGAAAGGCCTACACCACCCATAATCCTCGACCACCAACGCTTTGTCATACCCCTAGGCGTCTGATACTGAAGCAAAAGGGACCCTTCCACGTCTGTATGAAATGCTCTGGGTTCTCAATTGACTCGAATGTAAACCCATCCGCGGCGGTAAGAGACGCTTAGAGCAGAGGCTACAGCCGTCCATTCACACCAATATTAACCCGTAAAACGTACGTTAAGACAATCATGTACCCATCACGTTCTCGCGTGTCAAACTCGAGGCCCGCAGGCCAGATGTGGCCTGCTACATCATTTTATCTGGCCCGCGGGCCTCGAGTTTGACACGTGATGTAAAGTGTGTGTTATCAATTCATATAGTGCATGTACTATAACTATACACCGGTTTAACTTAATATGGCTAAAACATGTGAGGTAGAATAGCGCAGTGGTACCTCACTAACATGTGGTTTTAAATTAGTTCTTTTCTTTTCTCCAGTGCAGAAAGTCGATTCGTCTGTGCACGTGTTAATGTGAATGTCCTTCCTCAAAGTAGTGTTGAATGAATTCCATTCTCTGCAATCTTGCCAATGAAAACTTTTGTCCTTTTTTTTCATTTAAAGTTTCACAATTTAAAAAACTGGTTTAAAGTGATCATAGAAGTCCTACATCTAGGCCAGATCAGACTGCTCTTGGCCACTTCAACTTGGCAATGATCAGTCTTGAATCGATCTTTAAATATGCCTAGGCTTATAGACTATTACATTATATATTTAACATAGAATTAACATAATTCTCTGATAGTGTCTGATAATTTGTTACCTGCATGTTTAATGTTGTGAAAACATAAAATATCCATGAGAAAATATGAATAAATGAAAAAAATAGCCTAATAATGGATTATTTTATGTGCTTTGTAAATGCACACTTCATTATGCTTTCTGCAGGAATAGATAATGTGTATATAAAAATTATTGTTACTTAATTAACAGTTGTGAGATAAACTGCAACTGAAGAGTTACCAACTCTCACTTGTGTCGTTGGACATCAAATTTACGCAAGGAATTGTAATTGTCTTGGTATAACGGTATAATTTTAAGGTCTAAATGTATTAAACATATATTTTAACATGTAAATATGGGGCGGCTGTGGCTCAGTTGGTCACTGTGGCTCAATTACCTCTGAGTACATCATTGCTTTTTCCAGGACAATGACCCAAATCTGAAAGACTACATTCGGAAAGAAGCAAACCTAGCTACAAAGTCTGATTTAATTGCTGCCATAAATAAATTCTGGTTCGAGGAACTTACAGTGGCATGCAACAAGTACATAAATAGACAATCGAACATGCGTGCCAAACAAGTCATACAAATACTGTGACACCCACTATATAGGGAATAGTCATTTTGTGAGTGACTTCGGTTACAGCATGAAACGTCTGAACAGTTGCTCTACGAGGTCTGTTGCAAAGATGGACACAAAGACAAAAAAATGCAACTTATAAAATCATGTAAGTAATAATAAGTACATAAGGTCACAGTTGTGAGATGCAATGTAAACTCGCAATTGCGAGAATTAAAGTTGCAATTGTGGGAAATAAAGCCCCCCCAATTCGGTGTGAGTGAAAATGGCAAAACCGGTTAGTCTGCAATTCCACCTCACACCCCGTGAATGAAGGTGAAAAGAGATTGACTTATCTAACTCCTCCAAAACAGACGACTGACTTTGGTCCATTTTTTAAATCCATGGAACAAACATTACTGCTAAAATCATTGGATTAAAATAATCAATAATTTATTTGCTTAGGCAATACATGAGCGTCGCTGTGTTGAAAAGTGATGGGGATAAAAATCTGGGGATGGTTCACTCACCGTTTCTACTTATTACAATATAGCATGCATTGTATTATACTGTTTCTTTCTTAAGATAGGATTTATGTATATTAGTTTAATCCAGTGGTGTCCAACCTTTTTTCCTGCATGTTTGGCCAGTCTAGGTGCAACAGCATGTCCTTTGACAATCCAAAACTTTTTGTATCCATTCTTGTGGAAATATTTATTTGACACAGAATCGGCTTGAAGGTCAGCAAGCTCATCTTCATATGTAAGGGTCAATCACCCATGATTCCTTTGATAAGTATTTGTTAACATTGGCAAAACAGGATTTAATTTCCGCCCGAAGCATGTTCATGTGCCGGGTAAACTCAGTGCATAAAGACGAAGACACAGTGCCACCAGACTTTTTCATCAGCAGTGGAAATTATCGTAGCTCGCTTTATGACATTTTTCCAACTCTGAACTCCAGTTCCCACACAAAAGCGTTGAGAGCATCTTTGCACTGCATGATGTTTGATTCAGGACCCCACATCCGCTTATCTGTCTGAGTGTAGGGAGTGAATGTATCTGCTAAGTGTGCCATTTTGATCCAAAATGCAGTCAGCTAGCTGTTCACACTGTGGTCGATTGTGATCTTGCAAGAATTCCTTTATTCGATAAAACGCACAAGCACTTGTCCAGGCGACAACTAGCCTACCTCTGTGTGTAACAGCAGTATCTGATGCGCTTCATCCTCACACAGCTGTGCAAACATTCATACTAGGGCGCCCTAGGGATAGTAGCCTTAGTAGGGCGCCCTAGGGATAGTAGAGTGTTAACGGCAGTTGCCAGGGTGTTACTAAGGTCTTCCGAAAGTTTTTTGCTGGCTTGGCGATGTAGTGTGCAGTTGAAAATTGCGCACCCGGGGGCTTTTTCCTTGAACTGGCTGTTAAATCCCTTGTTTTTGCCCATCAATGCTGCGGCCTCATTAATGCAGCATGCAACAATATTCTCGTAGAGCAGATTGTTGGATGAGAGATAAGAGTCCATAGCTATAAAAAAAAAAATATAATATCTTGCCCTGTTGTTGCTGTGGCTAGATTGATAGACATAAGGATGTCTTGTTTCAAGTCATCACCATCAATATATTGCACATAAACGTTGAGCATGGATTCGTCTGACACTGTTATTTCGTCCAACTGGATGGAAAAGGGAACATTCCTAAGTTTCTCGTGCAGCTGGTTTTGACAATCTCTAGCCAGTTTATCAATTCTGTCTTTCAGTATTGTGAGAGAGTGGGACGGTTCTAAATTTATCCACCACTAGTAGGCCACACAACCTCTCTACAATTTTCAGGCAGGTGGGTTTGATTAGCTGCTCTCCAATATTGTGCAGCTATACAGGTATTTCATGTGATTAAGTGAAGTGTAGGTGTGAGGTTGTGTTGTGCATGTACATCTAAATTCAGTATGTATGAAAATATATATTTTCCAGGGGCGCTCCAGGGGCACTGTATCATGGCTGACCCGGCGCTCTGACCCCAGCTTCCTGATAGGCAGGGGTATGCGAAGAAAACTATTTCACCGTGCTCTACTGTATATGTGACGAATAAAGACTCATAACATTACATATGTAAAGTAAAGAGTAGAGAGGGGAGAAAAAATTATGTACATATAATATAAGAAACCACAGAAAAAAAGAAAAAAAATGAATGAATAAACAAACAAACAAACAAATAAATAAAGGAGGGGAGGCATTCCGAGGAGATATGGGGACGGGCCACCATTCAGGCGGAATCAAAGTAGATCAGTAGGGCAGGACAGTAGAGCACCCCCAGCCAGGACCCAGCACTCTGATGCATCTTCACGACCAAGATCAGCATGCCTGTGACATGCCTGAGACCACATATTCAATTTTTTTCAATGTAGGTATTTCAGTGTCTCGATGACATTTATTGAACTTTTATTTATTTATTTATGCTGCTTGTTGCAAAATGGTTCGGAGAGAAATTCAAAAATCCGATGGACAAGCACAAGCAGATCTTGGGCAAGAAACAAGAAACAGTACAGTTTGGTTGGAAAGAGACTGTATGATGTATAGAGTATATGTCCTGGCAGAACTACTGTATCTATTAGCAAAGTTGGGCAGTTGTGGCACAGGTTGAGCAGGTTGTCCACTAATCATAGGGTTGGAGGTTCAATTCCCGGCCCGGATGACTCCATGACTCCTTGGGCACTGAACCCCAAGTTGCTCCCGATGGCAAGTTAGCGCCTTGCATGGCAGCTCTGCTACCATTGGTGTGTGAGTGTGTGTGAATGGGTGAATGAGACACAGTGTAAAGCGCTTTGGATAAAAGAGCTATATAAGTGTGCTGTTTACCATTTACTAGCATGCCATGTTTGTTCAAATTCCTGTTCAAATGTCATTCCTGTAACCGCAGCATGCGCGTGATACCTTTTCATTTCACGCACATTCTCAATGATCATAATAAATAGCTCTGAACATCTACTCTTGGTTTTAGCCTTCAGTTTCACCTGTGAAGACATTTGTTTTGCATTTGTTCTTAAAAGGACAATCCAACATGAAGATGTCTATGGGAAAAAAGCAAACCATTTTAAAACTAAGAAATGAAGGAAAATCAATCAGAGGCATTGCACAAACATTGTGCATAGCCAATGCAACAATTTGAAAACCACTGGTGGCTCAGAAGAGCAACAGATAAATGGGTCAGCAAAGGAAAACCAACAGTCACATCAACAACCTCTACTGGGCAGGGGTGAAGATATCACAATCTACAATCCACAATCCAAGCAGGAATATAAGAGGCCATACCACAAGATGCAAACCATTTATCAGCAGAATTTGCAAAGAAATAATGTTCTGGAGTAGTTAGAGGCTACAAACGTAGCCTCTAACAAAGTGATTGAAAGGCCGAACTGTGGAGAAAGAAAGTAACTGCTCATGATCCAAAACATGTACGCTCTTCTGTTAAACATGGTGGAGGTCATGTTATAGCTTGGGATTACATGCTGCTTCTGTAACAGGCTCACTAATCTTTATTGATGATGTAACTTATGATGGTAACAGCAGAATGAACTCAGAAGTTTACAGGAACATTTTGTCTGCCATCTTACAGAGAATCAAATCCAAATTAATCAAGACAAACTTCATCATGTAGCAAGATAACACTGCCAACTCAACAATGGACTTTATCGGGGGGGAAATGAGAGGTTTTATACTGGTCCCACGCCCCAAAACAAAAAACAACTGATTCACAGGCTTGATGTAGTTACTCAGAAGCAATGGACATGCAACCAAATATTAAGTGTTATTTACTTTCATTTACTTCAAGACTTATCTGTTCCTATACTTTTGCTCACCTAAAAATGGGGTTGTATGATAAAGGTTATGTTTTATGTTGTTTAACACATCTAGATGTAAATACCAGGAAATAAAAGCTGAAATCCTAAACTCTCGTTTCACATCTTTTGTTGGACTGTGTGCAAATTAATGAAAACTAGTAGGGTGAAAGCAGACATACAATGAAAGTTTATAAAACCTCACAAAAGAACAGAAGCCCTAAGTGGCAACACAATATTATAACTTTTTTCTTTCTTGCTTTCTTGTGACCACCACTTAATTTTCTTTTGATTCACATAAAAGTTGTTTCTTGTTACCTCAATTTTATTTTCTTGTGATCTCGACATAACAAAAAGCTATTTTCTCGCAATTTAATCACGAGAAAATCTTCTTAATGGAACTGGTTTTGCATGCTAGTTGGGGTCTTCATCATCGCCATCACAAATTTAATAACTGCCCGCTAGATGCATGGACTTTATCTCCGCATTAAGAGAGAGGGGTGTCGCCTTCTCAAGAGTAAGACACTAATGTGGAAGTTCTCAATCACTGACAGACAAAGAGTTATTTCATCTACAGTAAGCCCCTGATCGAAGTAAAAATTCATTTGTTCATCCACGCATAATTGCCTTAAGCTTTTGTTGCCTCCAGAACAAGAACATGTTCTGTCAAGTACACAGAAAAATTAAGTTGAGTTCATGAGAAAACACCTATTTTGTTATGTTGAGATCATGAGAAAATTACATTGAGATCATGAGAAAACAACTTTTGTTATGTGGAGCTAATGTCATCACCACACTACAAAGTGTTATCATGTCAGCGGTGTGGAACTTTAAGAAATTTAAAAGTTTCTGATAAGGATGTCAAAATAGCTATTTGTATTCTTTCTCAGCTGAGGTTTCAAGAGGGGGTACATCACCAAAGTACTTTTCAGGTCTGATACACCACCTGAAAGCACAACATCCAATTCAATATGCCGAGTACCCAAACTAGTAAACAGACCCCTTCTGTCACCACAGTATTTGAAAAGGCAAATGTTACATTGACATGTTAGATGTTACATGAATAATGTTACGAAATGAAGAATATATTGATATTTAAAAAAAAAAAAATAATTATATATATATATATATATATATATATATATATACAGTGGTGTGAAAAAGTGTTTGCCCCCTTCCTCATTTCCTGTTCCTTTGCATGTTTGTCACACTTAAGTGTTTCGGAACATCAAACCAATTTAAACAATAGTCAAGGACAACACAAGTAAACACAAAATGCAATTTGTAAATGAAAGTGTTTATTATTAAAGGTGAAAAAAATCCAAACCATCATGGCCCTGTGTGAAAAAGTGATTGCCCCCTAAACCTAATAACTGGTTGGGCCACCCTTAGCAGCAACAACTGCACCCAAGCATTTGCGATAACGTGCAATGAGGCTTTTACAGCGTCCTGGAGGAATTTTGGCCCACTCATCTTTGCAGAATTGTCCTAATTCAGTTACATTAGAGGGTTTTCGAGCATGAACGGCCTTTTTAAGGTCATACCACAACATCTCAATAGGATTCAGGTCAGGACTTTGGCTAGGCCAGATATACTTGGACACACACCTTCCAAAGAGTTCCACTTTTGTCTCATCGGTCCACAGAATGTTGTCCCAAAAGTCTTGGGGATCATCAAGATGTGTTGTGGAGAAATTGAGATGAGCTTTGATGTTCTTTTTGCTCAGCAGTGGTTTTCTCCTTGGAACTCTGCCATGCAGGCCATTTTTGCCCAGTCTTTTCCTGATGGTGGAGGCATGAACGCTGACCTTAACTGAGGCAAGTGAGGCCTGCAGTTCTTTGGACGTTGTTGTGGGGTCTTTGTGACCTCTTGGATGAGTCGTCGCGCGCTCTTTGGGGTAATTTTGGGGCGGCCGCACTCCTGGGAAGGTTCACCACTGTTCCATGTCTTCGCCATTTGTGGATAATGTCTCTCACTGTGGTTCGCTGGATTCCCAAAGCTTTGGAAGTGGCTTTATAACCCTTTCCAGACTAATAGATCTCAATTACTTTCTTTCTCAATTGTTCCTGAATTTCTTTGGGTCTCGGCATGATGTGTAGCTTTTAAGGATCTTCTGGTGGACCTTACTGTGTCAAGCAGCTCCTATTTAAGTGATGCCTTGATTGTGAACAGGTGTGGCAATAATCAGGCCTGGGTGTGGCTAGAGAAATTGAACTCAGGTGTGGACAACCACAGTTATAGTATGTTTTAACAAGGGGGGCAATCACTTTTTCACACAGGGCCATGATGGTTTGGATTTTTTTTCACCTTTAATAATAAACACCTTCATTTACAAATTGCATTTTGTGTTTACTTGTGTTGTCCTTTACTATTGTTTAAATTGGTTTGATGTTCCGAAACACTTAAGTGTGACAAACATGCAAAGGAACAGGAAATGAGGAAGGGGGCAAACACTTTTTCACACCACTGTATATATATATATATATATATATATATATATATATATATATATAAAGGGAACAAAAAGTGAACATCGGTCACAGACGTCAGCAGACTACTTGCCTGTCCCCCAACTCGGACATAGTTTTCAGAAATTTCACTAAGAGTGTCAACGATAGTCTTAAAGTTATCAAGTATGGCCTTGAGAGCCTCTGCATAGCATCCACTTGTGTTGCTTAGAAATTTCAGTGTGGTAGATTTACCTGAAAAGTCACTGCTCCGTTCTCACAAAGACTCAGAAACTGTATGTCGTTTTCCTGACCCCTTGATGAAGTTATAGAGAGATTGAACATTGGTCAGCATGTGTCTCACAGCTGTATCGGTACGACAGACATCCACAATGCAGAGGTTGAGGATATGCGAGTGACAATGGACATACATCACCAGTAGATTTTAACTACCATTAAAATGTGTGTAACTACACCATGGTAGGTTCCTCGCATACTCACTGCACCATCGTAACATTGTACTCTCAAGTAGCAGATATCAAGATTAAAGCTTGTCAGTACATTCTTTAAAGGAGGGGCCAAAGATTCACCATCTGTTCTGTCAGTCCTATAAAATCTGATGAATGATTCATGGACATCGAGGTCTCTGTTGACAGATCTTAAAATCACTGCAACTTGCTCATGCTTAATTATGCCTTGTGCTTCAAAGGCAAAATTTCCGGCTTCATGCACTCGTTGTATGTCACTTTTAAACAGAAGAGCAAAGTCTTGCATATTTTTTTCAGATATTCTCTGTACTCATCCACTTTCTTTGCGTGTTTACGGCTGATTTGCGTGGCTACGCTTCCCGTTTTAAGTGTCTGTTGATTACCTTTCATTTTTAACCCAGCAGAAATGTGCATGCTGCTTTACTGATTTTCATTTTTCAGTGGCTTGTTTCCAGTTGGCAAATCCAGTCACTTGAAATGTGTCCGTCTTAGACTCATTGCCACCGAATTCATGACACGTGAAACAAAAAGCCTGATCAATGGTGGGAGAATATTCAAGCCAGTCATAAATCCCATACCATTCTTTACGGAACTTTCTACTGTCAGTCACTGGAAATTAAGTTACTGGTTAATTATGGCCCAATATCAATAAAGTAACTACTCTTATTTTGTACTACTGCCCCCTATCAAGCCCCCCCCAAATGCCACCCATGTATATATACACACAGTATCTCACAAAAGTGAGTACATCCCTCACATTTTTGTAAATATTTCATTATATCTTTTCATGTGACAACACTGAAGAACTGACACTTTGCTACAATGTAAAGTAGTGAGTGTACAGCTTGTGTAACAGTGTAAATTTGCTGTCCCCTCAAAATAACTCAACACAGCCATTAATGTCTAAACCGCTGGCAACAAAAGTGAGTACACCCCTAAGTGAAAATGTCCAAATTGGGAACAATTAGTCATTTTCCCTCCTCGGGAATTATATACACTAATTTGTGTACATTTGTTATTTTTATTGTTATTTTTGACTTTGATAAAAGTGCTGTTAATTTCATTGCCTTGTAATTTTTCAACTGATATTCACTCAAACACACAGAAATGATCATATTTGTAGACAGTTCTAGAAATAGGCAGATCTTTTAAAAACTTTTTTTTTTTTTTTCTTTAAGAATTTTCAGTTTTTGGCAAAGTGTATCCACAATTTTCAGTTTTGGCCAAAATTTTCATTTTGCTGCTTCACTAATTATAACCAATATATGTTGCAGTCTGACCTAGACTGGAACATAACAAAATCATTTTAACAGAGTACTGTGAAGGACCGTTTCAAAAGGAAAAGAAAATGTCTACGCATAAGGATTACGTTAATATCATGAATATACAATAATATTATGGAGATACTGGAGATCCAGATCCTTTCTGCCTCTGGATGGAGCTCAAATCTTCTCCAATTCCAGACTGCTGGGACTACGGCTGCTCCTAAGGCCATACATACTTCATATACATCCATAATGAAATTTTTCACCCTTCTGAGTCAGGTTCCTCTCAAGGTTTCTTCCTTTTAAACATCTTAGGGAGTTTTTCCTTGCCACCTTATCCACTCAGGGGCTTGATCAGTTGGGATAAATTCACACCTTTCATTTCTGTATACCATGTTGATATTTCTGTAAAGCTGCTTTGAGACAATGTCTATTGTAAAAAGCGCTATACAAATAAAATTGAATTGAATTGAATTGAATAAGGGTGATGATAAAAAGCTCCACTGGAAGGAGCTAATTAAATATCGGACTTAAAGAAATCAAAAAACCAACTGCCAATGTACAGAATAAATGCTTAACAGCTGGTTAGCTGCTTACTTGCTCATTTAAGGTGGCTCTTACCTTGAGCCGGCCGAACTCACATGCCAGGTCCAGAGGAGTTTTCTTAGCCTTGTTCACACAGCAGGGGTTGGATTGATGCTGCAGCAGCATCTCAGACTAAGATGTGTATATATATGAGAGAGAGAGAGAGAGAGAGAGAGAGAAGAGGGTGGGAGGGTGAAATACACAAACAATTTCTTATCTAAACTATAAACTATAGGCTGTAGTCATGAAAATTCTTTTTTTTTTATCCTTGGCACAAAACTACATAAATATTTTTAAATACACATTTAAAAGATCTCAACATTGAAAATGGTGACATTAAACATTTATACAATAACAGATTTTCATGCAAGTACTAAAAGTAGATGAGGAGAACCCAAGTAAGTACAGCAGAAAAAATATAAAAATCATCATTTATGATCCAATATTGCATATCTGTGAGTGCCAAAAGTACTGTATGTGAAAGTTTGTTTTCAGTTTTGACCCCTTGTGCAGCAATAACTGCAACTAAACGTTTCTGGTACATGTTGATCAGTCCTGCATATCAGCTTGGAGAAATTTTAGCCTATTCCTCAATTCAGAACAGTTTCATCTCTGGGATGTTGGTAGGTTTCCTCACATGAACTGCTTGCTTCAAGTCCATCCATCCATCTTCTACCACTTACTCCTTTTCAGGGTCACTGGGAATCTGGAGTCTATCCCAGGGAGCACATGGCGGGGTACACCCTGGACAGGGTGCCAGTCCATCGCATACACACTCACACACCCATTCATGCACTACGGACACTTTAGACACACCAATCAGCCTACCATGCATGTCTTTGGACTGGGGGAGGAAACCGGAGTACCCGGAGGAAACGCCCGCAGCACGGGGAGAACATGCAAACTCCACACACACATGGCCCAGTGGGACTCGAACCCAAGTTCTTCCACAATATTTCTATTGGATAGATTAAGGTCAAGAATTTGACTTGGTCATTACAAGACATTAACTTTATTCTCCTTTAACCATTCTTTTGGTAGATTTGACATGACAATGTGATTTGGGTCATTGTCTTGCTGCATGTCCCACTTTCTCTTGAGATTCAGCTCACAGACAGATGTCTTGATATTTTCCTTTAGGTTTTGATGGTAAACTTCAGAATTTATTGTACCATCAATGATGGCAAGTCATCCTGGTCCAGATGCAGCAAAACAGGTCCAGTCCATGATACTACCATCACTATATTTCACAGATGTGATAAGGTTCTTATGCTGGAATGCAGTGTTTTCCTTTCTCCAAACATAACACCATCCATCCATCCATCCATCTTCAACCGCTTATTCCTGCTTCAGGGTCGCGGGGAACCTGGAGCCTATCCCAGGAAGCATCAAAGGCGCAAGGCGGGGCATATTTGCCAGTCCATCGCAGGGCACAATCACAAACACACTCACACACCCATTCATACACTATGGACAATTTACCAAGCTGCCAATCAACCTACCATGCATGTCTTTGGACTGGGGGAGGAAACCGGAGTACCCGGAGGAAACGTCCACAAAACATTTTTCCATTAGCCTTCTGGCTTGTCCCCGCAACACGGGGAGAACTCCGCACACACATGGCGGGAATCGAACCCCGGACCCTGGAGGTGTGAGGCGAACGTGCTAACCACTAAGCCACCGTGCGCCCCCAAACATAACACTTTTAATTTAAACCAAAAGGTTCTATTTTGATCTCATCCATCCACAAAACATTTTTCCATTAGCCTTCTGGCTTGTCCACGTGATTTATAACAAAATACAGATGGGCAGTAATGTTCTTTTTGGAGAGTAGTTGTTTTCTCCTTGCAACCCTACCATACACACAATTATTGTTCAGTGTTCTACTGGTGGTGAACTCATGAACATGCCATGAACATGTCCATGATACACATCTGTGTTGTGAAGATCAGACTTTGATCAGACTTTTATTCTTTAAATAAAACAGGGCACTCACTCACATCTGAATATCATCCCATTAATTGCAAAACACCTGACTTGAATTTAATCTCAAAATTAACTTCTAATCCTAGGGTTTCACATAATTTTGCCACTCATATATATGTAATATTGGATAATTTTCCTAAATAAATAAATTATCAAGTATAATATTTTTGTCTCATTTGTTTAATCAGGTTGGAACTTGTGTGAAAATCTGATGATGTTTTAGGTCATATTTATGCAGATATATAGAAAATTCTAAAGGGTTCACAAACACAAAGCACCACTGTAGAACATTTTGAATCAAACCATCCAATTTGTAGGTGAGTAAAAATATTGGCATATGTGACTGATAGGTATTTCTTGTTGCCCAGGTGTTGCCCAAGATAGATTTTTTTAAACAATAAATAGACCAACATGAAGAACAGAGAGCTGTTACGGGAGAAAAGCAAGCCATTTTGAAGCTGAGAAAAGAAAAAAATCAATCAGAGGCATTGCATATTGGGCATAGCCAATACAACCATTTGGAAAGTCATGAAAATGAAAGAAACCACTGGTGTACTGAGCAACAGACACTGAATGGGTCGGCCAAGGAAAACACCAGCTGTGATAAACATTGTGAGAGCTGTGAAGAAAAACCACAAAACAGTCAGTCACATCACCACCAGCAACCTCCACAAGGCAGGAAGGAAGGTAATACAATCCACCATTCGAAGAAGACTTTGAAGGCAGAAATATAGATGCCATAACACAAGATGCAAACCACTCATCAGCAGTAAGGATCAGAAAGCCACATTGAATCCGCAAAGAAATACAGAGATGAGCCACAAAAGTTCTGGAACTAAGACTACCAAAGTAATGGAAAGGCCGAATGTGGAGAAAAATTATCGGCTTTATGATCCAAAGTTCATCTGTTAAACATGGTGGACATGGTGAATCTTTATTGATGATGTAACTCATGATGGTAGCGGCAGAATGCATTCAGAAGTTTACAGGAACATTTTGTCTGCCAATTTACAGAGAAATGCATCCAAATTTATTGGGAGGAACTTTATCACTCAGCAAGACAATGATCCAAAACACACTGCGAAGTAAACAAAGGAAATTATCAGGGGAGAAAGCGGAAGGTTCAGACTGGCCAAGTCAATCACCACATTTCAATCCAACTGAGCAGCATTTCACCTCCTGATGAGGTGAAACAAACCTCAACTGAGTTGCAGGCTTGATCTAGTTATTCAGAAGCAAGGGATACGCAACCACATAGACTGAAGGGAGAAATCCCCTGAAAGAACAACTGATAAGCAATGGTACAATTCTGGAAAAGCATCACAAAAGAAGAAACCAACAATTTGGTGATGTCAATAAGTCACGGGCTTGATGCAATTAACGCCAGCAAGGGATATGTAATAAAACATTAAGTTTTATTTACTTTCATTTTTAGGCAAGCAAAGATATAGGAATAGAAAAGTATTGAAGGACTTATCTATTCCTATATGTTTGCTTGCCTAAAAACTGGGTGGTCTAATAAAAAAGTTTCTTTGTTTTATGCTGTTTAACAAATCTAGAAGTAAATAGCAAGAAATAAGAACTGAAATTATGAACTCTCATCTCATATCCATATTTCAATCTCAAATCCATATGTCTCTGGTGCATAGCACAAACAAATTAATTATCCTAGCCATACTAATAGTATCTAAGGGGAGTGTATATATAATTTGTCCGCTCTGAAAGAAGAAAAGGGGGGGTCAAAAAAAGCTGGCTGTGTTGTAGGTCACAGCAAACTAACAAACAAAAAACAAAAAATTAACCAAACAGTGGTGATATATTATAACTACATATTTATCTATTTTTGACAACCATTACACAAAATAATTTAGATTTTTCTAAAATAAGGAGAATTATCTTAGCACATATTTAAGACTTACACAATCATATGCTGACATTATGGCTAAAGTTAAATTATTGATGACTCATTCAATACAATTACCTAGCAAATCAAGAAAGTCAACCAAACAGCATTCCAACATATGAAAAGTTTATTTAAGGAGTTATTTGTTTTGTTTTTTACAGTATAGGTACAAAAGAAACCGAATGCAAACAAGTACCCAATAAAAACAGTTATAGTAGTAAACCAGAATGATGAAAAAAAACAAACGTGTATTAAAAGTTGGTGCTTAAATTTGTATTTTATTATATGTACAGTGACAAGAAAAAGTATGTGAACCCTTTGAAATTTCATGGTTTTCTGAATAAATTTGTCATAAAATGTGATCTGATCTTCATCTAAGTCAGGGGTATTGACAAATATGTGCCTGAAAGGATAACACACACAAAAATATGATCTTTGATGTCTTTATTGAGAACAACCAAAAACAACTCATAGTGCTTGTGGAAAAAGTATGTGAACCCTTGAGTTAATGACCCCAAAAAAGCAGCTTCTTTTTTTTGCACACCTGGAGTCTGGTTAAGAAAATGAGTTTGGAGGTGTGGACTACAGCTACTTTGACTGATAAAAACCCCTCAAACTTTTGGAGTTTGCTCTGCACAAGAAGCACACGCTTATGTGAGCCATGCCTCGCCAAAAAATAGCTTTCAGAGGATCTACTATCAAGAATAGTTGATTTACATAAAGCTGGCAAGGGTTACAAAGTGATTTCAAACACTTTAGAAATTCACCTGTCTACAGCAAACATTCTACAAATGGAGACACTTTAGGACAGTCGCTACTCTACCAAGAATTGGGTGCCTAGTCAAAATGACACCAAGAGAACATCAATGAGGTAAAGAAACAACCCCAAATGACAGCCAAAGATTTGAAGGCATCATTGGAACTGGCTAACATCTCTGTTCATGAGCCAAACCATTGAACAAGCAGGGTATCTACGGCAGGACACCACGAAGGAAGCCACTGCTTGCTAAACAGAACATTGCTGCATGCCAGAAGTTTGCAAAAGAGCACATTGACACTCCACAGCGGTATTGGCAAAATGTTTTGTGGACTGATGAAACTAAGATTAAACTATGTGGAAAAACCAAGCAGCACTACATCTGGCGTAAATAGGGCACGGCATATCATCATGAAAACATCATCGCAACCGTAAAGTATGGTGGAGGAAACAACATGATTTGGGAATGCTTTGCTGCATCAGGGCCTGGCCAGCTTACAATCATTGAGGGGAAGATGAATTCCCAAGTATATCAGAAAATTCTTCAGGATAATGTGAGAATGTCTGTATGTCAGCTGAAACTGTGTAGAAGTTGGGTGATGCAACAGAACAACGACCCAAAACAGTGGAGCAAGTCCACAACAAGGCTTCAGAAAAACAAAATCCACCTTTTGGAGTGGCCAAGTCAGAGCCCAGACCTCAACCCTATAGAGATGCTATGGAATGACTTGAATAAAGCCATACACATGAGACGCCCAAAGAATATGACCGAGCTCAAGCAGTTCTGCCAGGAAGAATGGGCTAAAATTCCTCCTAAACGATGTGCAGGTCTGATCCACAGCTACAAGAAGCACCTGGTTGAGGTTATTGCTGCCGGGGCGGGCGGGGTGTCAAACAGTCATTAATGCTAAGGGTTCACTTACTTTTTCCACTGCCATTTTGAATGTTGAATGAGTGTGTTCAATAAAGACATAAAAGATCAGAATTTTTTGTGTTATTCTTTTAGGCACATTATATTTGTCAATTCCCTTGACTTAGATGAAGATCAGATCACATTTTATGACAAATTTATTCATAAAACCATGAAATTACAAAGGGTTCACATACTTTTTCTTGCAACTGTATGATATTTTATATTATATAAAATAGTCCTAAATCTCAACCTTTGTGCAAAGTGTTATTACTACTAATATCATCTCTTTTGTTTTACTTAATTGCATTGAAGTGGTAGTAAGTACACATCTGCTTGCAATACGTTCCACAGATACGAACGCTGCGGCAGAGTCAGTAGGTGTGCCCCTTAAACAACACACCTCCACAGGCCAGCCAAAGAAATGTCTCTTTGGATGAAGGTTCAAACATGTTACCTTTGCAAGAACATGCAGAAAAGTACAGGACTGAGATTTTACATTTATCACAAGAAATATTTTCATGATCCCATTTGGGTCTAGGACTGGTTCCTCAAAGATGGACTAACTACAACACCACTTAGCAGAAACAAAGGCCGACCTTTGACTAGGCCTTTGAACTACTAACAGAGAGTTACTCCAAGACTCATTACTTTAGTGCACATCCTGGACAAAAAGACCACTTGGGTGACAAAACGGTTATATTTTATTCTCCTACCAGAATGTCATGGAATGGGGCCGTGGCTCAATTATATTTGAATCCTCCAAAAGAAGTGTTTCAGATGAGATCAGGGCATAATGTTTTATATGAATCATGTCAGTTGTACTGTTAAGTGACAAAGAGCCCATATCTTTGCTTGTCAAGATGTTCACAGATTCAGCACTATAATAAGCCACTGGCATATAAAGGTGCTGGTTCTGCTGAAAATGCCTCATGACATGAACTTCAATGATTCTGTTGTTGTTGCTATGATACTGCCCTATCATTCCAATGAACCTCTCAAAAGGAAAGCACCAAAATGAATAGACAGGTGCATAATCTAAAACAGGGGTCCCCAACCCCCGGGTCGCGGACCGGTACCGGTCCGTGGGTCATTTGGTACTGGGCCGCACAAAAAGAATAAATAACTTGCATTATTTCCATTTTATTTATTATCGGAGTCTGAATGATGTTTTATTTTGAAAAATGATAGGATACTTTCCATTACATCCGTCTACGACTCGCTCTTGGCGCAAGTCAAGACGCTTGTCTCAGTCACGTGATATGTTACTTGATCACGTGATATGTTAAGGGGTAGAGCGGAAGTTACTCATGCTATGTTGTTGGCGTGATGTTACCAGGACGCTGCTAATAAAGCTGCGAGTTCACATTGGATTCACGTTTATTATTATATTTTTAAAATACCCCAGTTTTTATGCCGGTTATATCATTTTATTTTGTTGTATTTATCCGCCACACCTTAAAGGCAAAAATATTGAAAATATTGTCTGATATTAAACCGGTCCGTGGCGGAAAAAAGGTTGGGGACCGCTGATCTAAAAAACAATCGTTTAAATGTAAATCCAGATGTATGTTGGGTGTACAGTTCAGTGGCCCATAGAGATTAAAAAACTCTCTGCAGATATCTGTCAGCTATTTCTAGTCCATCAATGTAGATAAATCATGAGCATATGATAATGTATGCTTGTACAAAATCAAACCACATGTCATTGTGTCTGCTGGCAATCAGTCCCTTCAAACAAAAGACAGAATGGATAGTTGTCCAGTTTTTCCATTGGTGAGCAGCAAATCGGCTGAATCCAGAGGTAATTTTATGGAGAATCCTTCGCATATCCTGAGGCACCTTTACAACAACAACCTTGTTCACATTCAAATACGCCTTCTGGTGGAACTGGAACTTCAGCTGACTGCATGTCTTCATTAGACATGCCCAAATACCCTTAATGTGGATTGCCATAGTTTCCTGTAATAAAATAAAATACATTTAGATTCAGCTATAGTTACATATGTAGCTACAGTTGCAATCAAAATTATTCAACTCCCATTGCAAATCAGGTATATTCTATAAATTTACAGAATTTCATCTGTTTGCAATGAACAAATCAAACAAAAGCAATTGAAATAGTTCAACACAACGAATGCTTCCAGTGGTTTCCCCAAATTCAACTAAAAATGCTACATATAATGATTCCTCCTATTTCAAAATAATTCAAGCCCCTGAATAGAAACCCTCACAACAGCACATATATGCTAAACTTGTTGTCTTAAGCACACCTGATGCAACTAATCAAGGGCTTCATTCGTTGCACCAGGTGTGCTTGAGATGGAACACATGAAATACCTGAACTGGCCAAGGGTAGAAAATGCAGAAAATACCTAGAAGGGGCAGAAAAAGGAAACTACCAACAGCTGCAACCAGATTTCTGAGAAGGTAGGTTATGAAAAACACTTGAGCGACTGCAAAAGACCTGCAGCAAGACTTAGTGGCAACAGGTACTGGAGTTTCAATGAGCAACATATGGCACGTACTAAATGCAGAAGGTTTCCATGCCAAAACCTGTAGAAGACGTACACCACTACTGACCCAAAAGCACAAGAAAATTCACCTCTGAATCATATAAATAAGCCACAGAAGTTTGGGGATGCTGTTCTATGGAGCGATGAAACAAAACTGGAAACAAAACTGGCACGATGGATCAGCAGTATATCTGGAGGAAGACGAATGAAGAAAGAACACTCTGTCAACAGTCAAGCCCGGTGGTGGCTCGGTGATCTTATGGGGCTGCTTTGCATTCTCTGGCACTGGAAATCTGCAGCGTGTGGAAGGCAAGATTGATTCAACACTGAAGTATCAGGAAATTCTAGGAAAAACGTCATGCCATCTGTGAAAAAGCTGAAGCTTGGGCATCCTTGGACCTTCCAACAGGACAATGATCCAAAGCTTAGATCAAATTCCACCAAGGCTTGGTTGCAGAAGATGTCCTGGAAGATTCTACAGGGCCATCATAGTCATCTGACTTGAACCCCATCGAAAATCTCTGGTGGGATTTGAAGAAGGCCATTGCAACACGCAAACCCAAGAATATTACTAAACTGGAGGCCATTGCTCATGAGGAATGGGTTAAGATTCCTCAGGAACACTGGCAGAAGCTGGTGTGTGTCTATGCATCTCACTTGCAGCAGGTCATAACAGCAAAAGGGTGCTCTACTAAGTACTAAAAATGCTTGGCATGAAGGGGTTAAATAATTTTGAAACTGGATGTCATTAAAAGTTGTATTTTCAGTTGAATTTGGGGAAACTACTTGAAGCATTCATTGTGTTGAACTATTTCAACTGCTTTTGTTTGATTGCAAACATTGCAAACAGCTGAAAATATGTACATTTTGATAATAAACCTGATTTGCAGTGAGGGTTGAATAATTTTGATGGCAACTGTAGTTATTCAACTATGACAGAAGATAATATCAATTGTTGTAACGCCCTGAGTTACACCTTGTTAAAAAACTATTCATTGTGGCTTAACTCAGACATGGAGTACTTTTTTTTGAGTATCTACTGAGAGCAGCTGTTAATCACGCTGCACTTGAGCACTTTATTATCATATACATGTGCTGATGGGCCATCCATGTCAACAACTGAAATGGTGAACAGCCGTTTTCACGTAGTCAGAACCTTTTGTTTGGTCTTCATGAATTTAGCAAATCAAGAAAAAACTAAAACTTTGGCCATAATACCCATACTTTACAACTTATAACCTATATAACTTAACTATCATTATAAGCTGCAATATATACCGTTTTAAAATGTATTGAAAATATGAATACAATAACCCTTATATGAGCATACCCTAGTTAAATAAATTAATCACCCTTTAATACATCACTTGTTTTTACATTGCCAAATTAAATTAAAGGACTTACCCAACAGATTATCATCCTCCAAGTCCACATTTCTTACTTTAAGTGGTGATGCAACAGACTCTTCAGCACATGGACCGTGTTCTAACTCTCTGTCAAAGATGTAATTTTCAAAAATCACTGTTTGTAAAAGTCTTGCTCCAAACTCTTGCTCCAAAGCCTAGTGAAACCTATTTTTTGTGACAATAAAACAATACTAAACAGTGCTAGTGTGATAAAACCGTGTTGCAGTGCTTGCAAAAGTGTTAGTGTTCAATTTCGAGATTGATAAATTTTTTCAAGGACATGCAGAAAAAAATCGTCGTTTTTCTACTCCATTGAAAAGTCGACCAACAACCAACAGCAAGTCCAGTCAGCACAAACGACTTTATAAAGCAACAGTTTTCAGGACAGACTGTTTTAGCATGACAGTTGAGCTCGGCTGGATGCGTTTTCTATTCTTCAGCAAGAGACACTGTGACATCTAAAAGGCGCTTAAAAGAAAAGTGGACATGCTGCAACAGAGTACACAGGAATAGCCTATAAACAACCCAAAAAGGCTCACAAGGGCACAAAATGTCACTACTGTGGTAAGTTGAATTTAATATTTACATTTGACTTACAAATGAGCAAATACAAGCAAAGCAATATATCAGGCGGAAAACAATACAAGAAATGCTACCATGCAAGTTTTATAATTGAATTGTAGAAAAATTATTGTAAAAAATATTAAATATTTATATTTTTAAAAGTACTGATAGTGTGGTAATCCCATAAGGAAAATGCTAAGAGAAGTTGCTCTTCACAAAGTTCTCTTTAGCTAAAGAAGTTGGTAAAATCCATTCAAATCTTTTTAAATTTCACCTTTTACAGGAAACTGTACGACACAATCACAATTCAGAAAATAACCCTTACAATTATGATCCACAATCTGGTCAAGACTGTTTATACAAATATTATGTAATGACTTTTTGGTATTGTAGAGTAAATACCAATTGTGTATTTCATGAAATCATGTTTTGAATTCTCCTCGTTACAGGGTAAATACTCCTCACAACAAGCCGTGACTTCTGCAGGAGTTGTGCATGAGTAGTTTTGTTGATGCTGACCCAGAAATTATAAAAGGAGCAATTAAACCTTTAAAAACCAGTTTTAGACATTGGATTGCACATAAAGTGTCTTCTGCTACTAATAATATATTTTTGTTCTGTTCAGCATCCTGAAAGACATATTATGAAACTCTAAGGAGAAAACATTCAATAGCCCAGCCTGAAAAAGTAAAGCTGAGAAACTGGCTAAAAAAACAAAAAAAATAAATAAATAAAGGAAGAGAAGAGTATGTTAAGGAATTTGATTGATGTAGTTGATGTAGCTTTTTCTTTTCAAAATGCTATTCGCTTTTCAGTGGTTAAGTTACTGTTCTGTTTTGCAGTTACTAGAGTCCAGTCTTAGGTCCTGCAGACAAACTTGGAAAGAAAACTGTGAGAGACAGCAACATGGACATGATGTCTGATGAAGATGGCGTTGTTGATGGAAGGCCGGGTGGGATGTTAAACCACCAGCAGAGAGAAGCCTACAACTGTCAGCTCTGTGCCATGAACTACAGAAAAGGCAGACCCATGCTATGCTGGTACTCATCATTTTCGTGTGATGAAAAGTGAGAGAGTCAGAGGGGAGTTTGTTTTTTGAACTCTGATTGCACCTCCTGTTATTGTTGTTTAGATTTTTCTGCAGTTTATTTATTTATTTTTTCATTTTTAGCAGTATATTTTTCTTTTTTATATTCCATATTTTATTCTTATTATATTTTAGTCATGCCATGCTATTCCTGTTATTTTGTATATTTCATTCTTTTAATAAACATATTAAAACCCAATTATGGTCTCAGAATTTATGTTTTGAGCAATGTTGACTGCAGGCCTGTAGCAAGGTGGATAAGCTATGGACATGGGTTTTGGGTTGGCTGAATTTTAAATCAATTAACCAATACAATGAAAGCCAGTGCATGTAGTGACCCAATGCATGTCAATATTTTGGGATGAGTTTAATAAAATGAAAGCCAATGCATACAGTGGCCCAGTGGCTGTCAAGATTTTAGGGCAGGTTAAGTTTAAGGGCCACCATATCCAGTTGAGATGAATGAAGAATAGGTGAGAAATGTTAATCATCACTTTGGGTGTGACAAAGTCCCCTGACAGGAATATCTACCATTGCAACAAATGCCAAAGCACATTTTCGTCAGTCACTATATTACCAAAACCGTTAATGGTCGTCTTTTGCATACAGCCTGTAAAATTAACTGAAATTCTAAAATCTTCTTTATCAGAAGGTAAATTAATTTGTAATGGCTCACACTATGTTCCTAATATTTGTCGTAATTGACAAGCTCAAGTTTTCTCATGGCTACTTGTGTGTTATATTGTGGCATATTAATGTTACCATCTCTCAAAATAAATAAATAAATAAACCTCAACCTAAATTTTTGTAATTAAGAGTACAAAAATTGTTACTATAAAGCCGACACTCCCGGCCAGTATATTTCTGAATACATCCAAAATTCAGTGGCATATACAGGAGTCTACTGGTCCGATTACAGGTCTTTTCATGCAGTGTTTAACCTCTCTTAATCGCCAGTGGCTGTGTTTAACACCCAGAAACAGAGAGAATTGTAGGTTCAATTAGGACAAAGGTCATCATCAATCAAAATAACTTGGACAGGCTCAAATAAAATACGTTTTATTTATTTAATTTTTTTAAATACATGACAGCCATTCAACTAAATGATGATTGCAGATGAATCCTTCCAAAGTTCCATTTGAAGAAGTACTTAAGGACCTAAGGAATTAGGGCCAACAAGGGGTCAACTCTGGTTATAGTAGAAATATCCTAAATAGACTGTCTACTGTATAGTTAATGACAAATGCAGACTTAGCATCCTGAAACAATCAGCACAGTACACGCACACTATCTTTGAAACTTCAAAATGGGCTACATCTAGTCAGACTGCAATAAAAGCCTGAAGACCGAGTTTACCTCAGGAGGTAAAAAAAAAAAATTGTTGAACTGAGAGTGAATAACTAAATGGTTTTACAAGGGATGCACAGATACTAAATTTCTCAGCTGATATGATAACTGATTATTCAGAGTGATATCAGCCAATACAGATAGTTCTGCCTTTTACGCCTTCTTTTAAATTAATAATAATTAATTCCACACTGCTGAAAGAAATGCTAAAAACTTTATTCTCTCCATTTCAAGTTGTTTCACAGTAACTGGTCTCATAAACAGAAAACACATTACTCAAATTAACATTAACACATTGAAAGGAAATTCTCTTTTATCATGTATCCTTTTATATTATGAACTGCTATCAAATACCTATGACGAATGTAATCATTTAATTACCTTGTATTCATTTAATTACCTCTTTAAATAAGCTGATCAACTGCTATCCAACTGCCATAACCACTATATTATTATGTATTTCCATGACAACATGATTATGTGCTGTGTGTTTTGTTTCAATCTGTCTGACACCTGGACCTGTATAAACCGTCCACGCACTGCTGTTATCAGTCTATAAATACTTTTGGTTTGCACGAATAAAGTGGGATGTCTTTATGAGCATGCAAGAACTCAGTGTGTGTTCATTTTAGACCCCCCAGACCTGAACGCTCCACAATAAGCCACACTTTCTAAAAGTACATAAAAGTTAATGGTAAAACAGGCTGGAAGGCATGACGGACAATCTGACAGGCATAATCTGAGATTCATGACATATGTGAAATCTAACACACACAAACTAAATTCTGAAGATTAAAGTAAGATTTCTTTACTTACGGAATGTTATTAATTCATATTAACAGAATGAATTGACTGAATTCTAAAAAAACAAAACAAAAAACAAAACCCCCTGTTAGGCTTCACATTCACTCAACACAAAAAAACATTTCTACTTCATCATTGAACATCAACCTGGTAATATATATTATAAACTTTTTTATATATTAACATTAAATGGAAATGAATTATACTACCCTACAAATATATACTTTTGTGTCAACTCATCCTCATTTAAATCATTCAATATACTGACACTTTAATTCACCACAGGCAGCTCGGCAAAACCAAAAAAAATATTTGACTCGACGCCGAAACTACCCACGATATGGTGCCCCTGTCGCAGAGAGGGTTAAGGGCCTTTCTCAAGGGCCCAACAGTGGCAGTTTGGTGGTGCTGGGGTTTGAACCCCCAACCTTCTTATCAGTAACTCAGAACTTAACAATTGATTATGTATATTGAGATGAACTGCTTCTCCATTTACACCTATAGATGGTGAAAAGAAATCCATCCTAATAATGTAGTTTTCCCACCATTTAAGAAACTTTTTTCAGTCATTTTGCAGTCTCAAACACGGTGAAAAGATCCCTTTTTTCCCCTCACCAAAAGAAAATTCAGCCATGCAAGCGATCAGAAATCACCAATATTTAATCTTATAATGTTTTAAAAACTGTTCCACATCATTCCAAAGCAGATTTTGGCTTTTTCAGTGCATCTGAAGGGGCCATAATTGAACACTCAACGGTATTTTACATCTAAGTAGTAAACTATTTGAAGGGAAAACATTTGGGGGTATGTACACATTTCCTTATTGTGATTGGTAAGAGAAATTAATTGAGAGTGTATATGTGGATTCAGAATGCTTTGTGTGCGCACATGTGCAATAATTTGCTCCAGAATGCTGCAAAGTCTGTAGACTATTCAGACCCCATTGTTTTTTCACATTTTGTTTTGTAAATAGTAAATGGTCTGCACTTATATAACGCTTTTTAACCTTAGCGCTTTACACTGTTTCTATTCACCTATTCAGACACACTCACATACCAATGGCAGCAGAGCTGCCAGCGGGAGCAACTTGGGGTTCAGTGACTTGCCCAAGGACGCTTCGGCATGTGGAGGCACGTGGGCCGGGGATAGAACCCTGTGATTAGTGGCCAACTCACTCTACCATCTGCAGCCTAAAATGCTTTAAATGCTTCCCCCCCCCCACATCAACACTGGTAAAAATTCTGGTAACTTTAATATTTCTGACCTCAAAATGGCATGCTGTGACTCATTTAATGGGCATGTGTTTAGGATTGCATAGAGGGTTGGCAATAATTTGGTGTAATATTTTGGTTCCAGGTTTTGAACATTTTTGTAAGGAGATGTTTTTATAAAATGTAGGCTTGTAATCTCTGTGTGAAATATCACAGTCACTGTTGGGGTTCATTTCTAAGCTTGGTAACCTCCCAAACAGAGTATTGCTAGTATAAGTGTTACTGGAAAACAAAGCTTTAAAAAAGCAGCTTTTCTCATTATTTTATTCAAAACCTGAGAGTACGGTAGTAGCCTTGTGTTTATATTTTTAAGTGAGTTTGTTGCTATTAATTTTATACTGCCAGAATAGAGTACAGAGGACAAATGCAATAATTAGCCTGTTTTTATTTTATTTCGCACGTGTAATTCAGTGTTACTCCTCACCTTTGAACATTTAAAAAAGCAAACTTTTCAGTGAAAAGAAATAAATACCCCTAAACAAATTTGTTGGGTTTGTATTAGGGGGTCAGAGAGAGCAACATATATTTCACATAATACCTGTTAAGTTAGCTAACTGATTACAGTCAACTGTTCACAAACTTTTTTTCCTAGTAGTTTTGCAAACATTGCAAACATCAAACTAACTTTTTAATCTTCCTCTCTCCAGGCTAAAACTGAAGCAGCAGGCTGACATTATCAGTTTGGTACATTGATGGTCAACAATTAACTTTAATAGAATAAAATAACTTTAACATGTAGTGCAGCTGGTTTACAAAATGTGAATGAATATTGAGCACACAACAAAAAGCATCTGCTAAATTAATAAATGTAACAAAAAATTCAGTGGCTTGGAAGCAAACTTTGTCTTTGATAAAAGCGCACAGGTGCTTGAACATCATGGCAATATTTCCACAGTCAGTCAACTGCCATGATGACTGTCCACACATTTCAGTCAGTAAATGCTTTGAAAATTCACTTAACATTTTACATACTCGGACAGTTGTGCATTGTGGAAAACAGATGGAATGTGTATCATTCAACTGTCCTATATGTGGATTCAAGCAGCTGTTTAATGATAAAACTGTTCAGTCATTTAAGGATCACTTAAAACATCCATCCATCCATCCATCCATCTTCTACCGCTTACTCCTTCTTCAGGGTTGCTGGGGGAACCTGGAGCCTATCCCAGGGAGCATCGGGCACAAGGCGGGGTACACCCTGGCACACTCACACACACTCACACATACCCATTCATACACTACGGACACTTTAGACACACCAATCAGCCTACCATGCATGTCTTTGGACTGGGGGAGGAAATCGGAGTACCCAGAAGAATCCCCCGCGTGAAGAACATGCAGATTCCGCACACACATGGCCCCAGCGGGAATCGAACCCTGGAGGTGTGAGGTAAACGTGCTAACCACTAAGCCACCGTGCGCCCCACTTAAAACATGAGGTGTTGAATTTTTCAAAAATTGTCACTACTATACTAATGTGTATTCCTCCTTCAATGCCCACAATCTTCCAAACGTCTTGTGAGAGACTCAATCATCATGGTTCTGGAAAAGCATGATGATGAATTAGTGGATGCCATTATGAAAAGTAATGTCTTTGTCAGTGCTACTGCAGAAGGTGCAAAGCTGTGAGCAGTAATTACCCACTGCCAATGCCAGTGCAATGTAATATAGATGGACACAGCAGTGTATGTTCCAGTACTACAGTTGCTTCAAACAATGTTTGAAAATATTGATCTTCTTGATAAAATTCAAGAAGCCAAACCATCGCCACCGGGAGTGTACATGTCTCATGAAGATAGAACTTTTTTTTTTTAATCAGTTATTGTGAGCAGCAAGAGAGCTGAAATTGTCACTTATTTTGTATGTAGATGACATAAAACTTTGAAAGTTGAAAGTTTAAGGCACATCTAGGAAGATCCACAAGCTTTATGCAGTATACTGGTTGCTTGCTAATGTACCCAGTAAATATATGTACAGTCTACACATCATACAGCTAGCTTTGCTATGCAACGTACCTGACTTGCAGAAGTGTGGTTATAAAAGTATTTGGTTATATTTGTTGAAAGACTTGCACAATCTTGAGCAGGATGGCATTTTCATTTAAACTCTTGATCAGTGTATCAGGGGAACTGTGTTGTGTGTGGCAGCTAATAATTTGGCTGCTCATGGTCTTGCAGGCTTTGTGCAGTCTTTCCGAGGATATTATGTTTGCAGATTCTGTTGCTGTACTGCAGACCTAATACAGGCCAGTGAGGTTTCTGAGATAGTTCAGCAAGAGAATGAAGGTCTGCCATGATCATGTAAAAAATGTTGTGCAAGGAAATAATGTAACCCACTTCAGTGTTACAGTTGAGCATTTTCATCCCGTTACATCCCGGTATTGTGCCTGTTGAGTTGGTTTTGTACATCCGTGAAAAGTTTAGACTGAAGTGTTTCACTCTTGAAAATATAAACACAAAAAATAGCACATTTCCATATTGGCACTCTGATAGGTTTGATAAAAACACAACTAATTCCGTAGAATTTTGCAGGCAAACTAAACACAGGTGGGAACAGGCATGAAAATTCCACTTTGCTGAGGTTACCACCACTTATGGTAAAAACTCCATGAAGGAGATGAAACATGTTCAATATAGATGGACCTTAAAGAAATTGTACAGTTATTGTTGTCTCCATCTTTCACAGAGAAATCCATCCAGTACATGCAGACTAAATTAAGTGATCACAGACAGGGTCTTAAAGCAGTGTTTCCGACTTTAAGCTCAGACCCAAGCATCATTATGTAGGGATGTGATGAGAACCGAAAGTTCAATACCAAGTTGGTACCAACATTCTTAAAATGTGACGGAACTTGTTTTTCTGCTGTATTGTAGGGAACGTTGGTAAGGTACCAAGGTTGCAATTCTTTCGGAACTGATGGGGGCAGCAAATACATGTTAATAAAAGTGTTTTAGTCTGTCCACAAGTGGTAAAGAAGAAGAACACCCACAAGCACACAGGAAAAACCACAGAAGACGGCAACAAGTTTAGCTCCGCCCCGACTCATTGAGAGGAAAAGAGAGGAAAGCTAGTTGAGAGGAAAAGTAGGATCAATTGCCAGTGTGCAACTCATTTCAAACAAAGGGAGGAAACACCTGGAATTTGGCGAAGCACCTGAAAGACGAGCCCTATATTATGTTTGTTTGAGGCAGCTGACATTGTGGCAGTGAAACCAGCTAACGTTATGCTCCATGTAATGTTTGCGTTAGCCAGTTATTTGTTAACAATGCTAACGCATTGCAATGTTACAAAACTACCTCCTAATGGACGACCGTGCATCACCATTCATCCCGTGTCCTGTCAGCTAAATGTAGCCTCATGTCAGTAATAAATATTCAAATGTTCATGCTTTTAATAAATCTTTTTCGCCTGCCACCATATTAGGGAATCTAAATTATCGTCTTGGACTTATACAGTTCAAAGTTTTAAATAGAGTCCATCTGTCCAAGTCGAGAATGTCTGTGATGTATCCGAATGTAGAGGACAAGTGTGAAATGCCATGGCTCTCCCGGTCATCTTAGCCATATGTTTTTCTTCTGCCCTGATCTCTATAGTTTTTGGTCTGGCTTTTTTACCATCATGTCCACTATTCTCAGGGTACATTTAAAGCCTTGTCCATTGATTGCTGTATTTGGGATTCTTCGAGCTTCAATTCCTTTGAGCTCGATACAAAAGGATGCTATTGCTTTCACATCCCTTACTACAAGACGTTCCCTACTGTTACACTGGAAGTCTGCTAAATACCCATCTATCTCCCATTGGATAAAGGACGTGATGTTTTTTCTGAAACTCGAGAAAATAAGATATACGATGAATGGTTGTACAGACAAGTTTTTCATGAATGGCATCCCTTTATTGCATACTTTATGGAGTTACAGACACTTCCCACTTAGTTAGGTTAGTGCCTGTTGTTGAATTCTATAATATCTTTATAACCAGCGACAGTTAATGGGTAGCCATGATGAGCCGGAGGGGTGGGTTGTGGGTTTAATTTTGTTTTCCTTTGTATAAAAGAAAAAAAACCTGTGAATATTTACTGCTGTTGCTCAATTTGTTTTTATTTTTGGGAAATGGTGGACAGAACAGAAATGGTGATTTAGAAAGGCTTAGCAGAAATGTTCAACAGAAATGTTTAGCAGAAAGGTGCAGTAGAAATGTTTAGCAGAAATGCGTTTAGCAGAAATGTTCATTAGAAATGTTCATTAGAAAAGGGAATCTAAATGAATGCTCGTATTCAGAGTATAAGGTGTGTGTGTGTGTGTGTGTGTGGGCGCTTAAGGAGTGCACATTAGCGCTTGTTATTAGCACTTAGCACTGTTTTATTAGTCATTGACAGATAGTGTTTGATAATTAAACATCTCCCTCTATATCTTTGCTAGTATCAGCCAGAGGAGGATGTCCTCCAGGAGTTTTAAATTTATTTATTTATTTTTTTATTATTATTATTATTATTTTTAACCACACTGTGGTATCAGCTTTGGTATCGAGTATTGTGTACTTTTGGTATTATCAGTACTGACTACTAGATTCTTGGTATCGTGACATCCCTATCATCATATTTAACATTATCCAGAACTGACTAAATGTTTTGGGCCTCTGGTCCACCTATGGACCAGGAGGTTTGAAGGAAAACATTTTTTTTTTCAAAAAGGTGATACAGGACACACAGAATTTCAAGTTTGTCTTGAAAACTCTTGCTACCAGGCATCAACAGATGATGGCATATCACCTCAATGCACCATTATTTTTCAGACCCCACATACAAGTCTGGTGTCACCTCTGTCCAAGTTGCTATTCTGCCTCAAGTGGCAAAAAACTTCATAGAGACCAAGACAGATAGACAAAACATAGACAGCAAATGAAAGGTTTCCACAAATGACAGAGCACGCAAATGGAATATTTGTTTCTGCAGGCCAGGCCGGTGTCTTAGCACTGGCAGGAAAAGCTTAAGAGTTAGCCAGACTGCTCTTAACTTTAGTAGGTTTATGTATTTCAACCTCATATGGCCTGTGTGCAGCAGCTGAAGCACACACCTACCCAGCAATTGAGGGAGGTATCCATGGTGATCGTCTCTCTCTCTCTGATGGGGTACTCCCCCTAAGGGTATCCTTTCTGAGAGGAAGGTCTTGTGATATAAGGACATATAGTTGCTGGTCACACTTTTGGGTGCAGCCTAAAGTTTATAATAGATCTCTGAAAATTCCTTAACAAGTTCAATGGCACCACTGAGATGGCCAGACTCTATGGTTTTCCTGGCTCGTCTGTGGGGTATTGGTGCAAATTAGAGCCAGATTCACAGGGCAGATCAGGGGCACGCAGGTGCTTAATGGGGCCTGGGAGCATGGCATATAACAGTGATGTGGCCAGAGCGTTATCTAGGTCCTAGGCAATATAGTAAGGTCTAGTATTCTTTGGTTGGATTTGTGATTCAGAGGCCTGGGCTGTCCTCTCTAGAGCCTCTGTGGCTTTGGACCCAAACAGCAGTTCAGGAGTGCACAGCATTTTGGTTGCTTCAGGCAGTGTGGACTGTGCTAGACACATCTGACACCATGCATTAACTAAAGTGGTGGAGAGTTTCTCAAACTTTCAATCTATGTGCCCTGCTGTGGGAAGCATCGCCACCAAGACATAGCTGCCCATGCATATCAGTCATACAGTTTTCTGAGTGTATAGGCTGGCATTAATCCCAAGCTTTTGTGGCCTGGCCAGATTGAGCATGGGTAGCATCAAAATCAAGCTCTAGGCCTGCTAATCGCTATTTGGGGCATAGCCTCACATTAGGTCCAAGGGACCTCTGAGCTGAAGGTTATGTCTTAACAGCTCTGAGTGTAAACTGGAACTAACTCCTAGCAAAATAGCAAAGCGCTGGACAAAAGAGTAAGCGAACACAATAAGCTACCAGTAGCACTTCCAGATGACAATTCACAGTCAATGATCCATGGGAAAAGGAAATGGATACACAAATGGATAGGGAATGATTAAAACATTAAAGTATTTTAAACTCACCACATCATAGTGTCCATACTGTGCAGCAAGGTGTAGAGGAATCTGGCCATCCTGTGAGGCTCCATTCACAGAAGCTCCTGCTCTGAGCAACATGAGCACAGAATCGGTTTTCCCCTGCCATGCAGCATAATGCAGTGGACGCATTCCTGCAGAACAAAAAAACCAGCAAGGCTATTATAGGAAATTATATATATATATATATATATATATATATATATATATATATATATACACACACACACACACACATACACACACACGGATTGGCTCCACACTACTTAACTGACTTATTAATCCACATCGCAGACTGCGCTCCTCACAGGGTAATCTATTAACTGTTCCACTAACCCACCTTAAATCTATGGGTGACAGGGCTTTTTCTGTCTACGCTCCATCACTTTGGAACTCTCGTCCCCCTGAACTCAGGGAAGCCCAGACTTTTGGCATTTTTAAAGCTCTTCTAAAGACACATTTTTTTAAACTTGCATTCGACTCCTGATGTCTTTTTAGATTGTTTTATATTTATTTTTTATACACACACACACACACACACACACACACTCTCTCTCTCTGCTAATACTGGCAACTTTGGTAAATATGAAGCAAATTCACAAAAATAGTCTACTCTCATTGATATCAAACAATTGCAAACACAACACAGGTTTATGCAAAAAATATCTTTGTTAAATATAGGTGTACAATTATTGACAGCACTAGGAATTCATATGGGGAAAATATATTTGAAACATATTCCTAATAATATTTAAAAATCTTTTTTTGTACACTTTGGTGACTACGAATAGAAAATTGTTTAACTATGACTTCCTGTTTCACAGGGGTAAAAATATGACATTAACACATAGGCCAAATTCCCTTAGTCATTCATAACAATGGGTAAGAGCAAGGAATATAGCTGTGATGTGCAGCAAAAGGTTGCTGAGCTTCACAAAATGGGAAGTGGCTATAAGAATATAGCAAAAGCATTGAAAATGCCCATTTCCACCGTCAGGGCAATAATTAAGAAGTTCAAGTCAACTGGAAATGTTATGAATCAACCTAGATTTGGATGAGTATCTATATTGTCTCAACGCAATGAAGAGGATGGTTTGAGTGGCCAAAAGATTTACAAGGATCACAGCTGGAGAATTGCAGAAGTTAGTTGCATTTTGGGGCCATAAAGTCTCCAAAACTACAATCCGAAGTCACCTACATCATCCAAAAACAAATTCAAGCATCTTCAGTTTGCCAGACAGTACTGGAACTTCAAATAGGATTGGGTTCTATGGTTTTGGTGCACACAGAGAGGTAGCCATATGGAAAAGTACCCCAGCATTTTGTTAGGATACATGGCCTCATTGATTCTATGAAATATCAACAGATATAATCTGAAAACCTGACAAGCTTAAAAAGCTTGAAAAAGATAAAATCTTAAAATGGGCCATTGTTGGATCTTCCCGCAGTACAATGATCCAAAACATACATCAAAATCAACAAAAAAACTGGTTTCCTGACTACACATTCAAGGTCCTGCCATGGCCATACCTGACCCCTGACCCATAGAAAACCTGTGGGCGAACTGAAGAGGAGAGTCCTCCAGCATAGACCTCGAAATTTGAAGGATCTGGAGTGTAATCTGTATGGAGGAATGGTCGCTTGCAATGTATTCTCAACCCTCATCAGGCATTATAGGAGAAGACTCACAGCTGTTATCTTGGCACAAAATATTGACTAAAAGGGTCACAATATTTGTTGCACACCATATTTAACAAAGGTTTTTTTGATAAACCTGTGCAATTGTTTTAATATCCATGATGTCACAATTCCCCTGTGAAGCAGCTTGTGTGGGTCTTCATGGATGTTTCTGGTTTCTTTTCGGTTTGTTCTCATCTTTATAAATATAGACCACCGTTCGAACTGCAAATGCATCCGTCTGATCTCCTTCACGACAAGCCGTGTGACAGATTGAACCGCCTCACAATGGATGCAGCGTTCGAATGGAGAGGAAGCCGAACCGGGGAGCCTATGCCAAGTATCCCCGCCTTGGATTCTATGAGTTTTGCACAACGGACTCATGAGGAAATGCCTGACCGGTACAATGTTTTTTTCGGGTATCCGGATTATTTTTTGATGGACTGTCAATGTTACTTTGTCAGCTTGTGCAACCCGAAGCCAACCGAAAGACAGTTTCTTCGGTTTATCATGTCTCGTTTTTTTGGCCCAGCTCGCACATGGGCACAGCGAGTAGCGGCCACGAGACCCTGGGTGCTGGAGGACATTAAGCAGTTTCTGGACTCATTTTTGGAGGAGTTCGGAGAACCAGGGCAGAACTACGACCTGGATAAAGTGCTGAGGGAAGCAAATTGGGCGACTAGTGCGGAGCTCCTCTTCCTTGTGAACTATGAGCGTGTGAGGCACCAAGTCCAAGCCATGTCTCGGGTCCAAGTCCGGGTCACAGCCAAGTCTCAAGTCCAGGTCACAGCCAAGTCTCACGTCCAAGCCACAGTCAAGTCTCATGCCCAAGCCACAGCCAAGTCTCATGTCCAAGCCACAACCGGAGTTCCAGTCCAAGCCAAGTTCCAGTCCAAGCCAAGTTCCAAAATCCAGTCCGTGCTCCAGCTCGAGCTTCGGCCAGAGCTCATGTCCAAGCACCAGCCACAGCTCATGCCCAAGACTCAGCCAAAGCCAAGTCTCAAGCACCCGTCATCCAAGTCCAGCCTCAGGCACAGCCCCAGCCTGACCCGCCCTGCAACCTCTATTATGAGGAGAGAGACAGAGCCATCACCGGTCATCCCGTGAAGCAGAATCCCCTCATTTCCAAATCTGCGGACCCAACAATCAGAGTTCCACTCACAGCCACGCCTCCAGGCCAAGCCACAGCCACACCTCCAGTCCAAGCCACAGCCACGCCTCCAGGCCAAGCCACAGCCACGCCTCCAGTCCAAGCCACAGTCACGTCTCAAGTACAAGCCCCAGTCACGCCGCCAGTCCAAGCTCCAGCCAAAACTCACGTGCAAGCTCCAACCCAAGCCATACCTCAAGCCCCAGTCACAGCCAAGCCTCACGTTCCAGTCACAGTCACTCAGAGTAAAAAAGATTCTGAATCTCGCAGGAAGAAAGCTCTGGCTGTAGCAGCAAAGAAGAAGCTGGAGCTTGGCCTGTCTGAGCGGGAGGCTCAACTCAACCAAGCTATTAAAGCTCGAGATGAAGCCCTGAGACAGCTGATGGAAGTACAGGCTCAGGTAAAGGATCAGTTGCGGGATGCAGATGAACTCCGAGCGGCGAGAGATGCAGCATTGAGCAACGCCAAGGAGAATGAACGATCTGTCATGATTCCCCCGTGAAGCATCGCTTGCACCTGCTTCTTCTGTGTTGTCTTCGTCCCGTCTCGTCATGCGTCACGTGTCTGGTATTGCCGGCAGCTGTTAGTGGTTGGGAGCTAATCTTGTGTGTGTGTATATATATCGTGAGCCGTGCTTTACATGGCGCGGTTGAATGAATAAGGTAGTGAATAATATAGTGAACTAACTAAGATTATAGTTAGAGAGAATCTTTGTTCCATGCCATGCCTCATAGTCATAGCCTAGGTTTAGTTTGTATAGTTTAGCATAGCCTAGCTTAGCTTAGAGTAGCTTTGTTGTTTTGTGTGAGTCTTCATGGATGTTTCTGGTTTCTTTTCGGTTTGTTCTCATCTTTATAAATAAAGACCACCGTTCGAACTGCAAATGCATCCATCTGATCTTCTTCAAGTCAAGCCGTGTGACACATGAGAGCATTTTTGTGAATTTTTTTAACAAAAGGTCAAAAGGTTAAACAGTAAAGATAATTTTTCACAGACATCACACACAAATATATACAGTGAGGGAAAAAAGTATTTGATCCCCTGCTGATTTTGTACGTTTCCCACTGACAAAGAAATGATCAGTCTAAAATTTTTATGGTAGATTTAATTGAACAGTGAGAGACAGAATAACAACAAAAAAATCCAGAAAAAACGCATGTCAAAAATGTTATTAATTGATTTGCATTTTAATGAGGGAAATATGTATTTGACCACTCTGTAAAACATGACTTAGTACTTGGTGGCAAAACCCTTGTTGGCAATTACAGAGGTCAGACGTTTCTTGTAGTTGGCCACCAGGTTTGCACACATCTCAGGAGGGATTTTGTCCCACTCCTCTTTGCAGATCTTCTCCAAGTCATTAAGGTTTCGAGGTTGACGTTTGGCAACTCGAACCTTCATCTCCCTCCACAGATTTTCTATGGGATTAAGGTCTGGAGACTGGCTAGGCCACTCTAGGACCTTAATGTGCTTCTTCTTGAACCACTCCTTTGTTGCCTTGGCCATGTGTTTTGGGTAATTGTCATGCTGGAATACCCATCCACGACCCATTTTCAATGCCCTGGCTGAGGGAAGGAGGTTCTCACCCAAGATTTGATGGTACATGGCCCCGTCCATCGTCCCTTTGATGCGGTGAATTTGTCCTGTCCCCTTAGCAGAAAAACACCCCCAAAGCATAATGTTTCCACCTCCATGTTTGACGGTGGGGATGGTGTTCTTGGGGTCATTGGCAGCATTCATCCTCCTCCAAACACAGCGAGTTGAGTTGATGCCAAAGAGCTCCATTTTGGTTGCTCCCAGTTGTCCTCTGAATCATTCAGATGTACATTGGCAAACTTCAGACGGGCATGTATATGTGCTTTCTTGAGCAGGGGGATCTTGCGAGCGCTGCAGGATTTCCTGTTCTTGGTGACTATGGTCCCAGCTGCCTTCGATCATTGACAAGATCCTCCCGTACAGTTCTGGGCTGATTCTGCACTGTTCTCATGATCATTCAAACTCCACGATGTCTTTCATGGAGCCCCAGGCCGAGGGAGATTAACAGTTCTTTTGTGTTTCTTCCATTTGCGAATAATCGCAACAACTGTTGTCACCAACTCACCAAGCTGCTTGGCAATGGTCTTGTAGCCCATTCCAGACTTGTGTAGATCTACAATCTTGTCCCGGACATCCTTGGAGAGCTCTTTGGTCTTGGCCATGGTGGAGAGTTTGGAATCTGATTTGAGTTTGGAATCTGATCTGAGTTTGGAATCTGATTGATTGATTGCTTCTGTGGACAGGTGTCTTTTATACAGGTAACAAGCTGAGATTAGGAGCACACTCTTAAATGGAGTGTGCTCCTAATCTCAGCACGTTACCTGTATAAAAGACACCTGGGAGCCAGAAATCTTTCTGATTGAGAGGGGGTCAAATACTTATTTCCCTCATTAAAATGCAAATCAATTTATAACATTTTTGACATGCATTTTTCTGGATTTGCTTTATTGTTATTCTGTCCCTCACTTTTCAAATAAATCTACCATTAAAATTATAGACTGATTTCTTTGTCAGTGGGCAAACGCACAAAATCAGCAGGGAATCAAATACTTTTTTCCCCTCACTGTGTATATACACATATATACACATTGTATATATATATATATATATATATATATATATATATATATACACACACACACACACACACACACACACGCACGCACGCACACACACGCTTGAATTTTCATATTTCAGCAAAAATATTACCTAAAACGTCATCAGAAATCCTAAAAGTAGATAAAGGGAGCCCAAGTAAAAAAATGAGACAAAAATATTATGCTTGGTCATTTACTTAGAATAAAATGATCTTTAGGAATTTTAGCCCATTTCTCAGTACAGAACAGCTTCAACTCTGGGATGTTGTTGGGTTTCCTCACATGAATTGTTTGTGTCAGGTCCTTCTACAACATTTCTCTTAGATTAAGGTCAGGACTTTAACTTGGTCATTCCAAAACATTAACTTTACTCTTCTTTAACCATTCTTTGGTAGAATGACTTGTGTTCTTAGGGTTGTTGTCATGCTGCATGACCCACTTTCTCTTAAGATTAAGTTCACTGACATTTTCCTTTAGAATTTGCTGGCACAATTCAGAATGTTTTGCTCCATCAATGATAGCAAGTCGTCCTGGCCCAGATGAAGCAAAGCCCAAGCCATGATACTACCACCACCATATTTCACAGATGGGTTAAGGTTCTTATGCTGGAATGCAGTTTTCCTTTCTCCAAAAATAACGCTTCATTTAACCCAAAAATTCTATTATGTTCTCATTCATCCAAAAAACATTTCCATTAGCCTTCTGGCTTGTCCATATGACATTTAGAAAACTGCAGATTGGCAGCAATGTTCTTTTTGGAGAGCAGTGGATTTATCCTTCCAATGCTGCCGTGCACACCATTGTTGTTCACTGTTCTCCTGATGGTGGTGAACATTAACATGAGCCAATGCGAGAGAGGCCTTCAGTTGATAGTTTTAAAAAAAAGCCATAAATTATTAGAAGTTACCCTGGGTTCCTTTGTCACCTTGGGAACATGTATTACTCTTGGAGTGAACTGTGTTGTTCGACCACTCCTGGGGAGGATAAAAATGGTCTCAAATTTCCTCCATTTGTACACAGTATGTCTGACTGTGGATTGGTGGAGTCCAAACTCTTTAGAGATGGTTTGGTAACCTTTTCCAGCCTGATGAGCAGTCAGTAATGTAATTTGTTCATGCCACGTTACACTTTCACAAAAGTGTTGTGAAGATCAGACTTTTATAGATCCCTGTTCTTTAAACAAAACAGGACAATCACACACAAATGATTGTCAGCCCAATTATTGAAAACACCTGACCCTAATTTCACCTTCAAATGAACTGCTAATCCTAGAGGTATTAGAATAGTACATTTCATGCAGGTAAGATGTAATCATATTTAATTGTCACTGCTGTTTGGGTGTCCTTTGTCCAGCTATCTCAGGTTCCAATGGGCAATAGTTGTTTAGACTACTGTATATATGATCGATATTGCTTTAAACGAATTTTCTTATTAGTTGACTGAAAACACTGACTATGCAATTGCAGAAGTGATGAAATTGCCAACAAGAAGACGCTGCCAACTTGTAGAGGGAAAAAAACATAATTCTATGACAAAAACCCTAGAAAATGTTGATGAATGAGAGCTTCATGCATAAAAGATTTTAAAAAATATACTGGCTGAAGTGATATCTAACTGTAATATTTTAAACAGGACTGTAATAGGTATAACCAAGCAGCTGCATATACAAGCTTACTAAAATGGTTAACATAACAAAAATGTAATATAATTATAGGGTGTGTGAAAATAAGTTTAGACATTTTGCACATTTATTAAAAAACAAAAAAAAAACAGAACTCTCATTTAGATAAATATTTAGACCCTTTATTCACGAATAGCATAATGCTGGCATATGATTGTTGAGATAGTCGGTGTTCCTGATGTGTTCAGCCACACACCGATTACATCACCTGTCCACCGCAGCATCGGTCCCACTGTCGTTTTGCTTTTTTATAGTAAAAATAATTTAGTTCAGAAAGAGAACAGATGCTACAATTAAAAACTGAACGTGTCTGCTCAATTCAGCATGTCCCGAATGAGTCAGAGATCAGATCAGGTTTATCACGTAACATAAAAAAAACTTTTGTGGCTCATCTCTGTATTTCTTTGGAAATTCTAATCAGGCCTTCTGATTCTTACTTCTCATGAGTGGTTTGCTTGTTGTATAGCCTCTTTATTTCAGCACTTGAAGTCTTTTTCACCCCTGCCCTGTGAATGTTGTTGGAGATGTCACTAACTGTTGTTTTTGGGTTTTTATTCATAGCTCTCACAATGTTTCGGTCATCAACTGCTGTTATTTTCCTTGGCCAACCGGTTACATGTGTGGTTGTTAGTACACCAGTGGTTTCTTTCTTTTTCAGGTCATTCCAAATTGCTGTACTTGCTTTGACCAATGCTTGTGCAATACACAGCTCTCTGGACGCATCATGTTGGTTTATCCTTTAAAGGTAAAAACCTAGGGCTCAAACTAAGCGTAGGCATTCAGAGCTATTAAATAATCAATTTAACAAGGCAAACATAGGCAACAAGAAAACACCCATCAGATGCATGTTCAAATATTTTTGGTCACTTGAATTAAAAATAGGTGGGTTTATAAAAAAGGTTCCATGTTCTAAGTTGTTTACCACATCTAGGTTTACAAATATAAAAGTGGAAATTCTGAATCTTCTGATATCAAACCCAAATGTCTTAACAATAAAATCGACCTTGCTGTTCCAATACTTTCGGAGGGAACTGTATCATACAGTTGTCAAAGAAATTACTCTGATTAACCCCAAATAAAGATCAGCTGTTTCTATAGGATTGCCTTGATATCTTCTTAGTTTCATCCAGGGGTGTCACTAGGACTAAACTTTCTAGTCACAAATTATTTTAGTCTAACCCGGAATGGTTTTTTTGCCTGGAACTGCCCAGGAAGTTTTAGTGGAAATGTGATAGGAATTAAGTAAATGTTAGATGTTTAACATAGTATGGCACTGTCTCTCTTTACAGTATGGGATGCTGACTGCTAAAATCTCCCCTGAAATATTTCCCAGTCAGCGTACTACAGCACATCTTGTGGCGTGGCTTGTGATTGGTCAGTCCAGCACCGCACTTCTCTCACAGTTTACTGCAGGTTATGTGCTGATAAAAATCTGGCATGACCTTTTTCAACCTTTTGGGTTCCCTTTTGAGTCCGAGTAGTTTCTCCTTGCCACCATTACCCCTGGCTTGCTCATTAGGACTAAATTCACACATTTAAAATCTATATTTTTTCTGTAAGGCTGCTTTGGGACAACATGCATTGTTAATAGCGCTACAAATATAACTGAACTGAACTGAATTAAATTGTATATGCCAAAGTGTTTCAGAGACAGCCACAGATTCAGTTTGGAATCATGCCATCATTTGTTGATGCATTAAACGAGAATGGTCTATTAAAAATATTTTGATAACTTTTGGCTAGCATGGTCTGAAGATGATCTGAATTGAATTTGGTGAAAATCGGGCCAACGGTCTAGGGCAGGGGTCAGCAACCTTTACCATTCAAAGAGCCATTTGGACCTGTTTCACACAGTTAAAAAAACACTGGGAGCCACAAAACCCTTTTGAAATTTTAAATGAAATAACACTGCATATAACGGGTCTTTTTTTGCCTTTGTGCTATGTATAAAGAAACTATAATGTGTTACATTTATGAAATCAGTGAACGACTGCAGAGAAAATGAAATATTTCTGCATGCAACAAAACACTTCTCCGAAAAAAAGACGTCGGGTTGAAGGTTAAGTAAAATACTCAATGTCTATTTGAGTCCTTGTAGTAATGGAAAAAAGAAAAAAAAAAAACGCCGAACTTAAATTATCCACTGGCAGCAAACAAAAATGCCATCCTCTCTCTGTGTGCCGTCATCCTTTTACTGGCACCGTGCAGTCACTTGTCAACCTGACTAATAAAATGTCTATTTCACTGAACAATGAAAAAATATTAATATATGCAAAATAATAGGCAATTAAAATGTTTATAATACTTGGCCAATGGGATTTCTGCTCCTGAACCTCAGCGCACAGCATCTGCACATCGGGGCTGTATGCCGTCACCTTCATCTTCACACAGGACTGTAAGCTGTCATCTGTGAGGCGTGTGCGATGTTTGTTTTTAATAAAGTTCATGTTGGAGACTGTCTGACTGATCTACATATGGACATATCGACGTGTGTGTATGCCGGAATGTATGCCAAGTAAAGCTAAAGGGTGACTATCGGGAATCGTCGTTTCAGTTTTACTTGGCATACATTCCGGCATACACACACGTCCATATGTCCATATGTAGATCAGTCAAACAGTTGAACTGCGCTGTGTGGCACACGGCTCCGGGTATAAATAGGCTTCCAGTCCTTAGTGCCGCAACCGTTCACAGCTGCCCGCTATTCCACAACACACGTGACCCCATGACCTCTGACCCGCCGGGACGAAGACATGACAGCAAGCACATGTGCGCTGCTTCCCAGGGGAGTCGTGACAATGTTAAAAGATCGCCATAATCCTTAAAGAATTACATTTTGAAAATGAACGAACTAAAATAAAATACATTTTAATTAAATACTCATTAATTATTTTCAAAAGCTGAGCCGCATCAGAGGGATCAAAGAGCCGCGGGTTGCCGACCCCTGGTCTAGGGGGATTTAGAAAAAGTAGGTTTTCAACAAAATTCAAAATAGCGGTAGGCAAGTTCAAGTGACTACGGCATAATTGGTATCATAGTTCTCGTCCCACTTTCATTACAATAGACAAAATTACTCAAAAGCTATTAACATTTTTTAAAATTCCATTATACATTTTTATTTAATTTTTTTTGTCTTGAAACTTCTTGAGTCTCCCGTATTGCCATAGCAAGGTATAAATAAATAAAAATATATATATAAAAAATAAACACAAATGTTACAGCTAAACCTGAGCAGCACACCAAGAAAATTCTATAGATTTAACAGGAGTGAAGGATTGAAGGGAACGGTATCTTAATGTGCTTTATTTAACCCAAATCAATCTATAAAATCCTACTCATTAAATGGCATGTTGTTATAACAATATACAACTTTTGTACTCTACCCAAGTCACACAAGCACTAAAATCATACAGGAACACAAATTAAAAATCTACCAGACCTTCACACCTACCCCAACTCCTACACTACACATACAGGATTCGCTTTCTCTTTCACTCAATCCAAGCCCTTCCACAATGCTCCAGACAATCTCACAAGACCTCACCATCATCACTACTATCAGTAATAACTCCATAGCAATTGGTTATGTACAAACTGCATTCAAGGCAGCAAGGTATATTCCCATTCTGAAGAAACCCAATCTGGGTTCATCAGACATCAGCAACTACCGACCAGTATCACTTCACTCTTTACTTTCTAAAATCCTCAAAAGCACATACACAATGAAATGTCTTTATATCTCTCACATAACAACGTCCAAGATCCTAACCAGTCTGGCTTCAAAGCGGCACAATCCACAGATACCGCCCTTGTGGCAGTCACTGCGAAGTTCCATCCCATTGGATCAGTCAAACTGTTATCAGTCCTCATCCTCCTTGACCTTTCAGCAGCATTTGGCATGGTCAACCACAACTACTGTCCGAACCACTCCATCCTTATGAGTCTTTGAATTCATGGCACAGACTTGCAATGGTTTAGTTCCTACCTGGTGGGTCAGTCTTCTCAGGTGACATGGAGGGAATCCACATCTGCTATATGCAGACCCTCCTTTGGCGTCCAAGACTCAGTACTTGTTCCTCTTCTGTTCTCACTCTATACTCAATCTCTTGGTGAGGTCATATCCTCATATGGGTTTCATACCACTTCTATACAGACACTAAACTCCTTTCCTCCCTCAGACACTCATGTTTCTGCTTGAATCTCAGCATGTCTTACAGACATCTCATGGTTGGCAGCTCATCAGCTGAAACTTAATCCCAAAAGAGTTTTTAGACTGATAGTACTCTTAGTCTGTGACCTAGTGAAACAGTATATATCAGGATGTATTTATTGGTAGAAAAAAAATAAAGCACTTCTGTAAGTCACACTAGTAAGTGCCACCGGCATATGCCAGAAATATACGTTTCTAACCATTGCTGTCCTTGATGTCCACAGTGGCATGCGCTTCTAACAACAGGGAGAGCAGGTCTGTTGTTCCTGTTAGAGTAGCATGGTGCAGTGCAGAAAATCTGTGCAAGAAAACAAGAAAGTATTAGAGATACAAGGAAAAATTAGAAACCAAACTAATAGTAATTAGGAAGAAGTGAAGTATTGTAAAAAATAAATAAATAAATAAATAAAAATAAAATTAAAAAAATATATAGTTTTCAAATCTAAAATAAATTCCAAAGTTAATAACCACTGATGGAAACCGTATTACATTTCCACTCACTAAGGGCAATTTGTAGTCACAAACAGAATTAGTTAGTTAATTATATGAAACATTATATATAAGCCAACTTGTTGGGATAACAGCTACCAGTGACAATAAAAATAATTTGCTGTAGACAAATATAATGTCTAGTCTATACAAAACGCATACTATAGTCTTAAGTAGAGTAGGTTATGTGAACATGAATGAATAAATAAATAAATACAAATGTGCACATATTTCCCAGTTCAAAAAACTCCAGCTATGGCATTTAACCAGTATCTGTAATAAAGTGTGAGGGGGCATCTGAACTGAGTGCACAAAGTAGTCTCAGCAAGTGTGGTATTTAAAAGTGACTGCATGATACCATGAATTGGAAAGTTTATTCACGAGCGTTTCACAGTGAAGCAAGTATGTGGAGAAACAGAGCACTTTAGTTCTATGAGTATGGAGCACAGAGACATGTACACTTATTTTCCTCTCATTCTCCACCATCTACTGTGGATATTTAAAAAAAAAAGTCTACAGGTTGTTGTGAATTTAAACCATGTCAGAACCTTTTTAACCTTTAATGTGAAAGTACAACATAAAAAAAAAATACAGAAATACTTTAGGAAATTAATATTAATAATTGGGAATGTGGAAGTGTTCAGAATCAACCAATCCCATTCAAATTCATGTTAAATACCAATTGCACTTCTGTAAGTCGCTCTGGATAAGGGCGTCTGCCAAATGCCATAAACATAAATGTAATTAGTATAAACATGCCATCAATTAAAGTGACTGATTAACCTCAAATAAGCCCTAAAGGATTTTCCTGATATCTTCTTGGTAACATCTAACTGGAAAAGCCATGGGCCACAAAGAGCTTAGAAGGCAGGTACGGGAACTTGTTGAAAATTATCAAACAGGAGTGGGTTACAAAAAATGTACAAAAGACATTGGATATACCATAGAACACTATAAAGAATCAACAAGTGAAGAAAAATGGGACAACACTGACATTACTAAGAAAAGATCTAAAACTAATGCGAACACTAGGAGAAAACTGATCAGGGAGGCTGCCAAGAGGCCTACAGCAACACGATTGCAGCAATTTCTGGCAAGTACTGGTTGCTCCCTACATGCAACAATCTACTGAATTCTTCATACAATGCCCTCCACTAATATTGGCACCCTTAGAAAATATGAGCAAAGAAGGCTATGAAAAATTGCCTTTATTTTTAAATTTATATATATCAGTGCCTTGCGAAAGTATTCGGCCCCCTTGAACTTTTCAAACCTTTGCCACATTTCAGGCTTCAAACATAAAGATTTAAAATTTTTATTTTTTGTGAAGAATCACCAACAAGTGGGACACAATTGTGAAGTGGAACGAAATCTATTGGATATTTTAAACTTTTTTAGCAAATAAAAAACTGAAAAGTGGTGCGTGCAAAATTATTCGGCCCCTTTACTTTCAGTGCAGCAAACTCACTCCAGAAGTTCAGCGAGGATCTCTGAATGATCCAATGTTGTCCTAAATGACTGATGGTGATAAATAGAATCCACCTGTGTGTAATCAAGTCTCTGTATAAATGCACCTGCTCTGTGATAGTCTCAGGGTTCTGTTGGAAGCGCAGAGAGCATCATGAAGACCAAGGAACACACCAGGCAGGTCCGTAATACTGTTGTGGAGAAGTTTAAAGCCGGATTTGGATACAAAAAGATTTCCCAAGCTTTAAACATCCCAAGGAGCACTGTGCAAGTGATCATTTTGAAATGGAAGGAGTATCAGACCACTGCAAATCTACCAAGACCTGGCCGTCCCTCTAAACTTTCAGCTCAGACAAGGAGAATACTGATCAGAGATGCAGCCAAAAGGCCCATGATCACTCTGGATGAACTGCAGAGAACTACAGCTGAGGTGGGAGAGTCTGTCCATAGGACAACAATCAATCGTACACTGCACAAATCTGGCGTTTATGGAAGAGTGGCAAGAAGAAAGCCATTTCTCAACGTTTGGTGTGACGTTTGGTGTGTCTCCCAGGTGACTTGTGGCAAACTTTAGACGAGACTTTTTATGGATATCTTTGAGAAATCTCTGAGAAAAGGTCAAATAACAAAATGGCAAACATGAATATAAGGCTTGGACAGTGACAGAGACTAAGCAGCTGAACATATACTTCGCAAAGTGTAAATGCTCAAAAAGTCTCTTATACGCTGTGTTTGTGATTATGTGCGAGATTGGGTGCAGGTGTGTGTAATTAGAGTTCCGGAGAAGGTGAACATGTGTGGGAAGTTTAGTCCATGGCAGCCATGTTTGTAGGCCACAGTGCCGGAGAGGACATGTAGTCACTGGTTTGCTGTGACATGACAGAACCCCACTCCCACCAAAATACTCTCCCTCCCCTGGTGGTCCTTGCCATCTGGGCAAAATGTCTTCACATGAACCAGGAGACTGAGTGGCGTCCTCAGCAGAGCAAGAAGACAGAGCAACATCCTCAGCGGAGCAAGAAGGTGGAGCAACATCCTCAGCGGAACGACGTCCTCCATCGACTCTGCAGGCTGAACTTGGTTGAATGTGTTAACAGACTCCAGCGCGAGCAGAACATGGGTAGTTGTGTCATCATACATGGGCGTGAGCAGAGCTTGGACGTCCGTGTCAGACTCGGTGTCAGCTTCAGGCATGAGGAGATCTTGGTTGGTCATGTCAACGGACTCTGGCGTGAGCATAGCTTGGTTGGTTGTGATGTCGGTTTCGGGCATAAGGAGAACTTGGTTGGTCGTATCAACAGACTCTGGCGTGAGCATAACCTGGTTAATAGTGATGTCAACTTCAGTTGTGAGCAGAACCTGGTTGTGACATCGGTTTCAGGCATGAGGAGAACTAGGGTGTTCGTGGCGTCAGTTTCAGACTGGAACATGGCGTGGAAGGTCACATCATCGTTCTCAGACTTGGACTTGGCGTGGGAGGTCACATTGTTGGCCTCATACAGGAAGTTGGTGTGAGAGGTCACCTCTTCGACCTCGGACAGAAGCTTGGCTTGAGAGGTCATCTCTTCGACCTCTCACCGGAACTTGGCTTGAAAGGTCAACTATTCAACCTCGGACAAGAACTTGGCTTGACAGGTCGCCTCTTCGACCTCGGACAGGAACTTGGCTTGAAAGGTGGCCACGTTGACCTCCGGCTGTAACTCTGCGGGTGAGAGCACCTTGTGCGTCTCAGGTTGGAGCCCTGGGCATGAGACCGTCTCGTGCGTCTCAGGCTGGAGCTCTGGAGAGGAGGTCACCACGTTGACCTCCAACTGGAGCTCTGCAGGTGAGACCATCTCATGAGTCTCAAGTTGGGGCTCTGGAGAGGAGGTCGTCATGTTGACCTCCAACTGGAGCTCTGGAGAGGAGGTCTTGTAGTAGGTGGTGAACGGCCTCGCAGGTTCATTCATGAGAACTGCCCCTCCCCAAAAACTCATCTAGGTTGGGGGTATACTCTGGACTCCCAAACTCCTTTATCAATAGTCCCACAAACTGAGTTACATTGTGAAGACCCTTGGATTCTGTACGGGCCAGATGCTCCGCCCACCGGCGGGCTTGGCCGACGAGCCGGGAGAGTATGAACCCAAGCCACTGCCTCTGGTCAGGCTTGGGGTGAGTCGGGCTCAAAAAATGTAATTGGCAGTCAAAAAAGAAAATACTCATGGTAGCCAAAAAAATCAATCATACAGCTCTGGGGGATCCATGGCAACCCATTGATATACTTGAGTCTTGATAGGGTGTTCCTTATTACCTTGGCAATGAGGCCTCCTTCGCTTTCCTGCTGCTTCTATGTTATCAGCGAAGTATTCGGTCACGAAATGGAGCCTGAGACGGAAGCAAGTGCATGTTTGGCAGTTTAATAACAACAAAGTCCAAGGGTAAGGCAGAAATCAGTAGTCAGGCAGAGGTCAGGTGATCAGGCAAAACTAGGCAGTGTGATGTGTTATATTTGAGGACCATAGTTTTTTTCCTAACATTTTCCGTATCAGGTTCCATATTTTGTATGATGGAGTACTTGTTGTAATGCTGGAGACAAATCTTCTCCAGCATTTTTTTTCACTTTATTTATAATTCTTCTAGCTTTTGCTCTACTCATCTAGAGTTTGATAAGATTTTCAATTGTTGGATGTCTGAAGAACAGTCCTGAAGAAATTTATGCCAATTTGCTTTTGTAATTTGCTATCTTTGTACATATGTTTCTTTCTCTCTGCCTTTGATGGTTACAATAATTGGGAAATGGTCACTTCCACAGAGGTCGTGCCAAACTTTCCATAATAATTTAGTCTGACAAATTGTTAGGTCGATTGCAGAGTACGTTCCATGTCCTGGATGTAGTTAGGTATTCAATCAATTATTTAAAAAGACATAAGTTGTAGTTATCTATAAAATCTTCAATCTTCTTTCCTTTTGTGTTACAGTGGTTACTGCCCCACAAATCCCCCATGGGACACTGCAGCTCCATAACTTCCACATCTTGGTTAGTTTTGTCTTTGAGGTTTCATCCTTATTGTTGCTTTAATTTGCCTTTTGGTTTCCTGTTATTGAGCTTTGACTGGAGTGAATGTTATTTTCTTTGCTTTCAGGAAACTGATTCTCTTAGTACACCTGATCTTCTGTATTTCTTTTTCTTTCATCCACATGGGAGATTGTTTTGATGCAGCTGAATGGTCACTTGTGCAAACACCATTTTGATGGTGTCACATATCCCTCATGTCATGGCCTACCTCCCTATAGTTACAGCAGGTATGTTTGTTGTTGCAGTCATTAGACAGTTGAAACATCATATAGGATTGGGTCCACTGGAAAACTTAAGTATCCAAATAAAAGTTTACCTGGGATTAGCAGTTTATTAAAGGTGATATACGTAACACTTAATCATTCGCTCTTCTCTTTTGATTACTATTCTTTTGATGTTCAGTACTCCTTGGGTCTTGAGCTCATGTGTTATTTCTTCATCCACATCATCCAACGTTCTAGTTCGGATTAGTCCTTTACTGTAATTCAAAGTTGGGCGAAGAGATGTTGTTATTTTAACTCCAGCTAACATGCTGGCATGTAGTAGATTTTCAGCATTGACCTTTTTACTGCACTCAAGAATACGTCCAGATCATTTTGTTTCACTTCCTTTACTATTCCTTTACTTCCTTTCACTTTTCCTGGAATATCTTTTTGGATAGTCAGGGGAAAGACTGATGATTGGAGAATCTGGAGCAGCAGCTTCAAAGATGATGAAAAGAGCATGTCTATTTTTGAGGTACTTTCAGTATCCAGGTCCAAGAAACTTTTTTTTAGGTTTGTTTTGTAGCCATGTTTTGAGTTTTTCGTTTCGTCATCTCTGCTCTCCATCCACCTTGGAGTCCAAAAGTAAGGGATGCACAGTGCCATAGAGATCCAGCAGATTATGCTTCAGAGATACAAGGATGATACTCAAGCAAAATAAGCAACAAGTTGCTCAATTTACTTGATTGACCCTTAGCAAACACGTACTGGAAATCTGAGAGATATTTGATGTTCAGCTATTGCAAAGTATTCCCATGGCGTGTCTTGACCAGTCGATTGATTGGATCGAGCCATTCCAACCTCCCGTCTAGGTGAAGTAGGAGCTAAAGTACCATGTCGTCCTATTAATTATTTCTTATAACGGAGATAGGATAAAAAGAATCTATAAACTCCAGGTCTTTATAGAGTGTTGGTAAAAACGTTTTGCTATAACCGTAGCAGGGGGGGCTTGAGGGTTGTTCTTTCTTGCCCAAGGAGGCAAGCACTACGGAGGGAAAGAACGTGCCACTGTTCATTTCACAGGCTACCATCATAAAGATGGGTCCCGAGCAATTCCCAGCTAATGTGTGTGAAAGATACAGGGTTTGAGAGGAACAAAGCTATACTGCAAACATGGAAAAGACTTTCCTGTAGTATCAATGACCTGGCACAGGTCCTCTGGCACAAAACCACGGTCACTTTCAATACAGGGTAATTTTTTTACAACCCCAATTCTGAAAATGTTGGGACAGTATGGAAAATGCAAAAAACACACTCCAAAAAAATTGGGACAATCAACTGTTTACCACTGTGTAACGTCACCTTTTCTTTTAATAACACTTGTTAAGCATTTGGACACTGAAGACACCAGTTGGTTAAGTTTAGCAAGCGGAATTGTCCCCCATTCATCCATTATGCATTTCAGCTGCGAGAACATGACAGCTGTTTTGTTCAAAACCTATTTGAAATGTTGACTCGTCGGACCACAAAACACGATTCCACTGTGCTACTGAACATCTCAGAAGAAACCGAGCCCGGAGAAGTCGGCGGTGCTTCTGGACAGTGTTGATGAGTATGTGTTAAGTATGGCTTCTGATTTGCATAGTGAAGCCTTAACTTGCATCTGTAGATGCAGCGGCAAACGATGTTGACCAACAAAGGTTTACCAAAGTATTCCCAAGCCCAGGACAAGATATCCATTATAGACTCATGACGGTTTTTAAGACAGCGATGTCTTTTTTGGGCCTTGCCCTTTACGCACCAAATTTGACTGGATTCCTTCAATCTTTTAATTATATTGTGCACTGTAAAAGGTGAAATGCTCAAAATCCTACCGATTTATCTTTGAGGACTGTCGAAGTGTTGGATTATTCACTGAAGTATCTGTTGGCAGATTGGTGAGTCTCGACCCATCCTTGCGTTTGAAGAACCAGGCCTTTTTTGGAAGCTCCTTATATACTATGATTAGATGACTGCGTCACCTGTTTCACATCACCTTCTTATTTCTACTTGTCACATCACTATTGGTCCTAAATTGCCCCTGTCCCAACTATTTTGGTACATGTTGAATGCATCAATTTCTAAATAAATGTATACCTTCAAATAAAACTATGCAGTTGATTAACATCAAATACCTTGCCCTTATACTTTTTGTTGCAGAATTGGGGTTGTAACTATTGCACAGCCAGAAAATCAAAAACATATAAGTTTAAGTAAATAAGATGCCAAAATACTGCATTTACCAGTGCAATGTATAAACTACTGTTAAAATTAAAAACATACAGTCAGGCCTATAAATATTTGGACAAAGTTATTGTTATTTTAACTGTCTACCACAATATAGAAAGTTACTGTACAATACAGTTACAATATATGGTTACAATATAAACATCTACCACAACAATTGGACATCAAATATATAAGGAAAAAAAACAAATTAAATTGGATCAAAATGCAGACTTTAAGCTTTAATGTGTAAATTGTTTTATATCCAAATCTGGTGAATGGTGTAGGATTTACAGCACTTTTTATATATGGCTAGGGATGTGACGGTAAGGAAAGTTTCCCACCGGTTAATCGACGTGTGACAACACTGGTAATACTAGTATCACCGGCTTTCCTTTTAAATTGCTTATAAAAGCGTGTGCGGCCGTGTGCATTTTAATTTCACTTTCGAATTAGCAGCAATTCGGGGGCAGCAATTGCTTGAATGGTGGGTTAATTATTATTATTATTATTATTTATGAAAATCACAACAAAACAGTACAATGAGAAACCCGCTTATATTAAACATAAACCTTTTGAAAACAAATCTTCATCTTTCAGTCAGCTCGCCTCACTCTTGTTAAATGAAATGAAATCTGTTCTGTGCTGCTGAATTGAGCAGACGCATTCAGTTTTTAATTTTAGCAGCCATTCTCTAACTGAACTAAATGATTTTTATGACTATAAAAAAAAGCAAAACAGCAGTGCTTATGTAATGGGTAGAGCAAAGTGGGTAAAGTGCTGACTTACTGCAAAAACAGCTTTTGGAAAAAACAAACACACCCAGAGCAACACAAAACACAAATTAGTGTTTACAGATGACACTGCATAATTCTGAGGTACCTTGCCTCAACCTGACTAAGCAAAAGGTGTGCTTCACCTCAGGGCAGAAGATCCCAATCTTCTTTCAGGATCACAACTAGCATGGGAAGTTCACATGAAATGGAGAAATTCGCAACAGATAGGAAATCAACCTGGTCACCTTAGTAGGGGATGTAAAATTACCCTCTTTTCCCCATGGTCGTTAACCCTGTAGACCAAAACATGAGTGAATGATGTTCAAATAAAAAGTGTGTGTATATATATATATATATATATATATATATATATATATATATATATATATATATATATAAAATATATATAAAATTTATGTATATAAAATATATATAAAAACCTGTGCAGACCTGTCTGAGGTGCTGTGGCCTTGAGATCTTAAGAGAGCTGTTCATAAACAAATGCCCTCAAACATCACTGAAAATAAGAGTAGGCCAAAATTTCTCCAAAAGGATGTGAGACTGAAACTCCTACAGAAAACATTTACTTCAAGTTATTGTTGCTAAAGATGGTTCTACATGTTACTGAATTATAGGGTGTACTTATTTCTTCCCCACCAGGTTTCTGAATGTTGGTTTATGTTTAAGGGAAAATGATTACATATTGAACTCTATTGGGTTCTTTTTACCTGAGGTAATTTGTTCGTTACAGAAGTTGGTGAGGACTACACAGTTGTTATTTAGGCCCTGATGAATAAAAAATTTAACGAGGGTGTAATTTATTTTTCCCATAACAGTATATTGAAGGCCACAGTGGAAAAATGACTTACCCTTCTGGATCCTGATAGTTGATATTCAGTCTCTTGGTGGAGCCTAATAATTCTGCAAAAGAGGAAGTGGAATACAGTAGTCAGAACTCTCTTTAAAAGCTAAATTTACCCTTCAAAAAGTAGTTTTCTAAAGTCAGTCACCCAGAATCTTTTGAGTCACCTGGGATTAGTGTTCATTTTGTCAGCAATATTTTGATTTAGTCTTAGTTCTGTTGTCAAATGTCCTTGATAGTTTGAGGATATTTCGTCTTATATTTTCAACCAGTCTTAGAAAACTAAGTACTGTAGTCTAGTTTTTCTCAGCAAAAACTGGTGATAATTTAGTCACAGAAAACTATAGATATTTTTAGCCATGAAATTATTACTGACTAACATTGCAGTCAATCTAGTCTAGGCAGTGGAGAAATGGCAGTGATACACTGGTGGGGACTGTAAAATATATAACATACTGTATGTTATAATATAAACCTATAAATATAAATCTCTCTATAATATATAATAACATTACACTTATTCCATGTCTCCTCCAAACAATATGCTTTCTTGCGTATCAAGACAGGGATATTCATGAATTGTGTGTGGCACAAAGACATAATTCATTCATCCTTATCTTCTATATCCCGACCCTCACTCCTAGCTTTTTAAAAAAAAAAAACTTTGGACAGTATGGAAAATTATAATAAAAACAAAGAGGAATGATTTGTAAATGTACTTTAACTTTCATTTAAATAATAAAAGAAAAACATATAAAGACAAGGTATTTGATGTTTTGCCTAAACAACTGCATGGGTTTTGGAAGGTAAATAATTATTTTGAAAATGGTGCGTGCAACACATTCCAAAAAAGCTGGGACAGGGGAAATTTAGGACTAATAGCAATATGACAAGTAAGAAATAAGAAGGTGATGTGAAACTGGTGATGCAATCGTCTAATCATAGTACATAAGGAGCCACGAAAAAAGGCCTAGTCCTTCAAGAACAAGGATGGGTCGAGACTCGCCAATCTGCCAACAGAACCATCAGAGAACAATCCAACATTTTGAGAACAACATTCCCCAAAGACAAACCAGTAAGATTTGGGGCATTTCACCTTCTACAGTGCAAAATATAATTAGGTCAAAACTTGGTGCGTAAAGGGCAAGTTCAAAAACCACTTGTGAATGCGCGTGATCTCCGATCCATCAGATGTCAGTGTCCTAAAAACAGTCATGAGTCTGTAATGGACATCCTGACGTGGGCTCGGGAATACTTTGGTAAACCTTTGTCACTCAACACCATTCGCCGCTGCATCCACAGATGCAATTTAAGGCTTTACTATGCAAATCAGAAGCTCCGCCAACTTCTGTGGGCTCGGTCTCATCTGAGATGGACAGTAGCACCGCGGAATTGTGTTTTCTGGTCCGACAATCAACATTTCAAATAGTTTTTGACAAAACCCGTAGTGTTCTCTGGGCCAAAGCGGAAAAAAGAGCATCCAAGCTGTTTTCAGCATCAGGTCCAAAAAGCAAATTGGCAGTCGTTTAAAATCTGTGCCATTTGTAGATTGTCCTTACAATGGAATAATGTATTTCAAAGAATTTGAAGATCTTTTTAAATACCAGGCATCCACAACCATTTTTCTGATGGCCTTACAGAACTCTTTAGAGCTTGGCATGATGACACTACACACCTCAGTAGTAAAGGGAACACCAGACACTAGATATGAGAGGGGTTTAAATAAGACACACTCCCTGAGTAGGTTCTAATCACTGGTAGCCAATCTATATCTAATCTGTATCACCTTTATTAATAGGCACTGTTTCAAAGAGGGTCAAAGATTTGTTTGTAAAAATGTCAAACAACAACAATTTGCATAGGGTGTACTTATCTTTTCATATGACTAGTGTGTGTCACACAGAGAGAGAAATGAAAATATGAAGATACAGGAGATATGTTTTATATATATATATATATATATATATATATATCTTCTTTAACAAGGCAGTGGTCATCTTGGAGGTGTGTTTGGGGGTCATTATCATGCTGTAATACTACATACTGATCATGCTCTGCTTCAGTATGTCACAGGACATGTGCCAACACGGTCTCATAATCCATGTCCTTAGTCTGCTTGTCTTCAGCAAACTGTTTGCGGGCTTTCTTGTGCATCATCTTCCTTTTGGGATGACAGCCATGCAGACTAATTTGATGCAGTGTGCGGTGTATGGTCTGAGCACTGACAGGCTGACCCCCCACCCCTTCAACCTCTGCAGCAATGCTGGCAGCACTCATATGTGTATTCTTTGAGGAAACCATGAATGTATTGAAAAAATATTAGACATTAATGGCTGTGTGTTGAGTTATTTTGAGGGGACAGCAAATTTACACTGTTACACAAGCTGTACACTCACTACTTTACATTGTAGCAAAGTGTCATTTCTTCAGTGTTGTCACATGAAAAGATATACCGTAATTTCCGGACTATAAGCCGCTACTTTTTTCACACGCTTTGAACACTGCGGCTTAAACAATGATGCGGCTAATTTATGGATTTTTACGGGCTACGAGTTTCATGCCGCCAAAACATTTAGCCTCGTCACATCGGACAAATGAAATTACCCAACAGGTCACAGTGGACCAATGAAACTGTTCGAATTAAATCTAACGCGCTCACACTACATTTTTCAGATCAGTCGTTTTGCACTTCATGCACACCCCCTCATCAGGGAAAACACACGAAGAAATGCACATTGGTTGACGTCAGTCTCCGCCCCGTCATGTGCTGTCCGCATGTATTGCCCGCAGCTGTTAGCAGTTTGGCTGGTGTGTATATATACTGGGAGCCATGACACACACAACGCGGGTAATTAGATATAGAGTTAGAATTAGATAGCGAATATAGTTTGAGTCTTTGTTCATGCCATGTGTCTTAGTTCTTGTTCATGTATCCTAGCCATAGTCCATGTCTGAGTTCATGTCAAGGCTAGTTAGCTTATAGCATAGCTTGTAGCATAGCTTATAGCCTAGTAGCTTGTAGCATAGCTTATAGCCTAGTAGCAGATAGTATAGCTTAGATTTGTATAGACTTAGTTTAGAATATAGATGTAGAAGTGGTTTATAGAGTATTGATATAGAGTCTTTGTTCCATGTCCATGTTCATAGTCATAGTCATGTTTCATGTCATAGTTAATGTTTAGGTTAGTTGGTTTAGTTAGCTTAGTTCATTGAGTTGGTCATGGTTCTTGTTTCTCTTGAGTCTGCTCTCCTCTGTTTCAATAAAAGGTCTCGTCCTAACTGAACTTGCATCCGTCCTACTTCGTTTACGTCACGAATCGTGACAGTTACAACGTGGACACCTGCGGCTTATAGACAAGTGCGGCCTATATATGTACTTTATCGCTTTGCTTATTTGTAAGTCGCTTTGGATAAAAGTGTCTGCTAAATGAATAAATGTAAATGTAAATGTAAATGTACAAAATTGTTTTTCTTTTTAAAGTTATTGAGTGCGGCTTATATTCAGGTGCGCTCAATAGTCCGAAAATTACGGTAATCAAATATTTCCAAAAATTTGAGGGGTGTACTCACTTTTGGAGATACTGTATATAAAATTTTTAGAACCACTAATAATAAAACAGCAAATTTCATTTGGTTTGTCATATAATTTTTATGCATATCCAAACAAGAAGATAAATGTGAAAGACTTCATTTTTGCTAATTACTATTAATTGGCCAAACTATTCAGTACTACCATCACCTGGGCATTTCCAATTACTTTAATTTACAGTAGGTATGGACTATTTAGTCAAAATCTTCTTCCCATGTTTTCATTCCCGTGTGTGTGCCCTTGAATGGCAAACAAGCTCAAGACCCAACCTGCATCTGGAGCAAAACCCCAACTAAATTTGTTATAAAAATCTCCAGCTAAAAGTAGAAAAGCCACTGCCAGTATTGAAACTGCACAATTACATGTTTACCCAAAAATGAGAGACAACGCCTCCAAAATGGCTTGCTTTCTGTCTGCAATTAGCAGAGTTTAAGTCCAAGCAGCACAGAAAAGCATTTTCTCTGACTTTGGTGGAGTTACACATTCTCCATCCACAATTATTAGTGGAAACAGGCATCACAAAACACTGTGTACCTCTTGCAGTCCCAAAAGATTACAATTTCTTTATCAACTGTGATCTTTGTCTCTTTAGAGGTAGACTGGACTTGCCTTGAAAAAAGCATTTAATGAGGGAGGACATATTTCTAGTAGAATAAATGTTGTACCTTACTTACACAGAGTATCTATTGTACCTACACAACACTATTAGCCTGCCTTAGCTGTTAAGACCTAATTAGATTCAAAGGGAAAGTAGTCTGCTAAATCCATTTCTATGCAATATGAAGGCAAACTATTTTCCATATACTTTTCACAGAATCATGACTTTGTGCAACAATGGCTTAATGTTCAGCTATGTTCCTTTATGATAACTCCAAGGTCAGAATTGACAGCATATTCTCTCTCTCTTTCTTTATTTATTTCTCTCTCTCTCTCTCTCTCTCTCTCTCTCTTCTCAGACACACACACACAGAAAAAACGGTGCATAGAACAAATAGTGAATTCCTGCTCCTATTAAATTATCAGTAAATGAGACTGGGGACAGCTCTGTGATCTGGGATTTTCATAAGTTTAATTCTAGTGAGATACATACTACCAAGGATGGTCTTGGTAATATTGATACCCTGCTATATTTACAGTACCACTCAAAAGTTTGGACAGCATTGCTGACTCAGCATATTTTTTCAACTGGTTTCCAGAGGTAGCCACATGGAATGCTACTCAAACAGTTCTGAAGGAGCTGCCATAAGTTCTGAGAATATTTTTCAGTCGAAACTCGTCTCAAACCAGCTCTATATAGGCCGGGTGATTGGGGGCCTGGGTCATCTGTCACAGCACTCATCTCAGTCCATGTTCACAGGATAATAATTATACAACTTCATATGCTTAGGGCAGGGGTGGACAAAGATTTTGAATCAAAGGCCACATCAAGTTTTGAAATCAAGTGAAAGGCTGCATACTATATGCGTGACAAATGAAGCTTAAAAAAAATTATTCCAAATTGATAAACAATTACTACTGTGCTATGGGTATATATTGACGTTGTTGTTTTTTTTAACAATTATACATTTCTAGAACACCTCAAACACAGTTTCCTGCATCTCCACTCTTGTGCACATTACTTGATATACATACAAATATGACAACAGATGTGTAATAAACAGCTCTGAAACATTTGGCATATTAAGGAATATTATGGAAATGTTATTTAGAATAATGAGCCTGGCCCCATCTCTTTGCAAGAGCACCAAATTCTGGTGTAATCTTTGATGAAGAGATCCTCAAAATAGCTTACAATGGCTATTTGTGCTGTGTAATCTGTACTGGGATTTGTTGTAGTTCATTACTGAGAAGGTTTGTTCACATACAAAAGTACACCTAAATAAAACAAGCATCTTTTGGGCATGTTTTTTTTATGTTTGGAAACTTTTTTCTTCCAGTGAGGCATAACCCTGGTTAATTATTGCTGTTTTGAACTTCTCCAAAGCACTGTCACTTCAGATGTTTCGTTGTGTGTCTGGTGGTGATTAGTCACTGTCAAAAAACAGGACATGATACAAGTTCAAGTTCAGTTTCGATGTTCATAAAATCTGTGAAGCAATGGGAAAACTCATCATGCTACTGTACGTCTTGTCGTATTGGTGTGTTTAGCGCGGCCAGTGTCGGAAAATGAGAGGGATTGGTTGCCTATTTGTCTGAAGAACAACGTAGGTTTGGCTTTGAACGGTTTCATGTTGGTATACAATTCATGCACAAAAAAATCCTTTCCCTGTAGTTTCATATCTAGATCATTCAGATGCCCCAATATGTCCACACTGAATGCAAAGTCGGCCAGACTGGCCGACTGGTAACAATATTACCAGACTGTGTCTTGGATCTCGAAAACCGTCAGCTTTACCAACCATATCAAGAAACGTTGCTATCTCACTTCTCAGTTCCCAGACAGGGTGATGCCCAGGGTGATACACTTTGCCCAGGCTTAGCCAGCACACATTTGAATGGTACAGCATATAAAGACAATACATTTGAATTAAACTAAACATTTTAAGCAATTCGCACCAGTTTCCCCAACCCCTTGCACACAGTGAAGAATTTTTGGACATAAACATACTGCAATACGTAAACACGGTTATGCTTCCATGCTACACAAGTTCCACTTTGCAAATTTACAGGTTACAATCTTTCTTCTTGGCATTTAAAATGAAAAGCTACCATGACTTAGAGGACCTGGGTTGCACACTTTTTTCCGCTGTCATTTGACAAACTCCGTCTGATGGTAACTGAGGTCATGTTGGGCATAAAAAGCAACACTGAGAGTAAACTGAAAAAATTCATTTTCTTTGACTCTTTGGTATTGTGCTATGGCTAGTTGACTATACGCATTGACTGAAAAACGGTTTTACTTCCAGTTAGTCAAAAATGCTGTTCCATTTGAGATGATACTACCCTTCTAAAATTCATACACTACACAGTAAAGTATATAGTGCATAGTGCAAGTGTATGCCATTTGGGACACAACTTTGGCTGTACTCTCCAATGCATGTATTCTGAAACAAAGGAAACAAATGCTACCCTGCCTGAAAGGATTTTCTTCCTCAGTCACGTGATGATTTCACCTCCGTCTGATGGAGACTGAGGTCATGTTGGGAATAAAAGATAATGGTGACAAACAGTAAAGTGAAGAAAGTCATTGTCGGTGACTCTGGGTCTCTGCTAATGCTTACATGCGTATGAGGTCATGCGCCGTAGACTAGGAAGCAGCTTACACTTCCAGTTAGTAAAAAAAAAACGCTAGTAATATATTTGAGATGATATTACCTTTCTAAAATTCATATACTAGACGGTAGAGTACAGAGTGCACAGTGTAAGTGTACAGTACTTCATTTGGGACACATCTGTTTAGTGTTTAGTGTACTCTCCAAAGAGTGTTTTCTGAACAAATGTAACGTAATGAGTTAATCTCCCCCGTGCCGCGCACAGACCAACTAATCGATAATGAGATTCGTTGACAACGATTTTCATAATTGATTATTATCGAATAGTTGTTGCAGCTCTAGAGCCATGACAAATTAATTTACCTTCTGATATACTAAATTTAATATTTTCAGGTCATTTTACAGGCAGTATACAAAAGACAACAACCGTTAACCTGTTCCATCTTGTAAATAAATACAAAAAACCTCAAATGTTCAGTCTTTGAAGTCTGCTCCACTTAAATATATTTAAAGCTACACTATTAGCCATTTTCCATTGTCATGGTTCTGGGCTGGACCCAGTTCTCGAACAGCTTTAGTATATATCTGAATAATCTCATAGGATGTGATTGGATGAGTCCATTTACCCATCAGATGCAAAGCGCATTAGTGTAATGGTGTTCATTACTGATGCTCCGATCAGGATTTTTATAGCCGAAACCGAGTTAGTCACCTTGATCAACCAATACCGATCCAGATACCTTTTTTGTTTAAGCTTTAATCAGGAGGTCTGTCAGTTAAATGTAAGCTGTTTGCTCATGGGCAACGTTACGGGTGAGTGAAAACGGGAAACAGAAGGAAGTCAGTCGATCAGGCGAACAGACCAGGGCAGGGAATCGTAATCGGGAAACAGGCGAATAAGTCCAAGAAACCAGGAAAATCCAGAAGATACCTAACGGCTTGGTTGAACAACTGAGTCACTATAATTGAGCGTTTACTTCACGAGGGCACGACTTTTAACGATGCCTTTTATAACTTCCTCAGCCACACAGGTGTTGGTGATCAATACTCAGGTGAACTTGAGCGCGGGCATGGCTGGGAAGTGTAGTCCCACGTCCGCCATGTCCGTAAGTAGCGCCGCCCTCTGAGTATTGTGGCTGTGAGTTTGCCGTGGCGTAACAATAATAGTAATAACAAAACACTGTTGGTTAATTGAAATAAACAAGCATACAGTATTTATTTTTAAATACCCTGAACAATAAAGAGTACTCATTAAAAGGAAACTATCACAAGCATGATCTAGCCTACTGAGTTTGAGGTCAAATTTATAGGAATGCAGCCCATAGTAATTAAACATTATTTCATTTCTTATTTTATTTATATTTAATGACTATTATAATTTTTTATATAAAATTATTTATTTAACACTAAGCACATTTTCTGTCTTTAAATTTTATTAGTTTTTTTGTTTATCAGTTGTTTAGATCAGTTCCCCCAGTAGTGTTGCCATGTCTGAGGATAATATTGTATTTTGGGAGGGATTAAATCAAACATGAAAACTGGAGTTGACTTTTCTAGTGATATCTGGCAACCATGAGCTTAAATGAAGTGAATGAGCTGTCTGTGTGAGCCAGGAAGAAGTGTGAGCGAGGTGAAGAGAGAATGGCAGTGTACTGTATATTTGCAGACTGAACCGTTGCTACTCTTGATTATGATTGATGAGGAATTATTTAATTAATAAGTTTGATTTACACCCAGCATTATTATTCATTTAGTCGCGCCCAATGCCGCTGAGGCTACACGAGTAGGTCACATTCGCAGGTTCAGGTGATGTTGCGAGATAAATAAAAGATTGCAGTTTGTATGATCGGCAAGCTGAGAGAAGCAGATGATATACCGTGTTACTCTTGTCACCGTAATGGCTTCTTTGCAATATTTGCACACTTGTTCGGTTGACTGAGGTGATGAAAAGCAGCATGAAAGTAACTGTTGCACATTTTGGAGTTGTCGATTTTATTACGATGTATAATACAACTTCAAACAGGTCACTCGCACTCGTGTGCCCATTTTTTTTTTCACAGTCGCCCAAACTATTTTTCAGTTGCAAATGCGACTGAAATGGTCACACTGTAGAGCCCTGCTAAGTGACTTAACACAGAAAATGTGTTTAGGTGTGAGTTTCAATGCCAGGTAAGTGACCCGGACACAATAGCTCTTATTTAACCACCTCAAAAATCTCCACAGAATTGTTCTAAAGCTTGTACCTAAACACCAATGAAAATGTTTATCATTGGCCTTTGGTCTAAAAAGCGATTTCTGCATAACTCACTCCAGACGTGAAAAAATAAATAACCATCACAGCCAATGCATGTCATGAATCCTATAAGAAAACGGTGTGTATATTGAAGGGATATTTTACTCACTGTTTCTGCTGCCTTTGAACTTTGTCAGTAGTTTCTGCGTAGAAGACAGATCACCATTCTTAATTGCCTGCAGAAGCTCCTGTTCTTTTCCCATGATCCCCTGCAGGGCATAAATCCACTGGTGACCAGCACAAGTTTGAATCCTCTCTTACTCCTCCATGCAGCAGCAGTGGATCATAAAAACCTGTCCCAGAGCTGTTCTCTCGTTCACTTTCCAGAATCAGTAGCTGTCAAGACAACTTCGCAAAACAACACACAGAATTCAGGTTTCCAATGGCAACCATAGAGAAAATTGGTTTACATCCAGTTCCTTCCCTCCTCCTTTACTTTTTGACCATCTCTCCTCTTAGGTTTTGTCTAGTATGGGAGCCGGATTGAGTGTCTTATTCTGGGAACTCTAAAGCTGTGGTCACAGAGCTGGAAAGATTGTTGTACCACTGTGTAGACCAGTTGACCAGAACCTGAAAATCAATACAGACAAAAATAACAGTGAATTTTTCCTTGTCCTGTCAAAACACAAGCACAATGGTGAGAGGATGTAATGCCATAAAAACAGCAGAACACTTATGACTCTCTGATGTCAGCCATGATTAACTAAAAGAATGTAGACGTGTCTGCCCGCAGCAAGTGAACTCTCAGTCAAAAAAAGAACCATTAGAATAAGGGTTGCATGGTGCATCGAAACTTCAGCACATTACTGATTCTAAAATCAGATAGTCCCCTCCACTCAGTTCTTTCAAGTTCAGCAAGTGATGTCAAATCAACATGGCTGCACAGCACTAACAGTGAACAAAAGTAGCACTTCTTACCTTTACATGAGTTATGCTGTATATAATTATACCGCATAACTCATTTATAAATATACTCAGCAAAAACAGAAATATCATTTTAAATTTTACAGATAATTTTCTCAAATCCAAATAAGCTTTAGAGATCTTTATTGGAAAGGGTTTAAACAATGTTTTTCATGCTTGTTCAATGAACCATAAATAATTATTACACATCCACCTGTGGAACAGTCCTTAAAACATTAACAGTTTACAGGCGGTAGGCAAATAAGGTCACAATTTCAATAACTTAGGACACTAAAGAGACCTTTCTATTGTCTCCACAAAACAGAAGGCAGAAGAAAGATGCCTAGGGTAGCTGCTCACCGGCATGAACATACCATAGATCTGCTGCAGGGAGGCATGAAGACTGCAAATGTGGCCAGAGCAATAAACTGCAATGTCTAATGTAAGACGCTGAAGACAGTGCTACAAGGAAACAGGAAGGATAGCTGAACATCAAATGCCTTGGTGGAACAGTGGAGTAACAGCTCACAGCAAGAACTAACAAATCTGCTGCAGTCCATGAGTATGAGATGCACTGAAGTACTTAAAGCAGCTGGTGGCCACAAAAGACACCCCCCGGTTCAGGGACTCATTATTCCATTTCTGTTCGTCAAATGTCTGTGAAACTTGTTCAGTTTATGTCTCAGTTGTTGAATGTTATGTTAATACAAATATTTACACGTTATGAAATATGCTGAAAATAAAAGCAGTTGAATGTGAGAGGATGCGAGTTTCTTTTTTGGCTATATATAATGTATTTACTTTAGATTATTATTTAGATATCTACTTAACGCTATACCAGTGCCAATACAGATAGCTTTAGATGTAGTTAGATAGCTTTAACTACAAATAGTTTTGAGGAAGAAAATATACACTGACTACAATTAGCTAGCTAGTTTGTTGCTAACAAAAGTCTTTACAAAAGGCTTTGTAGCTCAAATGCACGGAATTCAAAAATTGTGTCAATGTGTGCTCAGACTTCCTACTCCTGAGGAAAGTCCAATGCAGCATACACTGAATAAAACCTTATTGAGGTAAACAATTCAAATGCATATATGGGTTCCACATGAATGATACATAAACAAAATTCATTTTAATACATCCAACATGATTTGATCATTATTTTATTTATTCTACCTGTGCCCTCATATCATCAAACTCAGTTCACTAGCATTGTGAAGCAGCAAAATAAGAATCAATAGTTTGGTGATATCAGAGAGTCACTGGCTTGATGCAGTTATTGCGCGCAAGGGATATGCAACCAAATATCAAGTGTTATTGTCTATTAGACTGGACAAGACAATCACCAGACCCTAAACCAATATATGCATTCCATTGTCTGAGGGAGAGACTGAAGGGAGAAAACCCCCCAAAATAAACAACTGAAAGAATCTGCAGTACAAGCTAGAATGTAAAATAAGAATCAACAGTTTGATGATGTCAGTGGGTTGCTGGCTTGGTGCAGTTATTGCGCGCAAGGAATACAGTGAGGGAAAGAAGTATTTGATCCCCTGCTGATTTTGTACGTTTGCCCACTGACAAAGAAATGATCAGTCTATAATTTTAATGGTAGGTTTATTTGAACAGCGAGGGACAGAATAACAACAAGCAAATCCAGAAAAATGCATGTCAAAAATGTTATAAATTGATTTGCATTTTAATGAGGGAAATAAGTATTTGACCCCTCTCAATCAGAAAGATTTCTGGCTCCCAGGTGTCTTTTATACAGGTAACGATCTGAGATTAGGAGCACACTCTTAAAGGGAGTGCTCCTAATCTCAGCTTGTTACCTTTATAAAAGACACCTGTCCACAGAAGCAATCAATCAATCAGATTCCAAACTCTCCACCATGGCCAAGACCAAAGAGCTCTCCAAGGATGTCAGGGACAAGATTGTAGACCTACACAAGTCTGGATTGGGCTACAAGACCATTGCCAAGCAGCTTGCTGAGAAGGTGACAACAGTTGGTGCGATTATTCGCAAATGGAAGAAACACAAAAGAACTGTCAATCTCCCTCGGCCTGGGGCTCCATGCAAGATCTCACCTCGTGGAGTTGCAGTGATCATGAGAACAGTGAGGAATCAGCCCAGAACTACACGGGAGGATCTTGTCAATGATCTCAAGGCAGCTGGGACCATAGTCAAAAAGAAAACAATTGGTAACACACTACGCCGTGAAGGACTGAAATCCTGCAGTGCCCGCAAGGTCCCTCTGCTCAAGAAAGCACATACATATATGCCCGTCTGAAGTTTGCCAGTGAATATCTGAATGATTCAGAGGACAACTGGGTGAAAGTGTTGTGGTCAGATGAGAACAAAATGAAGCTCTTTGGCATCAACTCAAATCGCAGTGTTTGGAGGAGGAATGCTGCCTATGACTACAAGAACACCATCCCCACCGTCAAACATGGAGGTGGAAACATTATGTTTTGGGGGTGTTTTTCTGCTAAGGGGACAGGACAACTTCACTGCATCAAAGGGACGATGGACTGTCAAATCTTGGGTGAGAACCTCCTTCCCTCAGCCAGGGCATTGAAAATGGGTCGTGGATGGGAATTCCAGCATGACAATGACCCAAAACACACGGCCAAGGCAACAAAGGAGTGGCTCAAGAAGAAGCATGTTAAGGTCCTGGAGTGGCCTAGCCAGTCTCCAGACCTTAATCCCATAGAAAATCTGTGGAGGGAGCTGAAGGTTTGAGTTGCCAAACATCAGCCTCGAAACCTTAATGACTTGGAGATGATCTGCAAATAGGAGTCGGACAAAATCCCTCCTGAGATGTGTGCAAACCTGGTGGCCAACTACAAGAAACGTCTGATGATTGCCAACAAGGGTTTTGCCACCAAATACCAAGTCATGTTTTGCAGAGGGGTCAAATACATATTTACATATTAAAAGAATAAATGCCTAAAAAGAAAAAAAATGTATATGAACCTTTGTAATTTTTATAGCATTAATGTTAAATGCTATAGAAGAAATTGACCAATATGAACAAAAATGGCTTCTTTGCTTGCGTGTCAAACCTTAATTTTAGCACCATGTATTTATGTACATTTTGTTAGAGATCCATTCAATAATCAAATCAGGGGATGTGCATCATTTTTGTGCTGTTTGGACACTTTGTTTACAAAGACATTTGGATGAGAGATAATTTAAGATCATTTGGGGAAGAATCAACAAATGGGGAAATTTTATTTAGCAGACGCTATTAAATTAGATTACAAAAGGTAATCCACTGATGACAAAAATGGTCCACTGCCTAACTTCATGCGTAAGGCAGTGGACCATTTTTGTGTTTCCCATCCACTTGTTTTCTTTAAAACATTAGAAACAATGCACAAAATAGTGTGGTATCTTAAGGCATGAGAAATTAGCTAGACCTTTAAGGTCTTCAGCAGCTTTAGTTAGGTGTATACCGGGAGCCAGGGCACCAGACATAGCAGGTAATCTTAGCGTCTTAGGCAAGCACAGGTTTTCAAAGATAGTTATTCATGGAGGAGCTAATGATAGTAACCGCACACTGACAAAAGTGTATAAGAGGTGTTTATATTAGCAAAGGCGATATCTGACGCAGTAGTATGCTTTGGGAGCCATCCCAATGCAGCATGGCAATGTAGCTTACAGGAGGTTATGATTGCTGAACTGCTGGATGTCCAGTCAGTTTTGAGGGCAAGACTGGCCTGTTTGGGCAGGATGGCATCCATCCCACTTGGGAAGGTGCTGCTCTCATTTATTGCAGCATAGGTCTGAGAACAGGCCTAATTAAGCGTCGACAATCCAGAGACAAGGTCAGGAAGCAAACAAGCAGGCTAAGTTGTCACCTAGGCTCCACAATATCGAGACAGTGTCTGTTCACCGAGGTAAACCAAAAAAAATTTGTTTTAGTAAATTAATTACAGGGTTCCCACTCTAAATCAAATGTAAAATTCCATGACTTTTCCCTGACAAAAAACATAATTTCCATGACCTACTGTACGAAGAACGGTACAATGTATTGCCTGGGTTCTGAGCAGAAAAAAGACTAACCATTTTAACCCATTAAATCTGTAAGCTCAATTTCCTGGTTAACTGCAAAACAGTTTTTATTGCTTAAAAAGAACATGTACTTATCACATGACTAGTCTTTTACATCAAACAAAATGGTCCTAATAAAACAAAACATATTTCTTTAATGGAAATAAAATCAATTCATCTACAAGGTAACATCAACTATTTTAAGTACATTTGAGCACACTGTAAAAAAAAGACTTTATTTACACATACACACACTTTATATGATTGAGATCTATATCTATCTATCTATCCATCCATCTATATATATATATATATATATATATATATATATATATATATATATATATATATATATATATATATATATATAATAAGGAGTAGGCAGTAGAGGATGGATGGATGGGTAGATCATACTGAATGCAGTCAGCACCTCTCATCTGAAGCTAGGAACGTTAAATATTAGATAGGGTTCGTAGAAGGTGTTTGAAGTGCTTGAATTTGGCTTTTTGAAATTTAAATCCAGGATGGGGGTGGAATTTATATCACCATATAATATAATAGTAATAGTAATAATAATAATAATAATAAATACAATTTTATAAGCTCAAATTACATAAAAACCTAAATATATATTTTTATAAGGCTCAGACATCTGTTTCCTAACATGACGTACACGTTTATTTTAGCACTTCAGTCAGTAAAACAATTCAATACAGGTAATACAGGTCTTACATTTGGATTTGACTTCCGTGTTCCATGTTAACGTGTTTTTGATCTTGCTAGTTTATGTTTAGTTTTTGCCACAGTATTATGCTAAGTTGTCTTAGTGTCTATGTTTTGTTGTTTGTTTATTAAACTAGTTTGAAAATCTGCGATTGCTTCCGCATCAACCTTGAAACGTGACAGAATGCAAGACCTTCAACGGAAGCTGCAGATGAAGTATCTGGGTGTCACTATGTCACCTATGTTCGCAGAGTACTACGCTACGCTATACCAACAGGAGGAGGAGTACCAAGCTGTGCTACGTAAGCAGCAGGTCGTCAGGAAGTACCTGGGCTTCAATCTACCACCTTTGTTCATGGAGGACTACACCACGCCACGCCAACAGGAGGAGTCCGGGTACAAGTGGGAGTCTGTAGTCGGGGCTAGTACCATCTCCCACCCTCCCTCCCCTATAATGGGTCTAGTTCAGCAAACGGAGTCAGCGGAAAACGAAAGTCAGCCTCCCTGCTCATCTAAGGATGCTGCTCAGCTTTTTGGGTCAGCTGAGGACATCCCGCTCGGCTGAGGTCGTCGCTCTGCCTCTATGTTCCGCTGAAAACGTCGTTCCTCTTCTTTGCTGCACGCCGTATGTCACTCCCCCTTCCTGCTCCACGGAGGACATCGTTCCCCCCTCATGCTCCGCGGAGAGCATCATTCCTCCCTTTGGCCTCGCGGAGAACCTCGCTCCTCTCCCTTGCCTTGCGGAGAACCTCACTCCCCTCTATGGCCTCATGGAAATCTTGGAGCTTCCCTTGGGCCTCACAGAGAACATCGCTCCCCTCTCCTGTGCTGCGGAGGAAGTTGTCCCGCTGTCCTGCCACGCAGACGACGCTCTGAGTTCCAGCCCCGCTGAGGACGTCGCTCTGCTTTTCAGTTCTTCTGAAAGGGCCAGGACCACCAGATGGAAGGATTGCATCCGGGAAAAGCGCCCTTGGGGGGGTTCTGTCATATATCAAGGAGGTAACTCTGGACTTCAGTTCCCATCAGCCACTGCACTGTACTACATGTCACATGACCATCTGCACCTGAATCACGTTTCTGTTAACGAGCACACTTGTATAAAGCCATTGTTTGCACTGCTTCTCGGTCTTACATTTGTCTTTGACTACTGTGTTCCATGTTACCCTGTTTTTGATCTTGTTAGTGTATGTTTAGTTTTTGCCACAGTATTATGCCAAGTTGTCGTAGTGTCTTGTATTGTTGTTTGATTGTTTATTAAACTGGTTTGAAAATCTGCAATTGCTTCCGCAACTGTTATTATTACACTTTTATACAAATAGATCTATCTTTCTCCCCCTCACCAGAGCCAAACCCCATGGTTTCCTAGTGAAGCTAAGCTGGGTTGAGCCTGGCCAGTACCTAAATTGGAGACCTCCTGGGGAAAATTAAGGTTGCTGCTTGAAGTGGTATTAGTGAGGCCAGCAGGGGGTGTTCAACCTATGGTCTGTGTGGGGCCTAATGCCCCAGTATAGTGACAGGGACACTATATTGTAAAAACAGCACCATCTTTCGGATGAGACGTTAAACCGAGGTCCTGTCTGTCTGTGGTCATTAAAAATCCCAGGACACTTCTTGTTATGGTGAAGATGAAGCAATGTCTGTGAAATGCTAATTTAGCACCATATAAAATTGGTTGTGTTTTATTATTATTATTATTAATTATTTTGGAATTTAAAAAGAAAAAATAAAGACTATGTTTGAATGACATATCTTGTGGGGGGAACGGTGGCTTAGTGGTTATCATGTTTGCCTCAAACCTCCATGGTTGGCAGTTTGATTCCCACCTCTGCCCTGTGTCTGTGGAGCTTGTCTATTCTCCCTGTGCTGCGGGGTTTCCACCATGTACTCCAGTTTCCTCCCAGTACAAAGACATTGTAGGCTGATTGGCATCTCCAAATTGTGCGCAGTATGTGAATGTGTGTGTGATTGTGCCCTGCAGTGGGTCAGCACCCTGTACACCGAGTCCCCTGCGATAGGCTCCAGGCTCCCTGCAACCCTGTGCAGGATAAGAGGTACAGAAAATGGATGGATGGACAGACACCTCTTGTATAGTCCTTGAAAAAAATAGTGCTTGAAAAGTCCTTGAAAGTCCTGGAATTTCATTATGAAAAGTCTGTATGAACCCTGATTAAATCTCTTAAATCTAAAGCACTTATTGTTGATGAAACCATTACTGATCAGGAGTTTATATAATGTGTTTAACAGAAATTTGGATTAAAAAAATTAGTACACAGCATTAAATGAAGCTAGCCCTCCTGGATACAGTAATATACAACAGCCCTGTCTAACTGGCAGAGGAGGAAGTGTCACACACATAAATAATGATGATCTAGGTGTCACACAAAAACCTAGTTATAAATTCAACTCCTTTGAAGTTCTTCATACTAGTATAACATATGTAGCCACAAAAAATAAGTCTACAGAGTCAATTCCACCAATTATTATCTATAGACCCCCAGGGCCATATTCTGAATTCCTTGGTGAATTTGCAGATTTTAACTCGAACCTGGTTGTTTCTCTAGAGAAAGCATTAAATGTTGGTGGCTTTAATATTAATTTTGATAACCCCAAAGACCCTCTGAGAACAGCGGTTGTGTCCATTCTAGATTCAGTAGGGGTCAATCAGAATTAAGAGAACCCACTCATAATGGTGGTCACACTGACCTGGTGGCCCTGATACTAACATACTGATTAAATATAGAAAATATGGTCACATTTCTGCAGTCAGAAGCTCTCTCAGATCATCATTTCATCTCGCTTAAATTGCATATTGATCATAATATATGCACCTTGCCACACTACAGCATACATTCAGAGACAGCGCTGATTAAAGTAGTAAATGACTTACTACTGGCCTATGATCAGGGATCACTGTCTCCTTGCTTGTGTAGCTTGATCGAGTGCAGCTTTTGATACCACTGATCATACTATTCTCCTTGATAGACTAGAAAATTAGCATTAATGGAACAGCCCTCTCCTGTCTCAGGTCTTATTTGACTGATCGCCATCAGTTCGTAGATGTAATTGGCGACTTCTCTGTGTATACTACGGATGTCACGAGAACTGATACTTCGGTACCAAGTCGGTACCAACATTCTTAAAACGTGACGTTACTTGTTTTTCTGCAGTATCGTAGTTACCGTTGGTAATGAATGCACAGAGGTTGCAATTCTTCCAGAACTGATGGGGCAGCAAATAAGCACAAATGTTTTAGTCGTATCCACACGTGGTAAAGAAGAACGCATACAAGCACATGGGAAAAACTACAGAAGACGCCGACAATTTTAGCTCCGCCCTGACTCGTTGAGAGGCAAAGAGGTGAAAGGTAGCATCGTTCATTTCAAACATAGCACGGAAACACCTGGAATTTGGCGAAGCACCTGAAAGACGAACCCTATATTATGTTTGTTTGAGGGAGCTGGCATTGTGGCAGTGAAACCAGCTAACGTTATGCTCCATGTAATATGTTTGCGATAGCCAGTTATTTGTTAAGACGCTAACGCATTGCAATGTTATAAACTACCTCCTAATGTACCACCATGCATCACCATTCAGCCCGTGTCCTGTCAGCTAAATGTAGCCTAATGTCACTAATAATTATTCAAATGTTTATGGTTTTAATCAATCTTTTTGGCCTGCTACCATATCAGTGAATTTAAACTAATGCTTGCATTCAGACTATAAGGGGTGTGTGTGTGCACACGCATGCATTTAGGAGTGCACCTTAGCACTTGTTATTAGCACTTATCATTGTTTTATTAGTCATTGTCACTAAAAACTAAAATATCCCCCTCTCCCTCTCTTTTTGCCAGTATTAGCCAGAGGAGGATGTCCCCGAGTTTTTTATTTTATTTTTACTTTTTTTTATACTACACCGAGGTATCGACTTTGGAATCGAGTATTGTGTACTTTTGGTGGTAGCCGTACCAACTACTAGATTTTTGGTATCGTGACAACCCTAGGTATACTAAGGTAAAGTTTGGTGTTCCACAAGGTTCTGTTTTAGGCCCACTGCTTTTTTCTTTATACTGTACATGCCACCTCTGGGTCAAATTCATGGAACATACGTAAACATGGAATTAGCTTCAACTGTTATACTGATGACACACAATTTAATGTTTCAGCAAAGCCAGATGACACACATCAGCTTAATAAAATTGAGAAATGTATAAAGGACATTAAACACGGAATGCTTATTAACTTCCTCTTACTTAATACTGACAAGGTTTTGTATTTCTACTAGGACCACATGCAGCTAGAAGTAAGGTTTCTGATTACATAGTAGATCAGGATGGTCTTTCTGTTCCAGCATGTTCTTTTTTTTTTAAAGATCAAAAAGGTTAAACAATAAAATACAATTTTTCACAGCTTTCTTTGTTCATGTTTACCAAGAGAGTGCCAATATATTATAAGTATACACACACAGAAAATGCAGTTGAGATCATTGTTTAAAACAGGTGCTGACCGCTTCAGAAATGAAAACATTACGTGTGAACACCGCTTAGGTAGCCACTTCACCAAACAATTGGGGATGTGTGGATTTTCCCACAACTATCCCTGACAAATAGTTTTCTCCCCTGTTCCTGTAGTTTAGTTTGAGAACCAGTCGCAGACAGCCACAAGTGTGAGTACCATAGAGAAATAATCAAACTGCCATCACATGCTATGCAATGAGGCAGCTGCCAAAAAAGTATATTTCTTACTGAAATACTTCATATTTGTTTGAATACAAACCAAATTCTTTTTCATAATGTTAGTTTGACTTTTGTAGCAGAAATCTATGCTTATGATATTAATACTGTAAATATAATAATATGAACTGAACTGTTACTTTTTCCACATTCTTCCACCACAAAAAAAAGAAAAAAAAATTTATTTTATTTAAATGTACTGTTCTTGGGCATTAAACTCCCGGGCTGAAAATGGGTCCTATCCATCTATCTATATTTATTAGGGCTACAACTAACGATTATTTTATTATATTATTAATCGAGTAGAAAAACAATTTTGAACATATATAGGCCACACTTGTCTACAAGCCGCAGGTGTCCACGTTGTAACGGTCACGATTCGTGACGTAAATGAAGCAGGACGGATGCAAGTGCAGTTAGGACGAGAGCTTTTATTGAAACAGAGGAGAGCAGACTCAAGAGATACAAAACATGACCAACTCAATGAATTAAGCTAACTAAACCAACTAACCTAAACATTAACTATGACATGAAACAAAGTCTCTATATCTATACTCTATAAACCACTTCTACATCTATATTCTAAACTAAGTCTATACACCTCTAAGCTATACTATCCGCTACTAGGCTATAAGCTATGCTACAAGTTACTAGGCTATAAGCTATGCTATAAGCTACTAGGCTACAGGCTAAGCTATAAGCTATGCAATAAGCTAACTAAGACACACGGCATGAACAAAGACTAACTATATTCGCTATCTAATTCTAACTCTATATCTAATTACCCGCATTGTGTGTGTCATGGCTCCCGGTATATATACACACCAGCCAAACTGCTAACAGCTGCGGGCAATACCAAAACACACGTGAATCAACAACACATGACAAGACAGGGCGGAGACATGACATCACCAAAATGCATTTCTTCGTGTGTTTTCCCTGATGAGGGGGTGTGCACGAAGCGCAAAACCACTGATCTGAAGAATGTAGTGTGAGCGCGTTAGATTTAATTCGAACAGTTTCATTGGTCCACTGTGACCTGTTGGGTAATTTCATTTGTCCGATGTGACGAGGCTAAATGTTTTGGCGGCATGAAACTCGTAGCCCATAAAAATCCATAAATTAGCCGCATCATTGTTTAAGCCGCAGTGTTCAAAGCGTGTGAAAAAAGTAGCGGCTTATAGTCCGGAAATTACAGTAATCAAATTTGGGGGCGTAAACTTTCAGTACCATTTTTACTACCATCCACAAACTGAGTGTTACAAATATAAACTTCAGACTAAAACTTTACACAACTGTTTGTCCAATTATATATAAGGCTGAAAAAAAAACAATACACACAACGGAATACATATTCATTTATGACTGTAGTTTAATTCAGTGCTTTTTGTGCATCCATTAAAAAAATGCATAAGCACACACACACACATATATATACATATATATATATATATATATATATATATATATAAATAATATAATAGTATACATGTATTACTTTTTATGGATGCACAAAAAGCACTGAATTAATCTACATTCCTAAATGAATAATATATATTCTGGTGTGTGTGTGTGTGTATTTGGGTTCTTTTCAGTCTTACATAATTGGACAAACAGTTGTGTAACTGTTTTTAATGTATATCAGGTATATAATATCAATGTATATAACGTGCATAGAAAAAAGGCTTAGTCCTTCAAGAGCAAGGATTTGTCGAGGCTCACCAATCTGCCAATAGATGAGTCAGTGAATAATCCAACACTTTCAAAACAACATTCCCAAAAGACAAATCGATAGTATTTTGGGCATTTCACTTTCTACAGTGCACGATATAATTAAAAGATTCAAGGAATCCAGTCAAATCTCGGTGCGTAAAGGACAAGGTTGAAAACCACTTCTGAATGAGTGTGATCTCAGATCCCTCAGACGTCACTGATTAAAAACCGTCCCAAGTCTGGAATGGATATCACAGAACAGTGGAACTGTGTTTTGAGGTCCGACGAGTTAACATTTCCAATAGTCGTCGTGCTCTCCGGGCAAAAGACACACACGGGGTGTGTCAGTGCACATGGCATGAGAAACTTGCACATCTGTGAAGGCACCATTAATGCAGAAAGATATGTACATGTTTTAAAGCAACATATGCTGCCATCCAGAGCAGGACAACGCCAAACCCCATTCTGCCCGGATTACAAGCGCATGGTCGTGTAAGCAGAGAGTCCGGCCTGCCTGCAGTCCTGACCTGTCTCTGATTGTGAATGTGCGGCGCTTTACGAAGCACAAAATAAGGCAACGAACGCCACGTACAGTTGCGCACCTGAAGAAATGCATAATGGATGAATGGGGGGAAATTCCACTTGCTAAACTGTAACCAACTGGTGTCTTCTTTCAGCGCCCAAACGCTTAATAAGTGTTATTAAAAGAAAAGCTGATGTTACACAGGGGCAAACAGTCGACTGTCCCAACTTTTTTTTTGGTGCAGTCATCAGATTTGAAGTGAGTGTATATTTTCAAAAAATAAATTTAATTCACAAAGTAAGACATCAAATAATGTGTTTCCAATACAGTACAGAGTGAACTGAATTGAAAACTTTTATTTATTTATTTATTTTATTTTAACATTTTCCATACTGTCCCAACCTTTTCAGACTTGGGGCTGTAAAACTAGGTTTGTAAAATGTATCCAGCGATAAGCAACTCCATCCAAATAAGATTGCTCCTACATATTAACTGGGTATTAAAGAATAATACCCAGTAACCGAATGAGTAAACGGTGAGCCAAAGACAGTAAACAGTAAACAACCCGGAGCTCCAGATTCACACACGCTGTTTACAGGCAGTTCATTAGCTTTCCTGACTAATCTATCTTTACAGTTGGTTTATTTAAGTTGCCGGGCAGGGGTTCTTTCAGTTTACCACGTTTTTAAAGAACTAGTGAGGAAATTTAATTGTGGCTGTCTGAGCTCGGAGGCCCTGCGAGAGAAGTCCGAAGTAGTTGGGTTCAAGTACTTCTATTTAGCGAGGTAGACCGTAGTGAACAACTTGGCCGGGTTCTTGCAGACCTGAGCTGCGGGTCTGACGTCAGAGAAACTTAATTAAGCATGAAAAGACAGTATAGGTCGTAAAGTCTTACCTCGAGACTGAGTAGAACAGTCGGCTGTAGTTCAGCAGCTCCACGCAGTGCAGGTACGTTAGCCAGCTTTAAGGTGAACGGATCCAAGGGCCGTGAATGTCGCCTGTTCACTTTCAGCTGAAAAGTAACTTAGATCAAATATAGTTCTGTGTCTAACCTACACTGGCTAGGACACATGATGTGAAACTTAATACGATGCAATATTTTTTCTCCTTTTCTCGCCTGTTGTGTACAGTTCATCGATAGAAACATGATACCCGCCTTGGAGAGTGAGTCATTGTAACTTGGACACTCCGATCCCAGCCGTGTCCTCGTCTTTCTCACTCTGAAACGACAGACCACTTCTATTTTTTCTTCTATTTTTTACGCCGCTGGTTTTGGGAACATAGCCCGCCCCCTGCGCTGGGATTAGCTGGGAGCTATCATGCCGCGATATGATTGGCTGGTAGTTGTACACTCGCATGTGGTCCACTTATCATACGGCAAAAGCTGGATTTTGTAGGAATTTCCTACAGTCGTGGCTGGTTTCTCTAACTCACATTTTAAGGAAAATATCTTTCTGAAACATTCTGACGACTAGTTAAAGACGAGACAACTGGTTAAACATCGGGATAGCCGTAGGCTCTTTTCGAAGTCGATTTCTCTCCATCTATAACTTACTGGTCTGTTCTATAAAGTACTACTTTCACTGGTCACTGCCTTTCTCTAGGCTTTATTATTATTTTTTTAAACAAGAATTCTCTCGTATGCGACAAGTTGTTGTAAAACCACAAAATAAATTAAAAATAGCTTTCGAAATGACTGTATCTGAAAAATCTAAATGGTAAAAGTTTGAAACAGTGAAACGTGATCATGAATGAGCAAAGTTTATTGCATGGAGATTTCTAGGGTGCTGCCAGGTAGTTGCTATGGTATGCATAGCATTTGCAAGGGTGCTGCTAGGTGGTTGCAAAGTGGTCGATTTCGCAGTTGCTATGGCATTCCAAGTGGTTAAGTGGTTATTAGGGTGTTGCTTGGTGCTTGCTATGTTATCCCAGGTGGTTGTTATGTGGTTGATAGGGTATTCTAGGTGGTTACTGTGGTGTTAAATGGTGGTTTCTATATTATTCCTAGGGTGTTGCTAAGTGGTGGCTAGGTTATTCCAGGTGGTTGCAATGGTGTTGCTAGGTAGTTACCTGGGTATTACAGGTGGTTGCTAGGGTGTTTCTAGATGGTTGCTTTGGAACTCCAGGTAGTTGGTAGGGTGTTGGCAAGTGGTTGCTATGCTGTCCCGCCTGGTTGCTAGGGTGTTACTGTGTGGTTGCTATGATTTTCCAGGTGGTTGGAAGGGTTTTGCTAAGTGGTTGCTATGCTAACCCCATTGGTTGCTAGGGCATTGCTAGATGGTTGCTGCCAGGTCATTACTATAGTAAACTATTTTGGTTGGTACAATGTTGCTAAGAGGTTGCTATTCAATTCTACCTAGTCGTTAGGTGGCTGTTCTGGAGTCCCAGGTGGTTTGGTGTTTCTGGGAGATTTCAATATGACCCAGTTGGTTCAACAAGGTTGCTCACACTAAATGATATATACATTTTAATCAGTTACAGAGTGCATTCATTTGGACTGTTATTATGCCCTGTGACATTTGTTTGAATGAAACAGCCATTTGATCTCAAATGCTTGTGGACGATAAATAGATAGATAGATAGACAGACAGATAGACAGACAGATAGATAGATAGATAGATAGATAGATAGATAGATAGATAGATAGATAGATAGATAGATAGATGGATGGATGGGTAGGTAGATAGAAAGATAGACAGATGATACTTGTGTAATGACACTACAGATACAATAAATTAATTATTTTCTTTCAATTTATTATTATATCTAATTTAATTAAAAATATCATGAAGCACCCCCCATCTTTCTAGCAGAGGAGGAGCTGTCGCATTTATTTATAATGATAATCTAGGCATCACACAAAAACCTAGTCATAAATTAAATGTATGTTAAGTTCTTTATATGAACATCATCTATGTACCCACAAAAAATAAGTCTACCCAGTTGATTCCACAAATTATTATTTACACACCCCAGGGCCATATTCTGAATTCCTTTCTGAATTTGCGGATTTCATCACAAACTTTTTGTTTCTTTACACACAGCAATAACTGCAGACTTCAATATTCATTTTGAACACATAGTCTAGATCTATTCTCAATTCAGCAGGGGTTAATGACAACATAATAGGATCTAATCATAATGGTGGTTACACTCTTGATCTAATTCTAACATTTGTAATACCATTAAATATAAAAATATATATATAGTCATGTTTCATCACATGTAAGGAAATTACCTTTTTTCAATTTTTTTATATTGAGCTCAAAGGGGGGGGAAAGCCAATGCAAAAAGGGGGACCAACAATTTGTCCACTGACAAATGTCCACTGAACTTAATGTATTTTATTAAGTCTGGCTGAGATATTACTCCCATGGCCAGCAGTAACATCCTGATGTTAAACATGAATTATGGGCTCAGTAACAATTTCATGTTACAATGCCAGAGACAGAAGTCTGAACTTTAGGTCTTTGGTTTATGTTTAGTCTTTGCCATAGTGTTTTGCCATGAGGTCTTAATGTCTTTTGTGTTTTGTTTTGGTCTTTATTAAACTTATTATCTGCACTCGCATCCCTAGTTCTAACACTGTATACTGTTCTTAGACCTCAACATGAATGACCATCAACTATTCATTTCATTTTCCACTTCATTTAGAAGGACTCTATTAAATACACCAAGTTCAATTAAGACCGAGGGTACTGTATTTGCATTTAAGTTACCCTAGATGGGGGATTCCCTCTTTACATCATTGTGTAGAAGGGACTCCAGCTATGGGGAAATCAATTGTAAGAGGTCTGGATGTTTTGAGCGGCGTCTAGGAAGACCAATCGGATTTATGAATGGAGTGGAGTCTCGTAAGTGGCTTGCTTGATGAGCTTGGTGGCAGTTCTTCTGGTTCTTTCATGACTAGAGTCAGGAAGCTTAGCAGGAACTGGCTCATGCAGAAGTTGATTGCAGAGTACTCTTGCAGATGATGGTTGAAGAAAGAACTTCTGAAAATATTGATTGGAGAACTTCTGCAGATGTGGGTTGAAGAGGATTCTTGCAGCTGTTTTTAGTTCCACAGTTGTCAGTTCTGGGTCCACTCCTCTTTTCAATCTACACTACATCTCTAGGGCAGGTGATTGAGTCTCATTGCTTCTCATATCATTGCTATGCTGATGACACCCAAACATCTATTTGTCCTTCCACCCTGACAATCCATCCATCTCTGCACGCATCTCTGCTTGCCTGTCAGACATCTCGGTCTGGAGGAATATCATCTTAAGCTTAACCTGGCAAAATCTGAGCTTCTTGTCATCCCAGCCTGTCTCTCAATCAACCACAACCTCACTGTATAGCTCAGCTCACTCACACTCATGCCAACCAGGCCGGCCAGGAACCTTGGGATGATTCTTGATGACGACTTGACCTTTACAGACCATATCTCAGCAACTGCAAGGTCCTGTAGTTTCATCCTGTACAACATCAAGAAAATACAACCCTACATCACCGAACAGGCTACACAGATACTAGTCCAGGTTCTTGTTATGTCTTACTGGACTACTGCAACTCAGTACTTTCCGGCCTCCCAGCCAGCTCTATCATACCCCTTTAGATGATCCAGAATGCTGCAGCCCGCCTCGTCTTCAACCAGTCCAAGAGAACCCATGTCACGCCCCTCTTCATCTCCCTCCACTGGCTTCCCGTAGCTGCCTGCGTCAAGTTCAAGGCCTTGATGCTCACCTACATGACCTTGTCAGGAACAGCACCCTCCTACCTCAACTCTCTCCTGAAGGCCTACGTTCCCTCTCGCAATCTGCGATTGATTAGCGACCAACGTTTAGTAGTTCCCACTCAGCGTGGTGCAAGGTCCCTTTCCAGAACCTTCACGCTAACTGTTCCTCAGTGGTGGAATACACTTCCAATCTCAATCCGGACCGCAGAATCTCTCACCATCTTCAAAAAACACCCAAAAGACCCACCTCTTCCGTGAACACCTAACCAACTAAAAAAAATTGCACTTACACTTCTACTCTGTGCACTTTGCTTCCCCTGGAACTCAATTAATGGATCTTGTATGGTAGCACTTCATGTATTATTCTCTGCTTGATATCGCTTTGGTTGTATTTTTCTCATTTATAAGTCGCTTTGGATAAAAGCGTCTGCTAAGTGCATAAATATAAATGTAAATGTAGTTGATGAGGACTTCCTGAAGATGTTGATTGGGGAGAACTCTCTGAAAGTGTTGGTTCAAGACAACTCCTTGTTTCCATAGTGTCTAAGGGTTTTACCTCTTTCTAGCTGGGCAGAGCCCAAAGGGTTTTGATCCAATCACCATGAAGTTATGCTTAGTTGTAGCTACATTCTCCACCCATGACTTTACTCAGTCCATTGTGTTTGTGGTCACATAATTTCATGCTTTCTATTTTCTTCCTTTCATAGTGTGGATCAAAGTTTTAGTCCCAGTTGTTAGTACATATTCATAACAACATTCTATCTGAATTTCATTAGTCTCGTCTTCAGGAAATCACCCAATGAACACAAACATACCAAACAAGACATATTTTGGCCACTGTTAACACACTACTGAAAATCAATCACACAGTCATAATCATCATCAATTCATAATCAGTCATACTCATGCATGTTAAACATTCAAATGTCTAATAGCAACTTTGTTTCGGGTCGAATTCGGAGTTCGATGGAGTAAGACGCAAAGTTAGAGGTTCCTGCTGATTTCGATTAAAATTGTAACTAATTAGTGCTTTGTTGTCATATATGTCATGAGTCCCCCTTTAGCCTCAGAAGCTAGTATTGCCCCCTTTAGCAGAAATAACGTCTTGTAGGCATTTTGCATAACTGTCCACCAGGCTTACTGGAACTACTCTCCCATGCAATATTCTTTCAGTTGCAAAATGTTTATGGGTTTTCTTGCCTGTATTGCCTGTTTCAAATCCCCCCACAACATTTCAATCAGATTCAAATCCGGGCTTTGACTAGGCCATTCCATAACCCTCCATTTCTTCTTTTTGAGCCATTCCTTGGTGGATTTGCTAGTGTGCTTGGGATCATCTTATTGAAAATTCCACTTTCAGTTCTGAACAGATGGCCTCATATTATATTCAAGCACTCTTTGATATCATGCAAAGTTCATAGTTGAGTCAATGAATGCATGCTGTCCATTCGCTGAGTCAGCAAAGCATCCCCAAACCATAACATTTCCACCACTATGCTTCACAGTTGGTATGAGGTGCTTTTCCTGTGCCAAACATGTCTGCCATCAACTGTATCTTTGATTCGTCTGTCCAGAGCACATTATTCCAAAAGGTTAGGTTTTTGCCTATATGCTCATTGGCAAATGGTACTGTTGCAAAGGCTTTTTCCGTACACACCTCCCATGCAAGTCAAATTTGTTCAATCTCTTTCTTATGGTAGAAGCATGCACTTTGACACCAACAGTTGCAAAAGCTTAGTAATACAATCTGGCTGATAATTTTGTAGTTCTTGTATAAATAGAATTTATTTAATTATTATTTGGAGATGTTTGTAAATCCCTTGCCAGAGTCAGATGCATCCACAAAGCCCTTACAGAACTGTTTAGATTTGGCATGATGACACCACACACCTCAATAACAAAAGGAACACCAGACACTAGATATGAGAGGGGTATAAATAAGACAGGTTTGACCTGCACTCCCTAAGCAGTTTCACTGGCAGACAAGCTTGAACCCCTGATTCAAATTTGATGGATTTGAAGGTGTGATAAATGTAGGGGTGTACTTACGTTTTCCATGTGTCCCTTTTGTACAGCAATAACTGAACTTAAAGGTTTCCAGTAACTGTTCATCAGTCCTGCACATCGGTCCTGCAGTTTTATTCCATTCCTCAGTACAGAGCAGCTTCAACTCTGGGATGTTGGTGGGTTTCTCCACATGAACTGCTTGCTTCAGGTCCTTCCACAACATTTCTATAGGATAAAGGTCAAGACTTTGACTTGGCCATTCCAAAACATTAACTTTATTCTACTTTAACCATTCTTTGGTAGAATAACGTGGGTGCTTAGAGCTGTTGTCTACGGGCATGACCCACTTTATCTTGAGATTCAGTTCAAAGATGGATGTCTTGACATTTTCTTTTAGAATTTGCTGGTGTAATTCAAAATTCATTGTTCCATCAATGATGACTAGCTGTCCTGGCCCAGATGCAGCAAAACAGGTCCAAAGCATGATATTACCACTACCATGTTTCACAGATGGTATGAGGTTCTTATGCTGGAATGCAGTGTTTTCCTTTCTCCAAACTTAATGCTTGTCATATAAACCAGAAGGCTCTATTTTGGTTTCATCCATCCACAAATCCAATAGCCTTCTGGGTTGTCTACATGATCTTTAGTAACCTGCAGAGAGGCAGCAATGTTCATTTTGGAAAACAGTGGCTTTCTCCTTGCAGATAGATAGATAGATAAATAGATAGACAGACAGACAGACAGACAGACAGAGAGATATGGTGACAGTCCTTTTTGAGTTGATTAGATAGATAGATAGATAGATAGATAGATAGATAGATAGATAGACAGACAGACACAATGAGGGGAAAAAAGTATTTGATCTCCTGCTGATTTTGTATGTTTGCCTACTAACAATGAAATGATCAGTCTATAGTTTTAATGGTAGATTTATTTGAACACTGAGAGACAAAATAACAACAAAAAATCCAGAAAAACTCATGTCAAATCTGACCACCAGAGGACAACTGGGTGAAAGTGTTGTGGTCAGATGAGACCAAAATGGAGCTCTTTGGCATCAACTCAACTCGCTGTGTTTGGAGGAGGAGGAATGCTGCCTATGACCCCAAGAACACCATCCCCACCGTCAAACATGGAGGTGGAAACATTATGCTTTTGGGGTGTTTTTCTGCTAAGGGACCGCATCAAAGGGACGATGGACGGGGCCATGTACCGTCAAATCTTGGGAGAAAACCTCCATTGAAAATTAAAAGTAAGTAAATGGTACACTTATATAGCACTTTTATCCAAAGCACTTTACACTGTGTCTCATTCACACACACAAACACGGTAGCAGAGCTGCCATGCAAGGCACTAACTTGCGGTTCAGTGTCTTGCCCAAGGACACTTCGGCATATGGAGTCACCCGGGCCGGGAATAGAACCACCAACCCTACGATTAGTGGACAACCCGCTCTACCACCTGCGCCACAGCTGCCCCATAATTACTAAGTCATGCAGAGGGGTCAAATACATATTTCCCTCATTAAAATGCAAATCAATTTATAACATTTTTGACATGTGTTTTTCTGGATTATCTTGTTGTTATTCTGTCTCTCACTGTTCAAATAAACCTACCATTAAAATCTACTGATCATTTCTTTGTTAGTGTCCAAACGTACAAAATCAGCAGGGGATTAAATACTTTTTTCCCTCACTGTAGATAGATAGAGTGTGAATCATTTTAGAAATAGATAGATACAGTATCCTCACAATTTTGTAAATATTTGAATATTTCATGTGACAACACTGAAGAAATGACACTTTGCTACAATGTAAATTAGTGAGTGTACAGCTTGTATAACAGTGTAAATTTGCTGTCCACTCAAAATAACTCAACACACAGACATTAATGTCTAAACTGCTGGCAACAAAAATGAGTACACCCATAAGTGAAAATGTCCTGAGTTTATCTGCAAAGTTTTTTTCCTGTTCTGCATGATGACGTTTAATGTCCCCAACAACCTCTTTAGTGCCATTTGGCATTATGGTAATGTCATGATTATCCCTCACAGCGAAACTGGCAGCTCGAGCGCTAAAATGGTAACACCGTTTCCAGGTTTTGGTACTACAAAATGACATCACCCCTTAACCATGTGATTGGCTGTAAGTGTAGGATGCGCTTGATTTGATCTGCAGTGGAATTTTCTATTAGTAGAGGACGAACTTTAAGCTTTAATATCACAGTCAATCATGTTCATTTAATCGTGGGCAGTAAAAATTGCAATCGTGATCAATATCCGATTAATTTTACAGCCCTACCATGAGACCTACCATAAAAATAAGAGGCGAGCTAAGATGTGTGCAGGCAAACCACAAATGCTAACATTTAATTAAACACGCACTCACGACTTTTACACAAACTCAGTTTCCCCACAGATGCTACCAAGCAATGCTGTGCTGCCTGCATTGTGACCAGGTACCATTATTTTCCCAGAAGAGCAATGACTGGCTTAGATGATCATTTTAATTTGATAAACTGAATATTCTGTTTGTGTAACTGGTGTCATTTATTATATTAATGTCATCATGCTGTTTAGCTTGCTATGCAATAAGTGTACAAAATATAGTGGTAACCTGAAACGTTAACTATGTACAGGGTACTGGAGGTTTCTTTTATTAATTCTAAAGACAAACTGCCATAACTAGTTCTGAATGGATAACTACAATATCTCCATAACTCAGACATTAGTTCCATATTAGCTAAAGTTAGACAAGAACCTGCCCCCACACAGCAAAATCCCCAGTGTTGATTTAACACTCAGAGTGTTGAATTTACACCCTACAGTGTTTATATAAGTCCATTGGACACAAATGAACACTCTGGCTGTTAATTCAACACTAGGGATTTTACTGTGCACATGTTAGTTGCATGGAAGAAAAGATCCTGATATGAGTACTGGGCATATCAAACTTAAATTCAGAAGTTCAGAAGAGGTTTTTCATGCATACTAAAGGCATTTTCACACGGGAAGCAGCACCTCTAGTATTCAGTTAATTTTCAATGGGAAGCCGGCAGGTCGGTGGCGGTAATGTTACAGCAGTCCCAAGAGAGTTGGCGCTAGTACACAAAGAACAGGTCTCCAAAATGAACAATGTTAAACTATAGAGGTATAGGAATTACAGCCAAACCAACTGACAATTGAATGTGATTATCCTCAAATTATACATTTTTGTTAAGCAATCAATAATCTACCTGGCAGACAGAAAATGTTCTAAATTTGCTGACGTGTTTATTGCATGTTTTGACATGAATTCACATCGCGCAATGCACTTTTGTGTAACAATGTCTTGTTTTAGAGATGTATTATAACTTTGGCACCTTTTTGGACTGTGTTGGCCTGGCTTGATTAACAAATAGTTAATCTATATCCTAGAGGAAATGGTGGCGAAAGTGTAGATAGGACGAGTGCAGAAATATATACTGCTCCAAAAAATAAAGGGAACAATTGGAGTTACATTCTAGTTAAATTCAAGTATTTGTTGAAATACGTTTGTTACTGATAAATACACGTACATTTAAATTGATTTTGTTCTGTCTGTGATTTTGTAGATCTGGATGTTCAGCTGGTCTCAGATCAAGCATCGTCCTCTGTACTGACTCCACTATCCCATCTTTATCCCATTCATCAGATTCCACAATTGTCCTTGAGTCCACAGGAAAGAGGAGGAACCTAACAGGATTAATAGACCAGAATGAAGCCAGACTGGTAAGCTTTGAATAAATGCATTTAAAATCCTCAATTACGTAATTGTTTATTATTGATACTTATCTGTAGAAATAGTTTGTAAATGTATTCTCGGCATAAAGGAAAGGTATTAAAAATCCTCTTAAATTTCCATTAGCATGTCATAACATTGTAAGATGTTTTGGCAGAAAGTTGATTGTGTTCTGAGGGCCAATCCAAAGGGTGAAAAAATCTTCAAGGAGTATGAAGAGACCAAAGCACTAACAGATGCCAAACATAAACAGATGGTGAACATCCTGGTTGCAGACATGTTAGAGCTATTCAATTCAATTCAATTCAATTCAATTTTGTTTGTATAGCGCTTTTTTATAACAGACATTGTCTCAAAGCAGCTTTACAGAAATATCAACATGGTATACAGATATTAAAGGTGTGATTGTGCTGCACGCCGGGACGAACGACACCAGGCTACGGCAGACGGAGGTTCTGAAGAGGGACTTCACCAGCCTGATCGAGACGGTGCGAGGCAGATCACCCACAGCGAGGATCATCGTCTCTGGACCTCTTCCCACATTCAGACATGGAGCAGAAAAGTTCAGTAGACTTCTCGCTTTAAATGAATGGTTAGTCTCTTGGTGTAATGAGCAGAATCTAGTGTTTGTTAATAACTGGAATCTGTTTTGGGAGCGCCCTAGGTTGTTTCGTCCTGATGGCCTGCACCCCAGCAGCGTTGGAGCGGAACTGCTGTCCGAGAACATCTCCAAGGCGCTTCACTCCAAGTGACTCTCTACCGTAAGTACATCTTCTGACAATAACAGTCAGTTTAATCAATGTTCATTTAATAGTCAATCACCAGTAATAAATACTATTGAGACTGTGTCTGTTCCCCGAGCTATACACATAAATAGGAAATCTCGTAACCTTCGTCACCTAATTAACATAAAATTAAATCATATTGAATGCACAGCCAGCATTTTATATAGTCATAAGTTTAATTCCTTTGAAATTCTTTATACCAATGTAAATCACATAGCCAAAAAAAATAAGTCAATTCCTCTAATTATTATTTACAGACCCCCAGGGCCTTATACTGAATTTCTTAGTGAATTTGCAGACTTTGTATCAAACCTGGTTGTGTCTGTAAATAAAGCATTAATCGTCGGAGATTTTAATATTCATTTTGATAACCTGGAGGACCATCTGAGAACAGCGGTCGTGTCCATCTTAGATTCAGTAGGGATTAATCAGAACGTAATCGGGCCTACTCATAGTGGTGGTCACACTCTTGACCTCATACTAACATACGGATTAAGTATAGAAAATATTGAAATTATTCCACAGTCTGAAGTTATCTCAGACCACCATCTTATCTCATTCATAATCCGTATGGATTATAATATCTCCACCTCGCCCCGCTACCGTGTAAAACGCACATTCACATCAGCTACTGCACTGAGCTTCATAAATAACTTACCAGAGACATCAGTTAGATTTGGATCAGCGCCTGATCCAGTAGATCTCGACCAGGCAACTGAAAGTTTGGAGTCAACACTCCATTGCACACTAGATAGAGTGGCTCCACTCAAAAGGAAAATAATTAGACAAAAAAAATTTGCACCCTGGTATAATGATCTAACGCGATCCTTAAAACAGAAATCTAGACAATTAGAACGTAAATGGCGCCAAACCAAGCTGGAGATATTTCAGACAGCATGGAAGGAGAGCCTACTGCAATATAGGAAATCTATTGTAGATGCTAAAAAGATCTACTTCTCCACCTTAATAGGAGACAACCAAAACAATTCCAGATTCCTCTTCAACACGGTAGCAAAACTAACTAGGAATAAAACCACTTCAGAGGAAAACACTCAATCATTTCATAGCAGTGAGGATTTCATGAAATTTTTCATTTATAAAATTGAAAATATTAGAGATGAAATACAGGCCATTAAATTACAACCAGTCAGTAATATAACAAACCCATTAGATGACAATGTGGCAATACCGGATCAATGTTTAGAGTGTTTTGCTCCGCTTATAGAGACCGACCTAGCTACACTAATCTCATCAGCTAATTCATCAACCTGCATACTAGATCCTATACCCACATGTTTGTTTAAACAGATTTGTCCAGGAGTAATTAAGTCACTTTTAAATATAGTAAATTCTTCCCTAACCACTGGCTATGTCCCTAAATCTCTAAAATTAGCAGTTATTAAACCATTGATAAAAAAAACTGACCTTGACCCGTCTCAATTATCCAATTATAGACCAATATCGAATCTCCCCTTCATCTCTAAGATTCTAGAAAAGGTAGTAGCAAAGCAGTTATGCTCATACTTAGAAAGGAACAACATTCATGAAATATATCAGTCAGGATTTAGACCTCATCACAGCACAGAGACAGCACTAGTTAAAGTAGTAAATGACCTTCTTCTGACCTCTGATCAGGGTTGTGTCTCGCTGCTTGTGTTACTAGACCTTAGTGCAGCTGCCTACCATAGATCACACTATTCTCCTTGATAGATTAGAAAATGTTGTTGGCATTAAGGGAACAGTCCTCTCCTGGCTCAGGTCTTATCTGACCGATCGTTATCAGTTCGTAGATATAAATGGTGATTTCTCCATGCGTACTGAGGTTACTTTTGGAGTTCCCCAGGGTTCTGTTTTAGGCCCACTGCTTTTTACTTTATATATGTTACCCCTAGGACAAATTATTCGTAAACATGGAATTAGCTTCCACTGTTATACTGATGATACACAGCTGTATGTGTCAGCGAAGCCAGAGGACAGACAGAAGCTTAGTAAAGTTGAGGACTGTGTAAATGACATTAGATGTTGGATGTTAACTAACTTCCTTTTACTTAATTCTGATAAAACAGAAATACTTTTATTAGGCCCACGTGTAGCTAGAAGTAATCTTCCTGACTACACAGTAACTCTGGATGGTCTTTCTGTTTCATCATGTACAGCAGTTAAAGACCTCGGAGTGATTATTGACTCCAGTCTATCATTTGATGCTCATGTAGATAATATTACTAGGATAGCGTTCTTTCATCTCAGAAATATCTCTAAGATAAGAAACATATTGTCACTACATGATGCAGAAATACTGGTTCATGCATTCGTCACCTCTAGATTAGATTACTGTAATGCCTTACTGTCTGGATGTTCCAGTAAGAATATAAATAAACTCCAGTTAGTCCAGAATGCAGCTGCTAGAGTCCTTACTAGAACTAGAAGATACGACCATACCCCCCCGATCTTATCCAAACTGCATTGGCCCCTGTAAAATTTCGACATTAAGTTTAAAATACTTTTATTAACCTATAAAGCGCCTACACGGTCTTGCACCACAATATCTACGCAACCTTCTGGTTTTATATGATCCGCCACGCCTACTCAGATCAAAAGATGCAGGCTATTTGATATTACCTAGAATAGTGAAGTCTACAGCAGGGGAAGAGCCTTCGCTTATAGAGCCCCACAGTTATGGAACAGTCTTCCTATTAGTGCGGGACTCAGACACAGTCTCAGTGTTTAAATCTAGGCTTAAAACATATTTTTTTCTTTACTCAAGCTTACCCTAACTAGATTATATCGCACTACTTCACAATCCTAATCGTTTTTCTCCCTCTCTCTCTTTTGCCGAGCCCCACACGAATTTATGGGGAGATATTGGAGATCCAGATCCCCTCTGCCTCTGGATGAGCCCAAATCTTCTGCTGGGACTACGGCTGCTCCTAAGGCCATACTTCTCATTTTTCACATTATCTGTGTTACATTCACATTCTATGTTACCCAGATGAGGATGGGTTTCCCTTCTGAGTCGGGTTCCTCTCAAGGTTTCTTCCTCAAAAAACATCTTAGGGAGTTTTTCCTTGCCACCGTCGCCACTCAGTGGCTTGCTCAGTTGGGATAAATTCCATTTGTTTTCTACCTGTTTGTCTCTGTTTATCTGTTCCTGTTTGTCTCTCTTTAGATGTTTCTGACTGTTTATACCTGTTTTTTATTTCTGTAAAGCTGCTTTGAGACAATGACTATTGTAAAAAGCGCTATACAAATAAAATTGAATTGAATTGAATTTATTCCAACTGAGCAAGCCACTGAGTGGCGACGGTGGCAAGGGAAAAATTCCCTAAGATGTTTTAAGAGGAAGAAACCTTGAGAGGAACCCGACTCAGAAGGGAACCCATCCTCATCTAGGCAAAAACAGATATTGTGAAAAAGTTAATTATGGATTTATGTGAAGTCTGTATGGCCTTAGGAGCAGCCGTAGTCCCAGCAGTCTGGAATTAGAGAAGATTTGAGCTCCATCCAGAGGCAGAAAGGATCTGGATCTCTAGTATCTCCATAAATTTGTGTTGGGCTCCGCAAAAGGAGAGAGGGAGAAAAAAGATTATTAGGACTGCGAAGTAGTAAAATAGAGTCTAGTCAGGGTAGGCTTGAGTAAACAAATAGGTTTTAAGCCTAGACTTAAACGCTGAGACTGTGTCTGAGTCCCGAACACTAATAGGAAGACTGTGGGGCTCTATAAGTGAAGGCTCTTCCCCCTGCTGTAGCCTTTACTATTTGAGGTACCATCAAATAGCCTGCATCTTTTGATCTAAGTAAGCGTGGCGGATCATATAAAACCAAAAGGTCACTTAGATATTGTGGTGCGAGACCGTTTAGTGCTTTATAGTTTAATAAAAGTAATTTATAGTTAATGCGAGATTTCACTGGGAGCCAATGCAGTATTGATAATATTGGTGTGATATGGTAATATCTTCTAGTTCTAGTTAGTACTCTAGCAGCTGCACTCTGGACTAACTGGAGTTTATTTATATTCCTACTAAAACATCCAGACAGTAAGGCATTACAGTAATCTAATCTAGAGGTGACGAATGCATGAACTAGTATTTACGCATCATGTAGTGACAATATATTTCTTTTTTTTTTTGCATTTATTTATTCATTTTCATATGATTCATTTACATGTGATTCATTTACATATGATTAATTTTCATGTGATTCATATTCATGCATGTGATTCATTTACATGTAACTCATTTTCATGTGATTCATTTACATATGATACATTTTCATGTGATTCATATTCATGCATGTGATTCATATTCATGTGATTCATTTACATATGATACATTTTCATGTGTGTCACGATTCGTAGGGAAGGGGCACAGAGGCAGGAGCAGGCGGCGGACGAAGCGTGGAGTCGGGGACAATCGTAACGTAGAGGCGTAAACGAGTAACGTGCGGGGGTCAGGCGATCGGACAAACGGAATAACGAGGGCAAGACAAAGAGCGTGGTCGAAGGCGTAATCAAAGGGTCAAGGTAACGAGGTAATCAAAGACAGGAGTAAAGCTTGGTAACGCAGAGAATGAGATAACTGAGCGTATACTTCGCAGTGCAACTCTGTGACTGGCAAACCTAAGTAGTAGTGTCTGAGTGTAAGTCTGTGATTAGCGGCAGGTGTCTTGGATCAGAACTCCGGGGATGGAGAGCGCATGGTTGCTTCAGGTCCCTCGTGGATAACCATACCCTATCACCGGGTTGGTAACTTGGCTGCTCGCTGCGGCGACGGTCGGCTTTGCGCTTGTACGAGTCGGTGACCTGTGTAAGACGCTGATGGGTGTCTGCCCATACCTGTTCGCTCCGCTCAAACCACTGATCGACTGCGGGTGAATCCGTGACATCTGCATTCCACGGGAATAAAGGGGGTTGGTACCCCAGTACGCACTGAAACGGGGTGAGATTAGTTGCTGAGAGACGTAACGAGTTCTGGGCATACTCGGCCCACGGTGAGAACTTGTCCCAATCACTGGGGTTGGCCGCGCAAAAGGTTCGGAGGAACCGGCCCAATTCCTGATTGACTCGTTCTACTTGGCCTTTGGACTGTGGGTGATAACCTGAGGTTAGGTTTACTGTGACCCCCAACTTATACATGAAACTAGTCCAGACTTGGGATGTGAACTGGGGGCCCCGGTCACAGATGATCTCCTCAGGGATGCCGAAATACCTGAAGACATGGGTGAACAGCAGCTCGGCCATCCCAAAGGCAGTGGGTAAGGCGGGTAGAGGGATGAAGCGTACAGATTTCAAGAACCGGTCCACTATGACCAGGATGGTGGTGTTCCCCTGGGATTCGGGTAAATCGGTCACAAAATCCACCGCAATGTGAGACCATGGGCGTTCCGGAATGTGTAGGGGCTTGAGTTTACCCGTGGGAAGTGTTCGAGGGACCTTATTCTGTGCGCAGGACGAGCATGATGCCACCATTCTGTGGATGTCCCTCTGCATGTTGGGCCACCAGTACTTCTCCTTTAGTAGGAGGTACGTTCGCTGACCTCCAGGGTGACCTGTGCCGACGGTGGTGTGTGCCCAGACGACGATTGCCTGGCGATGTCCCTCGGGTACAAACCGCCGGCCTGCGGGACATGCTTTGGGGATTCGAGACGAGGGGATTCGAGGGTGCCGACCATAGCCGAGGGGTGAACAATGTATTCTTCCTGGTCCTTGTCCACCTCTGTGTGACCCAGACGGGAGAGGGCATCGGCCTTTGTGTTCTTTGACCCAGGTCGGTAAGACAACGTGAACTGAAATCTGGTAAAGAACAGTGCCCAACGGGCCTGCCGAGGTGTTTGCCTCTTTGCTGTGCGTAAGTACTCCAAGTTCTTATGATCGGTATAGACGACAAAGGGGTGTGCCGCTCCCTCTATCCAGTGGCGCCATTCTTCGAGAGCTAACTTTACTGCCAGGAGTTCTCTGTTACCCACGTCATAATTTCTTTCCGACACTGAGAGTCTTCTTGAGAAAAATGCTACTGGGTGGAGCTTCGGCTTATCTCCGAACCTTTGCGAGAGTACCGCTCCTACCCCAGTTTCTGAAGCGTCCACCTCCACGACAAACGGTCTGGATGGATCGGGATGCTTGAGAATAGGCGCTGTAGTGAAGGCGTTCTTGAGCTTCTCCAGGGCTTTCTGGGCTGCTGGGCCCCATGACAGGTGCTTGGGTTTCCCTTTTAACAGAGAAGTCAAGGGCTGAGCAATCCTACTAAAATTGCGGATGAACTGCCGGTAAAAATTGGCGAATTCGAGGAACCTCTGTAGTTCCTTCACTGTCTTGGGTGGAGGCCAATTTGTGACTGCTTGAACCTTCTCCTGGTCCATAGTAACCCCTTTAGGGCTAATGATGTATCCCAGGAAGGAAATAGTGTCTCTATGAAACTCACACTTCTCCGCTTTGATGTATAGCTGATTTCGGAGCAACCTCCTCAATACCTGGCGGACATGGTGAATATGTTCCTCCATTGACTTGGAATAAATTAAAATGTCGTCGATGTAAGCTATTACGTTGTGTCCCAGCATGTCACACAGCACGTCGTTGATGAGACACTGGAACACCAAGGGCGCGTTGGATAGCCCATACGGCATGACTAGGTATTCGTAATGCCCAGACGTGGTACTAAACCCGGTTTTCCACTCGTCCCCCTCACGAATCCGGATGAGGTTATAGGCACTGCGTAGATCCAACTTGGTGAAAACGGTGGCTGAGCGTAATTGTTCCAGGGCAACCGGGACCAGAGGTAACGGGTAGCGATATTTTACGCAGGTATTTTTGAGACCCCGATAATCGATGCAGGGTCTTAGACCTCCCCCTTTCTTCTCCACGAAGAAAAACCCTGCTGATGCTGGGGACGTGGATGGACATATGTAGCCCTGGTGCAAAGCCTCCTGAATATACTCCTACATGGCCCTCTGTTCGGTTAGGGATAGCGGATAAACTCTCCCTCGTGGGGGTGTAGTGCCTGGTAATAGGTCGATAGCGCAGTCGTAGGGCCTGTGAGGAGGAAGTCCACTAGCCTTCACCTTGCTGAAGGCTTCACGAAGGTCATGGTATTCAGGGGGAATTTGGAGGAGCTTCTTCTCCTCCGGGCTTTCTATGGAAGTGGTTGCCAACGTGACGACAGGAGTTCGCAGACATTGGTGCATGCAATGGGGTGACCAGCGCACAATTTCTCTGTGAGACCAGGAGATCTGAGGAAGATCCAACCAGGGCAGACCGAGAACCACTGGGTGACGAGCGGACACTGTGACATGAAAAATGATCTGTTCCTGATGAAGAGCGCTGGTATGGAGAACGAGGGGTTCTGTGCAGTGGGAGATAAGTCCGGTACCCACAGGGGCGCCGTCAATAGCTTGGATGCGACGTGGGATGAGGAGAGGACGGATGGGGATGTTGTGCTCTTGAACGGTGGTCTGATCAATTAAGTTTCCAGCCGCTCTCGAGTCAATCAGTGCTTCTAGGACACAAGATACACCTGAGTACACTAGTCGGACTTGCATGACGAAAGCAGATTGAACGGAACGGCACGTTTCTGATTTTACACTCACCCCCGGCTGGGGATCTTTATGGACGGTTTGATCCCCTCGGACAACTGGACGCTTGAGGGGGCATTGGTGAACGAAGTTTCCCTCTCCTCCGCAATAGAAGCAGCGAAGTTCGCGGCGTCTCCGCTCCCTCTCCTGTGTACTTATCTTGGCACGACCCAGCTGCATGGGCTCTGCGGGAGGTTCAGGTGCTGAAACCGCCACCAGAGGGCGCACGGAGCGGCGGCTTCGGAGCAGCCGGTCGAGGCGGATCGCGAGGTTGATCAGGGACTCCAGTATGAGCTGGTCGTCGCGACATGCCAGCTCCGTCACGATGTCGGCGTTTAATCCCTGGCGAAACACAGTCTTAAGTGCCGGTTGGTTCCAGCCACTTCGTGCTGCGGTAGTGCAAAACTCAAGGGCGTAGTCCGCGACGCTACGCGCTCCTTGTTTCAGGGTGAGTAGCTCCTCCCCGGTCTCTCGGCAGTCCGGGGAGTGATCAAAGACTGTTCGAAATCGTGTGGCTAGTTTCTCGTAAGTGTGAATGGTGGTGGCTTCCTGCTCCCACTCGGCTGTTGCCCAGAGTAAAGCTCTCCCGGTCAGAAGTTCCATGAAATGGATGATCTTATGGCGCTCCGGCATCTCCGGGTATGTGGAAAAGAACAGCGAGCATTGCAAGAGAAAGCCTCGGCAGCACGCCGGATCTCCATCGTACTTTTCCGGTGCCGGTGTGGGAGGTAAACGTGTAGAAGCCGCCGGCGTGGCTTGATTTAGCCAAGTTACTTGCTCGGTGAGGGCGTTCAGGCGTTGGTCGTGATTGCTGATCATCCGGCCGTGTCCTTCAATGGCTTGAGGCCAACTTGTGCCGCCCGCTGCCTCCATAATAAGGTGGCAAAGTATTCTGTCACGATTCGTAGGGAAGGGGCACGGAGGCAGGAGCAGGCGGCGGACGAAGCGTGGAGTCGGGGAAAATCTAGAGGCGTAAACGAGTAACGTGCGGGGGTCAGGCGATCGGACAAACGGAATAACGAGGGCAAGACAAAGAGCGTTTTCGAAGGCGTAATCAAAGGGTCAAGGTAACGAGGTAATCAAAGATGGGAGTAAAGCTTGGTAACGCAGAGAATGAGATAACTGAGCGTATACTTCGCAGTGCAACTCTGTGACTGGCAAACCTAAGTAGTAGTGCCTGAGTGTGAGTCTGTGATTAGCGGCAGGTGTCTTGGATCAGAACTCCGGGGATGGAGAGCGCATGCATGCCTGAGAAGCACGCGTTGCATCTTGGGACTTGGAGTTCTGATCTGGCTGAGCTGTGACAATGTGATTCATATTCATGTATGTGATTCATTTACATGTAATTCATTTTCATGTGATTCATTCACTTTTCTCCCCTCCCTTCCCCAAATATTTCATTGAGAAAAAAAAATACTAAAATAATAATAATTATAAATTAATTAATAAAAAAATTAAATTAAAAAAAGTAAAAATCCCCCGCCCCCCCCGGCTCATCATGGCTACTCAATAGCTGTCGCTGGTTATATAAAAATTATAAAACCCAAGAACTAAAGTAAAAGTAAGAATATAAATAGCCAATTGGAGCTGAAGAGGGACAGACAATATATTTCTTATCTTAGAAATATTTCTGAGATGAAAGACAGCTATCCTAGTAATATTATCTACATGAGCATCAAATGATCAGAGCAGATTCATGTGGCGCAGCTAAAGAATGCTATTCTGTGTTGGTGGAAAATTCTTTAATTTCTTGCAAATCATACACGCTTGTAAAGTAAACTAATTTATTTTGAAAGAAGGATTCCATCGTAAATTGTGCACTGGGAATTGTCACACTTTTTCCATACCTCCAAGATCCTTTCTCCAAACATGGATATGTAAGTTCTTGTATTCTGTCTGAAAACCCAAACCAGTGTGTTTTTATATTTTCTTCCGTTTTATAGTTTTAAAGTTAAAATTATCTTGTTTTAGATGCGTTTTTATAGGTTGCTCAGCATTTTCCACTTGTTTTTGTAATGTTATATAGTCATTGTGTGAACTTATTGTATTGAGTAATTCATTCTTGAAGCCAAGCACGAGATGCCTCTGTTTGGGTCTTTTCTTAAACAGGAACACTACTATGATCCTGAGGGTAATACTGGCTTCATTGCATTTAGGATAACGACAGTTCAAGGTAACACCTGTGCTGGCTCCCGGTGTCATTCCAAGACTGTTCTTCAGGATGGTCCAAAAACCAGATGAGAATCTCTGTTAACCTGTCAACAGCGATTTGTTGAAGTCTGCAGGGAGGCGATATCTACAATATGACATTCCACTGATGAATCTTTGGTCAAAGAGAAGATGAGAGCGACTTTCCAGTATCGACAGAAGATGGTCGGTGTGGATGCATCATCTTCACTCCTGAATTTGTTCCCTCGTTTCCTTGATGTACCTGGATTGGTAAGAAAATCTTTAGTTTTGGAAGTAGTTTTGAAAAGGAAATTTCCTTCTCTGTAGGTATTAAATGAGTTCACTAGTACAGTAGAGAAAGGAGTTGTACAATGATCACCATAACAACTACAATCTGAGAAATTCAACGTTCTAATCTTTTATATCCCAAATGTATGCATAAATAACACAGCAAATCTTAATTTTTATTATTTGACCTTTCATCCATTTATATCCGTTTTGTTTAAACCTGTATAAACCTTGTTAAATTTGTTAAAGTTAATACTAACTTTTATAAAGTTAGTATTTAAACATCAGCTCTTAATTTTAGGAATTCTTGAGATTATTTTGGGATTCTGAGACCTGCATCTCATTTTGCTTAATCCACCCACAAACAAGATGTGACGGTGCTAGTGATAATGTAAAAAACATGCAAACAGTTTTATTTTCATTTTTATTTTATGTCCCTTTGCTGACCTACAGGAAGGAGCCAGTGTGACTACCTTCATTGAGACTGATGACACAAGACAACCATTCTTCCTCTGCATCGGTGAGCGAAAGAAGGATATCAAAAAGTTATACGTTATTATTGACTATAAACCCGATCCCATGTAAGGTGCACACATCAGTGGCAGCTTTTGATGAACTGTTCAAAGCTCACTATGTCTTCAGTTTCTCATATGATGAAGCTCTTTATAATTTCTACACATGTATCCAAACCACTACCTATAACATCGATGTTGGTAGAGCAAGGAGAGCTCGCATGTTAAAAAACTTTGAGCACGATTGCTGCAGCGAGATTAACAGCCTTGAAGATGTTTATAGGTTTTGTATGTAAAGCGCACCTCAGAACTTGAAATTTAAAATTTCAACATGGTTTATGTCCTTGCAAAAAGTTACATTTAAAATGTGGACAGCCAGGTTGCCCATTATCATTTTGTACTTATAGTGGCTTCCGAAAAAAACACCTCAGCAAGGTACATGATGTTAAAAGCCAAGCACAAGATGCAGTTCTTAAAACTGTTACTCCTGAAAGTATAAGTTCAGGCACTTGTAGAAGAATAGAACACTGTTTTGATCAATTAGATAATCCTTTTTCAGCATTAAAGACTGAGTCAAAGTGGCATAAATATTATGATGAGAAATGGGAAATAGTTGAACCTAAAGAATGTGTTCTTGGGGTGAGAATGGATTTGCGCAGAAATAGAACTACAGGTATCTATAGTCAGGATCCCGTAACGGACAAGTGCATGTATGTACCCATTTTGGGTACACTGAAATCCATATGCAAAAACAGTCAAGTTAGAGAGAGCTTTTTACAGGACAAACCGAGTGGAATTGGAGTTTACAAAGACATTAATGATGGGTCATATTTCCAAAACCATGCACTGTTCTCGCAGCAAAAGCACGCTCTACAGATTCTACTCAATTATGGCCATTTTTAAACTGCTAACCCTCTAGGTTCCAAGAGGGGGATCCACAAACTTGGTTGTATCTATTTTACTCTAAAAAAAATCTTCCACCCAAGTGTAACTCTGTACTGATTCATGTACATTTGGCAGCTCTACTCTACATGGACGACCTTAAGACATTTGGTTTTGATATGATACTAAAGAATATTGATGACCTGAATATCCTAGAAACTGAAGGCATACAGCTTCATTGTTTTTTTTTTTTTTTTTAAGTTAATTTTTTATTGAACATTTCTGCTGAACGCTTCTGATGAACATTTCTACAGAACATTTCTACATTTCTACTGAACATTTCTGCTGAGCATTTCTGCTAAACATTTCTAATGATCATTTCTGATAAACATTTCTAATGATCATTTCTGCTAAACATTTCTGCTGAACATTTCTGCTAAACATTTCTAATGATCATTTCTGCTAAACATTTCTAATGACCATTTCTGCTAAACATTTCTAATCACCATTTCTAATGATCATTTCTGCTAAACATTTCTGCTGAACATTTCTGTTAAAAATTTCTACTGAACATTTCTAATGGCCATTTCTGCAAACATTATTGCTAAAAATTTCTGCTAAACATTTCTGTTGAACATTTCTACTAAACTTTTCTAAATCGCCTTTTCTGTTCTGTCCTCCCCTCCCTTTCCCAAAAATAAAAACAAATTGAGCAACAGCTGTAAACATTCACAGGTTTTTTTTTTTTGTACAAAGGAAAACAAAGTTAAAAATATCAAAAACCCACAACCCATCCCTCCGGCTCATCATGGCTACCCCTTAACTGTCGCTGGTTATATTCTAATTATATAAGATATTGTAAAATCCAACAACAGGCAGTAAACTTTACGTGGGAAGTGTCTGTAACTCCATAAAGTATGCAATTTATGCCATTATGGATGCCATTTATGAAAAGACTTGTCCGTACAACCATTCATCGTATATCTTATTTTCTCGAGTTTCAGAAAAAACATCACGTCCTTTATCCACTGGGTGATAGATGGGTATTTAGCAGACTTCCAATGTAACAGTAGGGAACGTCTTGCTATAAGGGATGTGAAAGCAATAACATCCTTTTGTATCGAGCTCAAAGGAATTGAGGTTTCAGGAATCCCAAATACAGCAATCAATGAACAAGGCTTTAAATGTACCCTGAGAATAGTGGACATGATGGTAAAAAAAAACAGACCAAAAACCATGGAGATCAGGACAGAAAAAAAACATATGGCCAAGATGACAGGGAGAGCCATGGCATTTATCACACTTGTCCTCTACATCCAGATACATCTCAGACATTCTCGACTTGGACAGATGGACTCTATTTAAAACTTTGAACTGTATAAATCCAAGATGAGCACTAGAAGTGGTAGTCTGTACCCTCTCTATAGCATGTTCCCAACACTCCTCTCTTATCTGTACTCCTAACTCCGTTTCCCACGCATTCCTAATTTTGTTACTCGACTCTCTACCTAGCATCAGAATAAAATCATAAATCCTAGAAATCATTCCTCTCTGATGCAGGTTATTTGAAAACAGGTCTTCCCAAGCCTGTTCAGGAGGCGCAGAGGGGATATCAGGAAAACATCTAGAAACGAAGTTCCGTATTTGAAAATACCGAAAGAAATGCGTCAACGAGAGATCATAAGTGGATGCCAAATTGGCAAAGCTATCAAACACACCATCAGAATACAAATTTCTAACTTGTTTAATACCCTTGTCATACCACACTGAGAATGAGGAGTCCAAACACGATGGGGAAAATAGATGGTTGTTGACTAAAGGACACAAAGAGGATGTACCTACAAATTTAAAATGTCGTCTAAATTGATACCAAGTCATAAGTGTGTTGAGGACAACAGGGTTATCAGTATATAGGGAAACTTTTGTAGGTAAAGCAGAGCAGGTAAAAGAGAAGGAGGGGAAATAACACAAAAAAAAAAAAAAAAATAAAAAAAAAAAAAATCAGGAGATTGAACCCAGTAACTAAGTTTATGGATGTGCGCAGCCCAGTAATAGAATTGAAAATTGGGTAATGCAAGTCCTCCACTAAGTTTACATTTCTGCAATAAAGATTTATTAACCCTCGGTGGCTTCCCTTCCCAAATAAATGTACTAATTATCTTATCCAATGAATCAAAAGGATTTTTGGAGAGAAAGAGGCACTTGCTGGAACAAGAAAAAAAATACTGCGTAATATATTCATTTTGACGACACTGATCCTGCCACTTATTGAAAGGGGTAAGTTACCCCAACTCTGAATGTTAGATTTAACCTTTGAGATAAGGGAAAATAAAAAGGAAAAAAAAAAAATGTCACGTTGATACCTAGGTACTTAAAACCTGGCTGACTAAATCGAAACGGTAGATCTGACTGTTGGAGAGACAAAGCTGAAGTATTGACAGGAAAACAGTCGTTTTATCTAAATTTAGTTTATAACCAGAGACAATACCAAAAGACTCCAGAACATCCAAGAAAGAAGGCACAGAGGTGATAGGATCGGTTACATACAGTAGCAAATCATCAGCATATATAGCGACAATTTGTATTCTACACCATATCGAACTATTCCTATAAACAAGGAGGAAGATTTTAGTGCAATAGAGAGCGGCTCGATGGCAACAGCAAAAAGCAGAGGGGATAAAGGACAACCTTGGCGACACCCTCGTCCGAGCGCAAAGTAATCTGAATAAGTATCGTTTGTCCGAACCGTAGCATTAGGGGTTGAGTAAAGGAGGCTAATCCAAGAAATAAACTTGTCCCCAAATCTGAACTTTCTCAAGACTGCAAACAAATACTCCCATTCGATCCTGTCGAATGCTTTTTCAGCATCTAATGAAATCACAATCTCAGGGTGAACAGCCGAATGCTTTGAATAAATTATATTAAAGAGTGTACGGGTATTGAAAAACAATTGACGTCCCTTTATAAAACCGTTCTGATCATCAGATATAATATAATCCTTCCTTCCTTGTTTTGAACAACTATTGTTTGGCTCAGTAATTCAAGTAACAGGAGATAATTCGGCTTTAAATGGCTTAAGGGATATGTGGAATCTTTCAGTGCAACTAATTTCTGTAGGTTTTGTTTAATTAGTAAGGAAGAAGTTCAATCTATATTTACTGAAGATCATTCTGGGTTAATTTTCCATTCCAAAGAGGTTCATACTGAACATTGTAAGGCACTACATGAAAATCCTGAACTGCCGTGAATACATGGTCATGTGTGCTCAATTCATTACAGTATTTCTATTGTACTGATAATTGTGCTGTTGACATCATGCATGATCTGCTAGCCTCACACCTCCAGGGTCCGGGGTTCGAGTCCCGCCAGGGCCCTGTGTGTGCGGAGTTTGCATGTTCTCCCCGTGTTGCGGGGGTTTCCTCCAGGTACTCTGGTTTCCTCCTCCAGTCCAAAGACATGCATGGTAGGCTGATTGACGTGTCTAAAGTGTCCGTAGTGTATGAATGGGTGTGTGAGTGTGTATGTGATTGTGTCCTGCGATGGACTGGCACCCTGTCCAGGGTGTACCTCACCTTGTGCCCGATGCTTCCTGGGATAGGCTCCAAGTTTCCCCGCGACCCTGAACAAGGAGTAAGTGGTAGAAGATGGATGGATGTCTTGAGGGCTCAGTAAAGTTAACGCCCTTGAAAAAAATAAAACTATTATAATGCGATCAACTTGTTTTTTTTTCTTTATTTGCCTTTTAGATTTGTAATCATTTAAATGTAAATTTTAATTGTGAAGTAGCATATAAACACTTTATAGTGTTAGAAGCAACTCATTTTATAGTATGCAATTAACACTGACAGTTAATTAATTATTCCTATGAGAATTAGTTTCTAACACTACACACTGGTGTTGAGAAACTAACACTTGAGTAGTGTTCATTTTCATCTATACAAAGAGTTGATGTGAACACTATTAAAGTGTTAGAAAAAACACTTTAAAAGAGTGTTAAAATGACACACACACACATATATATATATATATATATATATATATATATATATATATATATATATATATATATATATATATATATATATATATATATATATTATATATTGTGTGTGTGTGTGTGTGTGTGTTCATTTTAACACTATATATATTTAGGTATCTGATTATCTAAGACGGTGGATAATTTCGAAAAATTAAATATTGCTGAGAAATGTAGATTAATAATAAATACTTGGCTGCAGAGAGACGTAACAATTTTTGGAAGAATTCTATTGATGAAAGTAAATAATTTTCTAGATTTATTCATCTGTGTTTCTTTTATCAGTTTCTGCAAAAAAGATAAAGGCAATAAATAAATAGAATTTTGTTTTATATGCAAAAGTGATATAATTACACAGGGGCCTTAAGACGATTAACTTTGATATGAATGGGGTCATCAAACTTAAATGGTTACAATCTTTCATTAACAATGAGTTCTCATTCTGGTTTGAGATTCCTACAGCTGTATTTTAAAAAAGTTTTTTTTGTTTCAATATCACAAGCAATGTGAACTTCTAAACTCCCTGTAAATCTTTCTGCTATTCACCACCAAGTACAATAATACTGGAAATTGATCTTTAAACACAATTTTAGCACACATAATATGTCAATCTGGACGAACAGAGGTATAACCGTGAACATAAAGTCTTTGGTTATTGATGAATGAAAGGCATATGGTCAGTAACAAATGTTATGGACAACTTTGGGAATATATTGACTTAGGATGCTTTTTGTGGTAAATACAATCTAAGTTGCCGGTTCTTAGATTCACGGTTATATCGCTTTGTTTATTTGTAAGTCGCTTTGGATTAAAGCGTCTGCCAAGTGAATAAATGTAAATGTAAGTTGCTCCTCTAACCTGTATGATTAAATGATTAAGAATATTCCAATGCAGATGATTAAATTAGTTAATGAACATTTAAAATACTCAGTGACAAAAACTAAAATGCATGATCTTATGTTAGAAAATATCCTTGCCGATAAAAAAAAATGCTCTAACAGCTATTTGAGGAACTGTTTATTACATTAATGTTTCCCTGGACCTGTAAGGACAACTTATATTTTTCGTCATTTTGAGATGAAAGATGTGAGTGAAATTAGGACCAATTTTCTTTTATTTCCTGTTGCCCCTGAATGTAAAGAGGGGAAGTTTAAAATTATGAATCATATATATTCTGCAAAAGAATTTTTAAGAGTAAGATTTAATGTTGGGGTTTCAAATGTGTGTCAAATATCTAAGTTAGAGAAAAAGTTGAACATTTGTTTTTTCAGTGTAATTTGGGGGCACTCATGCTGGAATTATGCCTGTAAGACTGATAATGTTAAGTTTGGTTTATTAATTAAGGACAAAAAGGTACCTTAGGTTATAAATAATTTATTGCTTTTGTTGAAAATTTACATATACAAATGTAAATTTTTCAGAATCCCTCCTAATTTATTTGTTTTTAAAGAGGAATTTACACACACACACACACACACACACAAAACACACATATATATATATATATATATATATATATATATATATATATATATATATATATATATATATATATATATATATATATATGGAGACATTGAGAGGGATGAAAAGTTTAAAGTTTTGTTTTAGTTTCGTTCACTTCTTCCCCATATAGTGGACTCAAATGTCATTTGCTATATAGGGGATAGCTTCTGTTTTTTTTCTAAATGGCAGAAAATATACTAATGTCGTAAAATTGCACAAGGCGCCGTACAGATCTGGTACAGTCTTAGAGCATAATCAAATGTGTGCATGCACAAGACTCAGAAGGACAAATAGCAGTAATGGATAAGGACAAAGAAGTAATGTTGGTAAAAACATTTGTACAGATACATGGGTTTCAGTCTTAAAGAGTTTGAGATCGTTTAAATATAGCCACCAAGATATTCTTTTTAGTATATTACAGATACATTCAAGAATTTTTCAAAATGAAATCTCAGTCAGTTTTATTTGGGTTCCAGCACATATACAGTGGTGTGAAAAAGTGTTTGCCCCCTTCCTCATTTCCTGTTCCTTTGCATGTTTGTCACACTTAAGTGTTTCGGAACATCAAGCCAATTTAAACAATAGTCAAGGACAACACAAGTAAACACAAAATGCAATTTGTAAATGAAGGTGTTTATTATTAAAGGTGAAAAAAATCCAAACCATCATGGCCCTGTGTGAAAAAGTGATTGCCCCCCTTGTTAAAACATACTATAACTGTGGTTGTCCACACCTGAGTTCAATTTCTACTACCCCCACCCAGGCCTGATTATTGCCACACCTGTTCACAATCAAGGCATCACTTAAATAGGAGCTGCTTGACACAGTAAGGTCCACCAGAAGATCCTTAAAAGCTACACATCATGCCGAGACCCAAAGAAATTCAGGAACAATTGAGAAAGAAAGTAATTGAGATCTATCAGTCTGGAAAGGGTTATAAAGCCATTTCCAAAGCTTTGGGAATCCAGCGAACCACAGTGAGAGCCATTATCCACAAATGGCGAAGACATGGAAAGCGGTGGTGAACCTTCCCAGGAGTGGCCGGCCGCCCAAAATTACCCCAAGAAGCGCAGCGACCTCATCCAAGATGTCCAAAAGACCCCACAACAACGTCCAAAGAACTGCAGGCCTCACTTGTCTCAGTTAAGATCAGCGTTCATGCCTCCACCATCAGGAAAAGACTGGGCAAAAATGGCCTGCATGGCAGAGTTCCAAGGAGAGAAACCACTGCTGAGCAAAAAGAACATCAAAGCTCGTCTCAATTTCTCCACAACACATCTTGATGATCCCCAAGACTTTTGGGACAACATTCTGTGGACCGATGAGACAAAAGTGGAACTCTTTGGAAGGTGTGTGTCCAAGTATATCTGGCGTAGAAGGAACACTGCATTTCATAAAAAGAACATTATACCAACAGTAAAATATGGTGGTGGTAGTGTGATGGTCTGGGGCTGTTTTGCTGCTTCAGGACCTGGAAGACTTGCCGTGATCAAAGAAACTATGAATTCTGCTGTCTACCAAGAGATCCTGAAGGAGAATGTCCGACCATCTGTTCGTGTACTCAAGCTGAAACGAACTTGGGTTCTGCAGCAGGACAATGATCCTAAACACACCAGCAAGTCCACCACCGAATGGCTGAAGAAAAACAAAATGAAGACTTTGGAGTGGCCTAGCCAAAGTCCTGACCTGAATCCTATTGAGATGTTGTGGTATGACCTTAAAAAGGCCGTTCATGCTCGAAAACCCTCTTATGTGACTGAATTAGAACAATTCTGCAAAGATGAGTGGGCCAAAATTCCTCCAGGACGCTGTAAAAGCCTCATTGCACGTTATCTCAAACGCTTGGTTGCAGTTGTTGCTGCTAAGGGTGGCCCAACCAGTTATTAGGTTTAGGGGGCAATCACTTTTTCACACAGGGCCATGATGGTTTGGATTTTTTTTCACCTTTAATAATAAACACCTTCATTTACAAATTGCATTTTGTGTTTACTTGTGTTGTCCTTGACTATTGTTTAAATTGGTTTGATGTTCCGAAACACTTAAGTGTGACAAACATGCAAAGGAACAGGAAATGAGGAAGGGGGCAAACACTTTTTCACACCACTGTAGAGAAATGAGGATGTGGATAAATTAGCAAAACAAGCTTTACAGAGAGAAATAATGGAGATACACGTTCCATTAACCAAGTAAGAAATTAAGGTTTTAATCTGGAATAAAGCAATAGAAGAATGGCAAGTAAAGTGGAACAATGGGAAATGGGGTAGATTTCTTTACAGCTTAATTAAAAAAGTAATAAAAAAAAGATATACAGGTAAACCAGGTAAAGAAGAGGTTATTTATAATAGAATAATGTTGGGGCATTCCAATTTAAATAGCACACTTAAAATAATAGGGAAACATACAAATGGATTATGTGAACAATGTCATGTTGAAGAAACAATACATCATGTGATTCTTGAATGTATCAAGTACAAACAAGAAATGGACAATATGATAGAAGAAATGAAGAAAAATCGAATTCAAGGATTAAATTATTTAAGGTTTTAATAAAAGGTTTAAGACTTAATAAAATGGACAAGTGAAATAAACAGTAAAGCTTTCTTAGATTGTATTAGGGAGACAGAGCTGATAAATAGTATATAACACGCTGTGCTACACTCCGCAGCAGAAGGTGGTGGTAGTGCGCCTGTTACGCTGGTTGGCAGCCGCCGTTAAAAACCAAGAAGAAGAACTTGGGGAATCACAATGGCAGGTCAAGAGCGCGAAGTAGTTTTCAAAAAGGTATATATTTAACCATAGTTGTCGTTATCTAATGTAGTTAATGGCGTCAAAATCATAAAAGTGTTAAGTTGTTTTAACAAATGTTCAACGCAGATCTAGTGATTTTTAGTAATCGCTAAGCTGGATAGCTGAATGAAACTCTTAACAAACATAAGCATGTATTTTTTAGGAAACCATCAGCAAACTTTTGATGATGTTCTTCAAGGACGACAAAAGCAAAGGTATGGGAGTATATTTTGAAAGCCAATTTCATAACATGGTACATTTAGCTAATTTAGCTAGGTAGTCTATTCTGTGACTCAACTAAGGAGTAATCTGATTGTTTTTCTATTTTTTTTTTTTATAAACAGTCAGCAGCGACGCTGTCATTCTCATGGCTGAGATGCTGAGAATTTTCGTTATCGGTAAGTCGGTTTTGGTTTCCAGAGAGAGACAGAACATGGCTGCGTCCGAAATCGCCTCTGTGACAGTCAGTATACTGCATTCGACTCAGTGTCCGGCGGCCAGTACCCGGCCCTTCATACCAAAGACATATAAATACATAGACGCCTCACTGACCGCTCTGGTGCGATATGGCAATGTATACACCATATTGATCCGGGCAAGACTGCCTTATAAACAAATAAACAGCTGTGGTTTTTCTGGATAAAAAGTACAGTAATGGTTTATGATCTACGTGGAGTACAAAAAAAGTTCTGTCTCCAGTTACTTAGTTGGACTTGGAAAATGTTTCATTGTCATAAGAAATTGTGCAGAAACCCTAAGCTGCCATGCATTATATATATATATAAAAAAAAAAATCTTTGTCGTTTCCTCGTGATCTCGACATAACCAAAAGTCGTTTCCTCGTGATCTCATTCTTGTTATCTTGACATAACCAAAAGCTGTTGTCTCACGACATAATTTTATTGCGAGAAAATCTCGCGCCTTGTGAATGGGACCTGTGTTGCATGAATGTTGGCATCTTCTGACAACTCTTTCAATCTTTATTAAAAAAAAAAAACACTACAATTGCCAATTAATAAATGTATAAATCTACAAGTTGGAACGTTTGAGTTGTGCTTGTTTACTTGTTTACACAGCAAGGCTGTAGTAGATGAGTTTTCCTGTTTAGTGTGATAATTTAATTATTAATAATTTAATCTACATGAAATGTGCGTAAAGTATTTTTTTTTTTTTTTTTGGTCGTCCCCCCTCCAAATTGTGGACATGTACTTTTCTGTCTTCAACCCCATTATTGTAGCTTTTCTTGTGCTTTTGTACACAGCTCGTTCACACTGAAATACTGAAAAATGTCGAAATGATGCATCTTTAAGTACTAATAATTGACCATCATTTACAATATGTGACCAAATTGGCAAATACAAATCAAATAGTCTGCTTTGAATATCTTTTTATTACTAATATATACTCCAAAACAGACAATTAGAAAGATAATTAAAAGTATGGATCTGGTAAAACATTGTGCTAATTTTACACCATTTGGCAGATGCCCTTAACTAGTGGGACATTTATCTCATTTATACACCAGAACAGTTAAGGGTTAAGGGTTTGGGCCCTGCTCAAGGGCCCAGCAGTGGCAGCTTGGCAGTTCTGGGTTTTGAACTCGCAACTTTTTTTTTTTTTTTCATTTTTATTGACCACTTCTGCTAAACATTTCTCGCGACATTCTGATTAATAGTCCAAGGTCTTAAGCGTTGAGCTACCACCGAGGAGTAGGAGTTGGAAAACTAAAAGTAAAAAACCTGATGACCGATGGTTTAGCTCCATCTCTGATCCTGACAGTCAGGCCTGTCAATGTCCTCCGACTTGAAGTGATCAATGCATAGCAATGGAGGACTCATTGCTGAAAAACCTTCTCATCTCACAGCTACTTCCCACTGCCTCCTCAAATGTTTCTCTTTGGGAAACCTTTAAAGTTTGAGAAAAGTTAGCTAGCCAACTAACTAAAGTAAGCTTCACAGTACGTCAGTTGCTCAGCCAAAACGAGGAGCTTGTCATAAAAGTTGTTTTGGAGAATAAACGGCTAAATATAGATGACAATCTCGATTATGGGCAATTTAATTTAGAATATAAACTGTAATATGAGCTGAGACTTAGACTTATTCTGAGACTTATGACTGTTGCCTGGCGTCAGTATGGCACTGATGTTAATGTACGATCCAGCAGCCAATGCGGCATCTATATATTTATGTCTGTGGTTCCATACTGCAGAATCAAGGCGGAAGCAGTAGGACATCAGGGTATTTCTCGCCTTCTGTTTTATGAATACTGAGAATTCAGACATACTATTCCTTTGGTGTACTGATTTTCACCTACTGTGTAGTAGGGATATTTAGACACAGCCACTGTAACCCACCTTAAATGAGCATTATCAGCTTCATTAATAGGCACTGTTTTAAAGATATTCAAATGTTTGCTTGTCCAAATATGAAAGAAAAAAAAAAGTCAACAATTTCAATAGGGTGTACTTATTTTTCACATGCCTCTGTGTGTATACATGCATGCATGCATGCATGCATACATATCTACATAGGGTAGACAAATCCGAGAGCCTCAATTAGTTTTCCAGCTGGTCGTGTTCTTTGTTTTGATAAGTGAAGAAACTTTAACGTTTCCGAATTGAATTCTGGGCTTTGACTAGGACACTCGAACATACCCAGTATAATGGTTTTGAACCACTCCAGTATTGCTGTCCGTACAGTTTACTACCCTTTTTTTGTGAGTGAAGACAATGAAAACGAATATTAGGGCCTGTACGATAGGTTTCTTTCTTAAATACTTATATTTGTAATCAGTGCAGTAAACAGGTAATGAACATTTTATACTTGATTACTAGTAAAGTATCATTTTGCCATAGTATCATATTAGTATCCAACCATATGATACTAAAGTTGATCTTGGTAACACAACAACCTGTGACACTTGAATTGTGTACAGATCGACTCCATGCGACTAGTTTTGTGACTTTTGATGGCAGCTTACCCAAGAACTAATTTGAGTCTTTCACAGCAATGGAAGTGAATACTTATGCAATCACAACTTTAACAATATTTGTTTGCAAGTAATTTTGCAAACTATATTGATCGGCACCACTTCAGTATTATGGGCTATTTTTAAGTAGTATTATGTTCTATTTTAGTAGGTGAGTAAATACTTTAAACATTTGGTTCCACAGTGATTTTGAAGATAAGAGAGTACTTTGTTAATCCCCTGATGGAGAAATTAGGGTCTCACAGCAGCAGCCAAAAAAAAGAGAGAAAAGAAAGAAGAGTTAAAAGCGATTGTAAGGAGAACAATAAAGGGATATATAGAATATATACAGGATGTATAAATATGTATATAAGCGCAAACTCTATATACATATGAACAGTATATACAGCAAGCGACAATGTGCAGTCCCAATATACAACTAGACAATGTGCATATCGTATATGTACAATACTAATATATATATATATATATATATATATATATATATATATATATATATATATATATATTTATTTATTTATTTTATATTTGTAGTGTAGTCAAAAGTAAGGTCAAGGGAGGGGGTGGCTAAGTGTTGTACAGTCTGATGGCTGTCGGCACAAAGTAATATCTGAAGTGTTCCATCTTGCACGGGGGGGATTAGCCTATGGCTGAAGGTGCTCTCCATCTGTCGCCACTCAGCATACAGTGGATGAAGAGGGTTTCCCAAAATGGTCCTGATTTTATCTCTTATTCTCTTCTCTACCTCTGTCTCCAGAGTATCCAGTTTGTGTCCAATAACAGAGCTGGACTTCATCAACTTGTTGAGTCTGTCAGCCTCCCCAGCCTTAATTCCACCTCCCCACACATGTCACAGCAAAGAACTTGGCAGTGGCTAATACAGACTGATAGAACATCTGCAGAAGCTTGCTGCTCATGTCAAATGACCTGAGCATCCTTAGAAAGAGTAGTCTGCTCTGTCCCTTCCTGCAGAGTGTTTTCCAACCAGTCCAGCTTGCTGTTAAGGAATTTGTACGAGTCCACCATCTCTATTTTCTCCCCCTTGGATGGTAATGGGTGTTTTGGGTTTCTATTTCGGCTGAAGTCCATTTAAGGTGAATAAATTGTTAAACAAAACCTTAGTCACCTCTATTAAGTTATTAACAGTCAACAATATGCAGGTACTGTAAGAATATCTAATACCACTCCAAAAAACATGTTAGTATTATTGTATATTGTATTTGGACATTGGCAAAATTATTTTAGTTGAATAATGAGTATGAGCGGTGTAGGAGTTACAGAACTTTTTATGTGTAAGGTGAATAAAGCTGGGTTCACAGTGCGATTTATAAAAAAAAAAAAAAAAAAAATTAATAGTCCTTTGCGACTGTTGCCTGTCAGACTGTATGAACGTGATCCCCGCTGTAAGCCATGTAACACTGTAGGATCTCAGTTGTCTTTAATGCCAGATTGTATGACAGTCAAGAAATGAAAAACGGACGCACGCACGGAGACTCGTACAGAGTAGGAGAAGTCAGATTACAGGACTGTGCCTTAAATCTTCTGACACTGCCAGAATTTAATCGGAGGAAAAATTTTCATCGCAGCGGCCATTAATGGGCTGTCGGGGAACATGTCAAACTAGCGATCAAAGACAACAGATTTTGGCCTATGATTATATGAATCTTTTATTATTCTCAAAATTTGTCTCAGGCAACCAAATTGTGGCCAAAATCATACAGTGTGACTCCGGCTTAACATTGATTATCTTCTTACAATACTAATGGGAAAAATGGGTAAGCATAAGTATGAGGGATTTTGACAAGGGCCACTGAGTCAGAACCTCTCCAAAATGGTTGAACTAGTAGGGCGGTCCTGGCATGCAGTAGTAAGTACCAAAAGTGGTCAAAAATTTGTCCAAGGAAGGACAACTGGTGAATTAGCGACAGGGCCATGGACGCCCGGCGCTCATTGATGTGCGTGGGGGAGTGAAGGCTAGCCCCCATTGTCTAAAGATCATGGGAACAAGCCAGAAGGCTATTGGAAAAATGGCTTGTAGACTGATGAGACTAAAATAGTTTTTTGGTTTAAATGAGAGGCATTATATTTGAGACTTGAGAAATGCTGCATTCCAGCATAAGAACCTTATCCCATCTGTGAAACATGGTGGTGGTAGTATTGTGGTTTTGCTGCATCTGGAGCTGGGTGGCTTGCTTGCCATCATTGATGGAACAATGAATTCGGAAGTTCAGCAGCGAATTCTAAAGGAGAATGTCAGGACATCTGTTTATGAACTTAATCTCAAGTGAAAATGGGTCATGTAGCAAGACAACGACCCTAAACACACAAGTTGTTCTATAAACAACATGGTTAAAGAAGAATAAAGGTAATCCAATAATGTCTGCAGAAAGCCACCAACACCCCAGAGTTGAAGCTGTTCTGTACTGAGGATTGGGCTAAAATTGCTGTTCTGTACTGAGGATTGGGCTAAAATTCCTCCAAGTTGATGTGTAGGACAGATCAACAGTTACTGAAAACATTTAGTTGCAGTTATTGCTGCACAAGGGGGTCACACCAGATACTGAAAGCAAAGGTTCATACTTTTGCCTCTCACCGATATGTAACATTGAATCATTTTCTTTAATAAATAAATTGAACACAAACAAATGAGTCAAAATATTATACTTGGTCATTTATCAGCTTTTAGGACTTTGGTGATGTTTTAAGTCCTATTTATGCAGAAATGCAGGAAAGTCTAAAGGGTTCGCAAACTTTTTCAAGCACCACTGAATAAGTAGGGGTAAGTAAGGGGGGTTTCTCACTGATTTTGACTGTGGCATGATTGTTGGTAACAGACAGGCTGGTTTGTGTATTTCTGTAACTGCTGATCAACCAGGATTTTCACACACAGTCTCTAGAATTTGCTCAGAATGGTGCAATTTAAAAATGAATAAATAAATAAATACATTGAGTGGCAGTTCTGCGGACATGGCTTCATCCATGGGCAATCTTTGAGTCATTTATTATTTTATTTTTTTTGTATTAGTTGAGTTTTCGATTGATTCTTTTGCAGCATACTATATTATGTAATATAATGTATGTAAATACAGGGTATCTTTACCAGTTGTTAATACACAATAAATGTTTTACCAGTTTTCTAGCTGTGGAAAAAAAAAATTAAAAATTTATATAATTTGTTTTTAATACTGTTGTATCTGTTTTTATACTTGTCAGATTTTACAGACTCCTTTTGTAACCTGTAAATTTATATGAAATTAAAGAGCAATCAACTCTTGCTTAATATTCTCAGATGTGTAATATTTCTATAGTAGTCAGATATTCTGTAATACTGTAATACTCTTCTATTCATTTTTCTTATTATTAATTTATTGATGCTTTGATATCTCTATTCTCATAATTTCTTGTCATTGTTTAGACCATATGAAAGCTGGAGACGGGTTAGAGAAAATAATCAGTCCTCCACCAGAATTATATAATTCGAATTGACGAAGCATAAATTTGAAGAACGCTCCCCTTTTGTGGTCAGAGGCTAGAGCCGGTTTTACTACACCATGAAAATTCCAGCAGTCTTTTAATATTATAACTTCTCACACTGTACAAGAGGATATACAATACAATCTTGGTAGAATTCTATAACGGACTGTCTGATAACATGTTCTTCATTTCAGTAATTTTCTGTAGGTCTCATGTATAATCTATGTTCTGGTTTGTAGCTTTTCCACTGGAAAGCATGAAATAATTTTCTTGTCATAATTGCAAATAAACTTGATTAACAATGAGTGACCAATGTTCATTTGTAGTGTTTTTTAGTGGATATGAGGTTAATGTTTTTTCAAGATGGTCATGAGTCATTACATCAAACAGATGTTTTTAACATCTTAATATCTCAACATTTCAGAAGCAACGCGCAGAGCAATAAAACAGGCAGAGAATGAAGACTGTGTTGGTGTGGATTTCGAACATGTTGAGAAAATTTTGCCTCAGCTGGTGAGTATGTTTCAGATGAAAAATAATTCCTAATGTTATTAATAAGTGTGGGCTATACATTTTGAGAGGTGACATTTATTCATACAGCTTGCAATATTATGTGCACTGAAATATGTAGGAAAAGATATTTAACCTTTATCCGTTCAACCTTTTATTTGTATTGGAGTGGAGAAATAATAAATTTATTACCTAGCCTACAAGGAAACATTTTGTTGGAATTGGCCAGTCCAGTGTTTTGGCCGACTGGAAACCGAATTGACTGAGCTAAAATGTAGTAGCTAATGCAATGGAAGAAATGAATAGCATGGGAAGCTACTTAAGAGCATTAATAAGAAGAAGAGAATATGATCATTGTCCTCTTCTAACAAAATTTGAATGAGCATTATCTGACAGTTTGAACTTTCTTTTTTGGGTGTTACCAAGCTACTACAAATATAAGCCTAATCGCCTGGGCATGAAATCTGCATGTTTTGATGCTCGTTTTAATTATTTGTCCTCCCATGTGTCTAATTTTTATTTGTTGGGTGGAAATGTCAGTGTTTTGTCAAGGGTAAATATTATTTACTTATTGTTTTGACATGGACATCGTTGTTGATTTATATTTAATCTTAGTTTTCATGAAACAAAAAATGGAAATGTTGTGTTGCACCATATAATGTGAACTTTCTCATTGGATATTTTAAAATTCTACTTGGATATCTAAAAACATTATTTTACATAACATAACACAGAGCTCAACACTCATGTGATCTTGAGAATTTTAACTTGCCAATTGCCTTTAATAACCATTGTTTTGTTGAGCCACTGTGCAGTTAAACTGAGCATACTCCGAGGACTTGCAGATGTTCAAATATTGGTACCAAGACATTAACATGAAATTGGATCATATTGACTTGTTAAATATTAGATCACTTGCATCTAATGCACTTATTGCAAATAAACTATTACTGATCAGGAGTTTAAAGAACATAATTTTCTGAATAGATATTTCAAGATGGTTTCCTCTTCATCTTTAAAGAATTTTCATATTGGTAGCTCAACCCCTTCCCTTTTCTGGCTGCAACACAGCTGGCTGTGTTGCCTATGTTCTCAGAACATGGACTTACTCAAATGTGCCTTCATTTTGGTATATGTGCTGAACGAACACGAGAACTTGTTCGTACTGTACTGAGTTTCAATTAATACCACCTTATGATGGATGGCGATTTAAATGCTGTGCAAAATCTCGCCTTGGACAGATCTTATGACCGGTCTCTGTCTAATTCAGCCCCTTATAAGATGCTTATTGATTTTCTAAAACAAAAAACATATGCGATATATGGCTATTGAGAAATTATTGTATTAGGGATTTCACTTTTTTCAGCTTGCCACAAGAGTTATTCATGCCTTGATTATTTGCTTATATTGTCCATTTTCATTCCATTTATTGATTGAGTGGGTTGTCCACTAATCGTAGGGTTGGCGGTTTGATTCCCGGCCTGGGTGACTCCACATGCCAAAGTGTCCTTGGGCAAGACATTGAACCCCAAGTTGCTCCCGATGGCAAGCTAGCACCTTGCATGGCAGCTCTGCTACCATTGGTGTGTGAATGGGTGAATGAGACACAGTGTAAAGCGCTTTGGATAAAAGCGCTATATAAGTGCACATTTACCATTTACCATTTTATTGATGACGTTAACATTTGACCTCTCCTTTTATCCAATCACTCCCTGGTAACTTTATGCCTTCTTCCATTCTCGCTACCTTCTGGGTGCAAACATTGGATATTTACTACACCCCGGGTTTATGGTGTAAAATTTCTATTGCAGTTACGTACCTCACTTGAGCTGTGTATTGGCCAGAGTCAGGCGATACGATATGTATTACGTTACAATGATTACGATTCAATATATTACGATACTGTAAGCAAGGCAAGGTTTTGCAATTTTTATTTAAAAAAATTATCAAAAAACTGTAATTATGTAAAAAATAAACAAAAAACAAACCCCATACCACCATATGCATAAAACCTGAGTAAATAAGTTTGTTTTATTTATTATTTTTTTTAAAATGTAATCAGAACCAGTGGATCTGCATTTGCGTTTATCAGTCCCTGTAACCAGGGTTTTCCCTACTATAGAAAGGTCCTGAATGAATGTAAAGGTGTTTAGGCGACATATTAGATTGAATGTGAACGCAATGGTGAGGGTTTAAAAAAAAAAAAAAGTGAGAGGTGGCTTGATCTCAAGCAGGTAAGCTGGCAACAGGAATCAACTATATATATATATATATATAATTATTTATTTTTATTTTGCCTTCTGGGAGACCTTACTTAGCTGCTGAGGGGCAGTATTAAATGGAAAAAAATACGATCTCTTATACAAAATAAAAATTTGGTATAATAAACAATTATACATTTGTTGTTAAATGACAGCACACCTTTAAATTATATATTTTTTATTAGTCTTCAATTATGTGGAGTGTCCACCATACATGTCCTGTATAGCTGTTACTTTAGAAACAAAAACATTCATGTGGATGTGTTATTGAAAATCTGTGTGCCTTGCAGCCACAACTATCGTCAGAGCTGCTGTTACAGAAAATTAATCAAGAGCTTCTGATCATTCACTTTAGAGAGTTCATCATCATTGTGGTACAGTTAAGAAAATTCTGATACCTTGCATGTCATCTACCTTTCCGGTGTTTTTGTTTCATCTTGAACCTTGAATCAAAATCACATGAATCTAAAATCTCCTTGCAGCTTTTGGATTTCTGATTCCCATCTGGCCAACGTTGATATAGCTTGGACTATTGGGATCAACCAGACAACCTGGACTTTTGGGACCAAAGACTGCCACAATAGATGCAAAAGCATTTTGCACAGTTGCTGTATATAAGCAATGTATATGTATATAAACAATAATTGTTATACAAGTCCTCGTCTACCTAAATCTCATCACTCATTTTTGTCAAAGAAGTTGTAGCATATTTTGCCACCGTTTGTGAATTATTTATTACTTAATTGTGAATATATGTCCATGTTTGTTTATATATGGATATCAAACAATAAACAGGGTTATCCAAAAAATACATCTTTGTTAAATATAGGTGTGCATCAATTATTGCCACCCTTTAGTCAATACTTTGTGCTACCTACCTTTGCCAAGATTGCAGCTTGGAGTCTTTTCCTATAATGCCTGATGAGGTTTGAAAATACATTACAAGGGATCTGAGACCATTCCTCTGTACAAAATCTCTCCAGATCCTTCAAATTTCCACACTGGTGGACTTTTCAGTTCATCCCAAGGGTTTCTATGGATTTCAGTTCATGGGATTGGGATGGCCATGGCAGGATTTTGTGGCCATTAAACCATTTTTGTGTTGATTTTGATCATTGTCTTGCTGGAAGATCGAACCATCGCCCATTTTAAGCTTTCTGGCAGAGGCAGTCAGGTTTTCATTTAATATCTGTTGATATTTGATAGTCCATGAGGTCATGTATCCTAACGAAATGTGTAGGTCCTCTGTTAGAAAAACGGACCCAAAACATTAGGGACACCACCATATTTAACCATGGGCATGAGAGACTTCTCCAGATGGATACCTCTCTGTGTGTACCAAATACACCTCTGGTGTTTATTGCCAAAAAGCTCTATTTTGGTTTCATCTGACCATCGAACCCAATCCCATTTGAAGTTCCAGTAGTATCTGGCAAACTGAAGATGCTTGAGTTTGTTTTTGGATGAGACTAGAGGCTTTTTTTTCTGGAAACCCTTCCAAACAAGTTGTGGTGATGTAGGGGACTTCAGATTGTATTTTTGGAGATTTTCTGACCCCAAGACACTACTAACGTCACTACTAAAATTCTCCAGCTGTGATCCTTGGAGACTTTTTGGCCACTCGAACAGTGCATTGAGACAATATGGACACACCTCCTCTTCCAGGTTGACTCATAACATTTCCAGTTGACTGGATCTTCTGAATTATTGCCCTGATGTTGGAAATGGACATTTTCAATGCGTGTGCTATTTTCTTATAGCCACTACTCATTTTGTGAAGCTCAACAACCTTTTGTTACACATCACAGCTATATTCCTTAACCATTGTTATGTATGATTAAGGGAATTTGGCCTATGTGTTGGCTCATTTTTATACCCCTGTCAAACAGGAAGTCATGGCTGAACAATTTGCTGTTCCTGTTCACCCAGATGTACTCGTATATAATTTCCCATTGAGATATAAACAGTATGTGTGTGTGTGTGTGTGTGTATATGTATATATGTGTATATATATATAATTTATTACACACACATATATTACACACACACACTTCCATATACTTCAAATATATTTTTCTCATATGAATTCACAGGGGTGTCAATAATTGTTGCACACCTATGTTTAACAAAGATAATTTTGGGATAAACCTCTGTTGTGTTTGATATCCATGAGAGCAGAGTATTTTTGTGAATTTTTTAAGTCAAAATATCAAAAGGTTAAACAGACTACATCCTGATTAGAAGGTGTGTAATAACTTCATCTCTCTTCATAATCACCACTGAGCTGATCTTAGTTAGAAAACCGTGACACTGATGTGTGTTTCTTGAGGATTGTGATGTTCATTAATGGATCGATAAGAAGGAGGCAAATTCTGCAGAGCTACATATTGGTGTTGTGGAAAATCTCCTTAGCAAAAAATAAGAACTACACATTCAAGGGGTTTGCGATATCAAAATTCAGACCTTTTATTGAAGATTCAAAAAGGCAATACAGTCAAGTCTCATGCTTTTGTACAATACTAAAACAATGGTCTCCTTGTCGTGATCTCAATTTTTCTTATCACACTTCTGACGTCTCGCCACAATTGTTTCTTTCTTCATATCTATAACTGTGGCAGAGTTCAGCCAGCTTATTTAAAAAAAAAAAAGTTTTTATTTACTGATTACCATCCTAGAGTTCAACAATACATCTTTAAAAAATCACAAGAATCAGCTTGTTAAAAAGTTAGACTTAAAAATACAGAGTACAGACTCAGTGTCCCTTAACAGGTACAGAGGGTGAGTTGTTACTGAGAAATAACAGAGCAAGCCTAGAACAAATGGATACACTTTCTAAGTGAAGAATGTGTCCTCAGTAATTTCACAAGTTTGTCAGACCAGCTTGTCCTACTTTGATTTTAGTTTCTTTGATTAATGTGCTCTTATATCTTTGGTCATACATGATTGGATCTCATTTTGATTTCCTAACATATACCATGGATGGGTGGAACATATACATATACATTTGCTTAAAAATATTCTATAGTAGCAGCCTGAAATCTTGAGGTATTACATTTAGAAAGTGTTTGCAACTGTGTGTGTCTAATTGCATAGTAACATAATGATGTCTTAATAAAACTATCTGTGCTTCATACTGTATATTAATGGAAAAAAGTTTCAAACACTCATAAAATCTTTTTCTGCCCTATTGCCTTGGAGAGGATGGACCCTTGACCTTTTGCATTCCTTGCACCACCACTAAACTACACATTTTAACATGTATTTTATTAATCAGTAAAAATAGGTTAATACAATACTCATTTGTGTAATTATTGTGAATTTATTTATACTTAAAACAATCATAAAGTGTGTAAAGAATATATGAAAAATATCGCACTCTTTATGATGGTATAGTCGCCAATTTTGTTGTATTGTAAACATTGAATCAACCAAATTATTTATTTACTTACTTATTTTTTAAACGATGCACGCGAACAATGACCTATTTGGCTTTCCATACACAAAGCAGTAAAAATGACCGCGCATGCGCGACGCAAATTTGTCAGGGCACGCGGATAGGGTAAGCACACCCGGAACGAAGTCACGTTGCTAACATGGGCAAAAACCGTGCATCAAAAACTTCAAATTCATCTCTTCAACAGACAGAAGAACGGAATCCAAGGTAGGAATTATTACAGTACGTGGACGAATGTTCGGTTGTATTGATAGATGAATCTCGGCTTTTAGGTGTTCTAGGTTTTAAGGTTAGCACGTGTTGGTTTTCTTCAGAATTGGGTGTTCTGTAAGGAATAAAGCGGCGGTCGCACTAAGCTTTAAACATGCGTGTTTCCGCCCGACGCCGTTGCAAATCTGGGCGGAACCAGGGTATGATCGCGTCCGTCAAAACTTTATGAATAATTACTATATAATGTGATTATAATAATACAGTCCAAAGGGAACTGAAGTTTTCATATGCAATTACGTTTTACAGCAGTGACCTGTTATGAAATAATTTTTTAATTGCTTCAAATATTGTCTGTTTCTATCTGTTAAATATACCAACGGTTCCTGTTTTCAACGACATCCCAAACAGGACAGACTTTAAAGTTGTTTTTATAATCTTTTTTATTTTTGTTTGTTTACTAAAAAGGTCATGCAGTGACGTCGCGATCATTTATTGGTTGCACGTCTTCACGTGATGCGATTATGCAGGTCAGAGTTCACCGTGCAGATCGATAATTCTACGCATAAGCTTGTTTCCGGTCTGCCGGTTGAATGGAGCTCAGTGGAGCTCTAAAGCCTAGTGTGATTTGATTTTTAAAGTTAGTTTAAGCCCCCCCAATGTTGTTGATCCTTACCAAATTTGTAAAGGAATGCTGCCAACATTTATTGTACTTGCAGTTCAAAGTCTATTCGTTTCACCAAATAAAATGAGATTTAATGAAAGTATGTGATCCCTTTAAAATATGGATCACATTTAAATGAGCTTTCAAACAAACTCTCTCTGTGTGCGTGAGTGATAGTGTGATATTGCTATTTCATCCACAAATACTTCTCCCTAACAAATTATTTTTTTAAACATTTATTATTCGTTGAGGCTTATCCTATCAATGGCTTGAAACGTGCTTACCCAAGTTGACGGTTTTAACTACCAACTACGGAATTCCATGCCTTATTAATTTCTTTCTGTTTTCTTGTGACCTCTGCATAACATAAGTTGTTTTCTCACAATGGAATTTTATCCAGAGAAAATCCTCTTTGTGAATAGGACTGGTGTTACATGCACGTTGGCATCTTTGCCATCATAAATGTAATAATTCTCCACTGTAGAGATTGACTTTATCTCTGCATTAAGAGAGAGGGATGAAATATGAAATTTAATCTATGAAATTTGTTTTAATCTAAGTGAAGTGACGTAGGACATGCCAGACCTAAAACAGTCCAGTTAATCGATAATTAAATTTATTGGCAAGTGATCTAATATTTAACAAGTCAATATGATCCAATTTCATGTTAATGTCTTGGTACCAATATTTGAACATCTGCAAGTCCTCAGAGTATGCTCAGTTTAACTGCACAGTGGCTCAACAAAACAATGGTTATAAAAGGCAATATTTAATTATTTTTTTAAATCAAATTTATGTCAATTATCAAATTTCAGGCTTGTGTGACACTAAAGTAATTTTTTGTTCCATTAGCAAGAAGTTGACGAAAAAAGATGTGAAACCTCAATTGAAAGAACATCTGGAGCAGATACCTTTTCGACTGCGTGAAATTATGAAAAGTAAAGAGAAAATGAATATGGGATCCAATAAACTCAAGAAAATCATGAGAGGTATGGATTATGGGACCAGTACAGTAGACTCAACCTCTTTTCCTTTTCTTTTTTCTTTTAGATACCCCCGGCAATCCTTGGGTCATTGTTATTTTTTTATGTATATTCAGTGAAGAAAATAAGTATTGGAACTCGTCAACATCTTTTTCAGTGAATATATTTCCAATAAGGCTACTCACATGAAATTTTTACCAGAAATCCACACATGCAGTGGTGCTTGAAAGTTTGTGAACCCTTTAGAGTTTTCTACATTTCTGCATAAATATGACCTAAATCATTATCAGATTTTCACAAGTTTTAAAAGTAGATGAAGAGAACCACATTAAGCAAATGAGACAAAATATTATACTTGGTCATTTGTTTATTGAGGAAAATGATTCAATATTGTATATCTGTGGGTGGCAAAAGTATGTGAACATTTGCTTTCAGTATCTGGTGTGACCCCCTCGTGCAATAACTGCAACTAAACATTTCTGGTAACTGTTGATCAGTTCTACACATCGTCTTGGAGGAATTTCAGTACAGAACAACTTCAACTCTGCGATGTTGGTGGGTTTCCTTACACAAGTTGCTTGTTTCAGGTCCTTCCATATCATTGGGGGGGGGTGGGGAAAAGATAATATAAAAAATTAAAAATTAAAAAATAATATTTTTTTTATTTTTTTTTAAGTATTTTGTTTTATTTTTTTTTTTTGGGTGGTGGGGGGCTTTTTTTTTTGGGTGAGTTTATGTATAGGTGTTGGTTGGTTTTTTTTTTTTTTTTTAAAAATTTATTTTTTTAATTCAGAATTCATTGCTCCATCAATGATTGGAAGTTGTCCTTGCCCAGATGTAGCAAAACAGGACTAGACCATGATACTACCACCACCATGTTTTACAGAAGGGATGAGCTTCACATACTGGAATGCTGTTTTCCTTTCCCCAAACATAATACTTTCCATTTAAATCAGTAAGTTCTATTTTGGCCTCATCTACCCACAAAATGTTTATCCAGTAGCCTTCTGGCTTGTCTACATGATCTTTGAACTACAGATTGGCAGCAATGTTCTTTTTGGAGAGCAGTGACTTTCCCCTTAAAACCCTCCCACTGCACACCATTGTTGTTCAGTGTTCTCCTGATGGTGGACTCATGAACGTTAATATTATCCAATGTGAGAGAGGTCTTTAGTTCCTTAGAAGTTACCCTGGGTTCCTTTGTGACCTGGCAGAGTATTACAAGTCTTGCTCTTGGAGTGATTTTTGTTGGTCGACTACTCCTGGGGAAGGAAACAATGGTCTTGAATTTCCTCCATGTGTACTCCGTCTGTCTGACTGTGTATTGGCGGACTTCAAACTCTTTAGCAATGGTTTTGTAATCTTTTCCATTCTGATGAGCATCAACAATTATTTTTCTGAGATCCTCAGAAATCTCCTTTGTTCATGCCATGATTCACTTCCACAAACACATGTTGTGAAGAAAAGATTCTGATAGATACCTGTTCTTTAAAACAGGGCACTCACTCAAGCCTGATTGTCATCCCATTGAATGAAAGCACCTGACTCTAAATTCCCCTTCAAATGAACTGCTAATCCAAGAAGTTCACATACTTTTGCCGCTCGCATATGTAATATTGGATAATTTTCCTGAAAAAATAAATTACCAAGTATAATTTTATTGTTTAATTTGTTTAATGAGACTCTTTGTCTATTATAGCAAAGGTCAAACTACATTATTGGTTCTTGGGACAATAAATTAGTTACCAGGGCCTTGTAAAAAAAATTTCAGTGTGATTACCTGGTAAAGTTTATTAAAAATACATAAAGCACATAAGCTGAATACAGTTGAGAAATGTGTAAAGGACATTAGAAACCAGATTTTGTGTAAGTTCTACTAAAATCCTACTTTACTCAGACAAGACAAATATTTTTTACTAGGGACCAAGGTAGCTGGAACTGAGCTTCCCTGTTATCTAGTAACTGATATTTTCATTTATGTTCTGTGCAGCTGTGATCTGCCACCCCACTTCCGAAAATTAGGTCGTTATCAGTACTTAAAACTTTAAAGAAATACTACTCCAGTAACCTTCCTCTTATTTTCATTTTCTGACCCTCAATCACTTTCTCATTATTAATCTTTAAGGCTAGGTTATAAACGTTTATAACGTTTACATAAACTAGGTTATATTTTTTATTTTTGCCCGACCGGTTGACTGACTGATTCCCATTGTTGAAATGTGCATGCACAGTTGTCTTATTACAGTGAAAAAATGTTGTCTGTCAGATTTAAGAGAACATAATGTGTATTTAATTTCTCATCAAAACATGATTTCATTGCTTATTCTAAATTTAACAGAAACAAATTTCGAATTATTAGTTTGAATTATATAACGTGAGTGTGATTAATTCCAAATATATTTACGTGATACAATTACATTATAAAAACTTTTGAGGATTTGCATGATGACAGAAAGACATCCATCTGTCCACTTTCTACCACTTACTCCTTTCTCAGGGTTGCAGGGAACCTGGAGCCTATCCCAGGGAGCATGGGCCACAAGGCAGGGTACACCCCGGACAGGGTGCCAGTCCATTGCAGGACAGAAAGACATAACTATATTATTAAATTAACATAATTTAAGAATGTGTGGTAGAATAGTGCAGTGGTCAAAGTTCCAGCCTTACACCCCAGTGACCTGGATTCAATCCTGTGTTGGGATGAGAGAATTTTATTCAGGGTTTTGAAAATACAGCAACAAATAATCTAATGTAACAATTCATTCACATGGAACTATGTATGCAACTGAATTAAGTAAATTCAGTGAGCTTTTGAGATGAGGCAGTTTAATTCATCAATTGACTGACTGAATCCCACTGTTGAAAATTGCATGTGCGAGGATCCTAGCTAGCCAAATTTCAATCTTGCTATACTCCGGTAGCAAGCAGTGAGCAATACCTTTCATTCTATGACATTGTATGAGGAACATTCTATGATCTACATGTATCTGCTGACATTTGTGTGACAAATGCTATGCAGCCAATGGCGGTCTAGCAAAACTTTGCATGCGTAGTTTCTTTGTTTCAGTTTAGTCAGTCTTTATGCTAACTAAGCTCTAACTAAGCTCTTTAAGGTAAAAAAAAATATAAGTAATGCCTTTGATCAGCAAGAGGTGGTTCACGTCAACTAGTGGAAAGTACCAAACATGCCGTAGTTTCTGTTTAATTTTCAGTACCCCTACATCCCCAAAATACATGTTATTACTAGATAGTTATCAATAGTAGTTTGTAACTCTTTTTTTTGTCCTTTCTTTACTGAAGCACATAAGCACAAAGCAGAGACAGAAATCTGTGAACAGGAACATATCAGAGTTCCACACTTTCGGAGAGGAAAGCAAGAGTCAGAGAAGGCATACCTGCATCGCATGTCACAAGAAACGCAGTATGTTTTCTTTCTCACCAAAAACCAGCCAGGGAGACTTCCTGAACAAGACATGGAAGAGAAGACTACAACTTCAAACAAAGAGATAAAAAAGAAAGAGTGAGTGGCATACTGGTTTGTTGTCTACATCTACTTTTTATTTTGTATTTTTTTGCTTAAGTCATTGTGATTGCTTGTGCATTGTTTTTTTTTTTTTTTTGCTTATAAGGTTTAACAAAGGAAGAAGTCAGCATAAGAAAAAAGCCAAACAACAGGACTATGTGGAAAAAAAGATATTTGTAGGCATGTACTCATAAAAAAAACAACACATTAACATTATTTATGCTAATATTATATACAATTAGAATTTTTATGTTTTTTCTTCTTAAAGATAAAGTACAGTTTGGAGAGGTTGCCATGGCACCGCCATCATTAACTGTCAAACCAAAGAAGGCGCCCGTGAAACCTCAGGTAAGCTACATCTGAAACCTTGTCTTCATTACTGGGAAGGCAACATAAAATAAAACATGTACATGCTAAATGGTAGTGTGTTCATTTTCATTTATTCTGTCTTTTTTACACTAAAGTTTAAATATTTTTACGTTTGGCAAATTTCTCTAGAGGGCATCCAGTAGTCTTCTTCTGAGTTCTATGCTTGGCCACACTGATGTCTCAACAACTAAGCCATCTATGGCAAGGCAGAAAATTATTGAAGAAGAACATGAAAGAGTGGTCCATGCTTATCGCCAACTGAAGAGGCAGACGCAAGCAAAAAGAGCACAAAAGACAAGAATAAACTCCTAAAACCTCAATGATATGTCCAGGAAATTTTTATAAAATATGCATATACAAGAAATTGTAAATAAAGTTTCCATGTAAACCTAAATGGCAATTTTTTTATCAGGTGTTTGGAACACGTAATAGAACATTCATGCATGTGCTTAAACAAGGTGGTTATTATTATTATTATTATTATTATTATTATTATTATATATATTTGTTTTTTATTTTTGTTAAAATATTGATTAAAAACTTTATTGCTGCATCTTTTTGTTGTTTTAATTGCCATGTTCATTTCCTAAAATGTCTGAATGCTAGGAACCAGTTTTCTGGAATTGTGGTGTTGAAAGTTACCAGGACAAGACGTGGCTCTGTGATGTTTGTGGTAGGAAATGGGGCAGTGAACAAGACTACAGGAAGAGTGCTTAAATACAAAATACAGCTTAAATAGCAGGAAGGGAGCTGTCAAATAGCTAATTAGCTAAGAACCAATATAAAGTCTTTTTTCTTCTTCTTTTTTTTTTTAAGCCACAGACAAAGTGTGGCTTTGGCATAAATAGAGGGACAGGCATTGAAAGAAAAAGCCACTATTGGGAATCATAATTTTATTTCTTTTTTTAAATCCAGAATATGTTCTGTCAAGTACAGTTGTCACACACAATACCATAAACATACCTTATGATACTATACCAGCTGAAGCATCACAATACCAAGTATTATCACGATACCGTGCACCCAAATTTACAGAAATACATGGATATAAATGAAAAAGATTTCCTTTGAATACTTTTTTTTTTAATGAGAATGAGTTCAGTATGCCACATATTTCATCTATTGTTCCCTGAATGAAATCATGCTAATGGAAACTGTCCTAGAGTAAACATGAACACAACATGAGGAATAAATAATTGAATTTGAACCCCAAAATTCATTCAAAAATAATTCAAATACTCATCTAAGAAGTTCATTCACAAGAAGAATTCTTTCAAAATTCTATTCTTAACGCTAGTACCTTTCCAGTTCAGTTGTCCAGTTTCTTGACCTAGTGCAACGTTTTGGCAAGGAACACAAAAGTATTCACATGATGCGATGTCAGCCTTGTATGGAGGGATGAACAGATGTTGCCTGATGCATAACTTGAGGCAGATATAAACCAGCATCTCCTTGCAATCATTGAGAGGACTGGAAAGCTGGAAAGCTACAGCAACTGCCTTTGAAACTTTGTGGAATATTTCCAACATAAACTGTCAAATAATCAAACTGTTTGCATAATTAGTGTTGTAATTAAGTTCATATATACAGTATACATATACATAAATTAAGTGAATGCACTGTAACCCTACCTGTGATTCTGTGGAGACATTCTCATCATCCTCTGTTCTGTGTGATGGTCCTCCTCTTTTCTCAGTCACACTACCTGCCAAAAGTCCCCTTATACCTGCCATGGGACACTTGAAATAAGGCTGCTTGAATGGGAAGTTGTTTGTAACTCTTCCTGCTTGTATCGACTTTGCAAATCACTTCATATGCAATCCTTAATGTGACACCTTAATTGGCTGTCAATCACAGATACTGTTAAAATTAATGACATTTTCCTCAGCAGTGGGAGGACTGAGGATATTGTGGGACAAGGCTCTCAACAGTGCATCAATGAAATCCCTTAGAGGACCAAGAATATTTTTATGGGACAGGAAGCCACCAAGAATTGCATACGACACTTAAATAGGAGCAATTGAAAAGGGAGGATTGAGTTTAATAGATGCTTAACAAACAACAAACAGTTTGAGAGTGAAAATAATAATAATAAAAAAGTATTTGGATGATGAAAATAAAGCAGCATGTGGGGAAAAACTATGGAATATTTATTTTTAATGAATATGGGAATTTTAATTTGGGAGATAATATTTTATGGATGAAAACAAAGAACTGGATGATGCATGGGTTAACAGAATTCTATAAGGAAATGATGAGCACCTGCATTGTAAAAAAAAGATTTTGAGTTTTAGTTGTTCCCAAGTATATTTTTAAGTTGACACATCAAATTGTTTTTTTTAGTTTTTCAGTAAATTTAACATGTTAAGTTTTCACTGTCAAAGTTGTAAGTTGAATTAATGACAGTATCTGTCACCTCAACTTAAAAGTATTTGTTGAATCAATAAAATAATGATGTCATTTTCTGAACATTCATCATGTGATCTCACGTAAAGCACCAAGCAGACAGGAGACGATAGATGTTGTAGCTACATGATAGATGTTATATTGTTGCTAGCCAGCGAACTGAAGCTAAATATTCATAAAAGTAACGAAACAAAACTAGCTAAGCATTATTTCTTCTTGTCACTTAATACACGTTTAATATATCAAAAATTTATCTCCATGAGTTGCAAAAATCAGGGGGTAGGTTAGCCTGAGGAAGAAATTCATTTGAGACACGATAAACGATCATCCGTAATATTGTTACATATCACAATATGTAAATTTGTTTGTGTGTACCACATTCAGTGTTTATTTATCTTATTTATTTTTAATGTAAATGCGAGAATACAGAGCGGGAAGTGTGTGGTGTTAAAAGAGCAAAAACTGTAAGAGAGAACTTATGAGAGAGAGAGAGCACTGTGTAGTGATGTGCCGTTCATGAACGATTCGTTCATTTTCAATGAATCTTTAATATGATTCTGGAACAATGAGTTGTCTCAGAAGTGATTCGTACATTTTTGAACGTGCATGCACAGCAACATCCCCAAAGGTTCTGTACCAGAAACAGAAATGATTAGTTCACCTCTGGAATCTTTGGTTCGAGTCGTTCATTTATCACTTCACATCCCCACTGCATTCAGAATATGGGTCACGTCATGGACGAATGCCTTGAACCTGAAGACTTGTGAAAATTCAAGTGAGTTTTTTTTGCATTGCTGTTTAACATGTTTCTGTGTTTTGTTTATTTGATGTTCTGTAATGACTGAAGATCAGCACAGAATTCTCCAGACTTGTGTCGATCGACCGGAGCAAGTCCTTTTATGAGAGTCTTGACAAACATGTCTCAAAGCTGCTGTATTTGTACCGCTCAAGGCGCTGAAATGAGTGCCATACTGGAGAGCCTGGATAAAAATGTGAGTAGATTAATTTTAAGTGTACTTGTTTAGTAAATACTGTGGTCATTTCCTTTCTTGCTATTTCTCTTGTCCTGCATAATTTGAATATAAAACATTTGTACTTTTGAGGCATCAAATCACAGGAAGAGGGTTGCAGTACTGCTGGGGTTGCCATTGTACATGCAGGAGAATCCATCTCTCTTCTTAATGTTTTGTGAGGTAAGTGTCTGTGAGGAAAGTAAGAAGGGATGTTGGAAGATATTCAGATAATGGAAGTCCATGTATTGATCTTTCCAACTATTTTGATGGAATTTACCTTGTTTTATATTCATGAGAGATGATCAATTTCAGGAAAAAAATTTTTTTTTACCACCTTCTAATAGTAATTCATTTTGTGCAATAACTAGTAAAAGTTAAGATCGGTTCACCTCGTGCTGTTCTAAAGTCATTGAGCTTGTGAGGTTGTCTGTTTGAAAGCACATTTTAAAGTTTGTCTTTGTTTTTAATACAGCACACAGATTCTGAAGAAGAGTTAATCAAGGCCATGACTGTTGGAACCATTACAGTTGTGGATGATGTGATGGACCCTATTCCATGTGACTGCAGTGATGTAGCTCTTGTAATCGAAGAAGTTGTTGTTCTACACAATCTTGGTGATGTACGAAATGCATTTGTCAAATTGATGGGATTGCTTTATGCACTTAAGATAAACTACCCACATTGTTGTGTTATGTGTATGTTACAGTTAATATGCCTCAACAGCATGACTCCAATTTTTATATTTACACCTTTAAACACTGGGCAATTTAAATGTAATTTTGTTAGGCAAAAAAAACTGATTTCTGCTTGCTTTTTCTGTTTATTTTATTTTAATTTAAATAAAATTTAATTTAAATAAAATTAAATTTCATTTAATTTATTTTATACAGTTGTAATAGATTTTTGTTTACTCTTATTGATCTTAACACAGTATTAAATTTTTAACATTTTGAAGCACTGGCTATTGTAGCTCTGGATATTTTAACCTGTTTGACTTGATCTGTTTATATTTGTAAATTTATAAGTGAAACAATTGATAAAGTCTGTCATATGGAAAAATTGGTTGTTATTTATTTGGTTGAACTTGCTAAGGTAAGTGATGATTTGGAATAATTGTTATCATGTACCATCAAAATGTGTCCTGTAGAGGGTTAAAAAAATGAAAACATCTTTGGTTGCTTAGTAACCGTTTCATTACGTATTAGAATCGAATCATATCTCGATTTCAAGTCACTCAGTTTCAGAAAGGCTTAATGATTTCTACGAGCAGGTAAACTTCTCCCTAATCAAACTCGTTTAACAATTTCTTCATCGACGCTAACAATGATTGACATTTAACGAACGTTTTGTGTTTACGCCGAAATACAACAACAACAACAACAACAACAACAAAAACAATAACAGTAATAATAATAATAATTATAATAATAAAGACCGCTTTCTAGAGCATACATACACACAACAGTGCACCCACGACCTATTAAGTAGTTTAAATTCGTTTAAAATATTTTATTATTTATTTATTGTTTCATACCCGTCTTGATGAATGTCCTCCAAAGCTGGAGCAGTTCTCCTCTCATCATTTCTTCTGCCTGACCGGCACTGTGTATGTTTTAATCCGGGGTTATGTGCGGTTAGTGAGGTTTATGTGGTTTTCCCTCGCAGTACCGCTCTGTTCACTGCGGAGTCTGACTAATTAGCTGCATTTCACACATTCTGTGGTTTATTTTACTGTACAAGGAGTGTTAAGTTTAAAGAAGGTGTTCGTCTGAATCATCGGTGAACCAGTGTGTGAAAAAGTCCCCATTAGGCTCCACTGACAGGCTCTAAATTAGGGTTCATTAACGATAAGGTAGGGCTGGGAGTCGACTCCACAAAGAATCGATTCCTCTATTCCAGGCATTTGGGAATTGAGAGTTGACTCCAAAAATAATCGATTTCTCAATTCCAGGCATTTGAGGGTCGACTCCAAAGCTTTGGACTCGATCCACACTGCGACGTTGGCCGCAAATTTATTGGGGAATCGTGTTGTGTGGAATCGACTCTTGGAATCTATTCCCACGACTTTGACTCGACTTCTACTACAATGTCTTGAACATGCATGTCTTGTGGGCCCTAAACTGGATCTTGCTGGTGGACCTGCCCAAAGCTTATTTTTATGCTTTCATTATTCCAAAAAAACAAAAACAAAACAGATCCTTTCGAAGAGTTCGTCATTAATAACTCGCAGTAACACAGGGTGTGCGTATAACAGTGGTGTTTATTACAAATACTGTTCATTTGTCACTACATAATATTGTTGAACAAAATGTGATTCTCGAAGTACCTGACTTTTATCTGGGGTTTATAGAAACACAGTTACTGAAATAACTAATGTTTTATTATTATAATTTCAGAGTGATTTTACAAATTTACTGATGGCTCAGAAAGTTAATGTGGAACCTCACCACATTTTTGGTTTGCGCCGGGAAGCGAAAAATAACTTGCTTTTTTTGGACGAGCAAACCATAATTTTCCCAAGCGGAAACAATTGCGTGCTCTACGACGTCCATCAGCGATGGACCAAGTTCATTCCAGGTAAGCTGAGAGCTTCACTTCCTGTATGACCTTTTTCAAATAAACAGCATTCAAACAATACAATTATACAGTTTCTTTAGATATGACATACCATAGGTGTATTTCTCACAACCAAATGTTACTCCACAGGTGCAATGCCATGCCGACAGGGGCCACAGGGCATACAGGCGCTGGCTATTAGTCCTGACCGGCGCTACCTGGCTGTGTCAGAGCGCAGAGAACAGGGAATCATCACTGTCTATGACATACAAAGTAAGCAGTGCTCCAAGAGACAGGTACTGACAGGCGGCAGCGAGTGCATCCATGAGTTTGTCTGCATGGCTTTTTCTGCGGACTCCAAGTACCTGCTGGGCCAGTCTGGTGGACCCGCGTGGACCCTCTTCTACTGGGAGTGGGAGAAGAATGAGGTTATTGCCACAGTGACAACAAAAAGGCTTGGCTTTGTCAGTCAGGTAAAATATTTGAATGTCTTGTAGTTGTAGGTGAAGGTACTCTCAGTTAGTCCACCCTCATTCATTCATCTTCAGTAACAGATTTATCCTGGTAAGAGTCGTGGTGGTATCAAGATTATTTTGATGCACATGTCAAATGACAGCATGTGGCTAAAACAGAGTCTGAAGCCACATTTCTTATTTAATTATATGTTGATGCTGATAATTTTGCTAACCTATAATATCCTGTGTTTCTTCTTTTAACAAGACCATTTTTCATATTTCGCTTTGTAGTTTATGACATTATGGTATATGTTCCTGTGTATTGAGCCAAATGGGGAGCTTCTGATGTCCCCTTTTTTGGCCGTAGACACAAATAGATTCACAGTTGTTTGTTTTAAGTGAGTGTTGTCTTTTCTCAATCCCAGGTCAGCTTTAATCCGAAGGACAACACACAGATTTGTGTGAGTGGAAATTACGTCTTCAAGATTTTCACATTAGAGAACAACTCCCTGAATCAGACCAGCTCGTTTGATTTGGACTTGGAAAACATCATGTCCCATGCGTGGATGTCTGAGGACTGCATCATCTTAGGGACAGAAACAGGAAAACTACTCATGTTGAAGGACGGACACTGGCACAAGCTGAAGAGGCCTTCTGAGAGGTAGTGTCACACAATTCATGTAATAGAGGTTAGGACAGATGCAAATGCAGATAAGATCTTTATTTTATACATGACACAAGCTCATCTGTGGAGGTAGTGTCATGGCTTGGGCTTTTATGGCTCCTTCTAGAACAGGCTCACTAATCTTTATTGATGAGGTAACTCATGATGGTAGCAGCAGAATGAATTCAGAAGTTTATGACCATGTCTATGTTTTACATTTGGATTTGTCTGCCTGTCTCTCTTATAATAAAGCTCTTGCATTTGAATCTGTCCTAACCTCCATTATGTGAATTACATGACAGGTAGAAATAGAGAGAGATGCAGGGAACCTCTCCAACATCCTCTTGTTCTATATTAATATTATAATGCTTGTATCATCCTACAATGTAATTTTGATTGGATTCTCTATGTTCTACATTATCTCCCTCGACAGGCGCATCACTGCCATCACGCAGTACTCTAAAGGCTTTGCCTGCGCAGCTGGGCCAGGGCTAGTTTACCTTTATGAGAAAATAGAGGAGTACAGCTACAGGAAGACTAAACAAATAAGAGTGAGTGCATTCATATTTAACATTTGGCAGAAGTTTTTATATGGGGCAGCTTACACAGTGTGGTAGCTGAGCATGATAATGGTTAAGGGTCTTGCTGGAGAACCTACCTGAGCATGAATGGAAATAATCACTAAGAATGGTGTCCTTCTGATCTGCAGATTCCTCAGGACCCCTGCAGCAGTCAGCCAAGTCAGTCGGAGCAGCAGGAGATCACAACAATATGCCTGAGTCCATCAGAGGAGACACTGGCCATAAGCACACGCCAAGGTCAAATCTACCATGTCAGCCTCGCCTCGCCCGAAATTAGACAGGTAACAGAGCAACAAAGGGTGTGATGAGTATACAGTAATAAAGAGAGACATTTACACCAGGTTTTTCTTCTAGTGTAAAAAGGAAATCTTAAAACAGACTGTTTTGTTCCTTTGGCTGTAATGAAGTTCACTGTACTGAACCATTGTATATTTTTCCAGAGTAAGCAAGCCAACTTCGAGTTCCTGTTTCACTCTGTTCACTCGGGGAGCATCACTGGTCTGTCCACCTGCTCCACAAAACCCCTCTTCGCCACCTGCTCCAAAGACCACTCCGTGCGCATCTGGAACTATAAGACCAAGTAGGAGCTTTTAATGTTTTATTTACATAGCAATTTTTCTCATACTCAAAATCACCAACGGAGATTACACACACTAGACATAAAATTAAAATAAGTTTCCAAGGGATAAATAAATCTCTGTTTTTTTTTTATAGAAAATACTTTACTCATTTTATCATCATCTGGCTAGAAAATCTCAATCTCAGTTTGATGCTGTTTCTGGGAACTGGAGAAATATCATCTTTTGTCCAGTCATTGTATAACTGGTACTCTGTGTGCCTAATCCAAAAGCATCACAGCATTATCAGACATGAGTACCACAATGTCCATAGTGCTAATTTGCTGTGACAGTTTTCTAAGTGTGTGGTGCTGTCATGTTTTTTGTTTTTTTTCTGCAGGTCTCTGGAGCTGCATAAGGACTTTCTTGAAGAGCCGAAGTGCATCTCATTGCACCCAAATGGCCTCTCCATCCTGGTGGGCTTCCCTGATAAAGTCTGCCTCATGAATATGTTGGATGATGAATTCCACACTGTCCAGGAGTTCGACATACACAACTGCAATGAGGTGGGTACATGTCATAACATTTTCTGTGCAATTGCACAACATTGAGACAGAGCAACAAGTGACATTTCAGTTGAGATTTTCTGATTCTATGCAAGTTGGGTATAAAGCATTAATGTGACAAGTACTGTACAAAAGACTGATCTCAGTAAAATGCCATAGATGATTCCTACAGTGCGGTTTGTCTTTTGTATTTGCTTTCTTCCCCTGTTCAACTGGTGTTAAAAAAAGGAAGAAGCAGTACATTTTACAGTTGTGTATATATTTTGTGTACACACAACCAAAAGTGACAACAGGTATGTTATCAATTAATTCCGTATACTTAATACCGTACTTTTTCAAATAAAGTAATGGAGTGTTCGATTTACGTGTGTCTACAGTGTGTGTTCAGCCATGATGGGAACATGTTCGCTGCTGTCAGCGACAACCTGATAAATATCTGCAACATCAGCACAGGAGAAAAAGTGAACCTGAATGGCCACATTAACAAGGTCAGAACATTTCCCTACCACACTGCCTGTTTGCAGAAGGTGTGTCACTAAATCCTGTTATACAAAACAAATATTATTTGTGCATGTATTTTCACATATTTTGTTTGCAGCTAATGTGAGCTAACCTGACAGGATTTTCGGAGTATATTCCTAAAAAAAAAAGTATCTATAATAAATTTATGAACGGGGAACAAAAAGTAGCTTCCAATTTATCTCGAATCAGAGGAGTCTATAATGATTAAAAAAGTCTCATATATATTTTCATAAAAGTGTAAATAAAAATATCTGGAAAATAATCAGACCATTAATAAATATCCATGACTCAGATACCCTGTTCTGCCTCTTCAGGTGCAGTCGGTGATGTGGAGCGAAGATGACCATCGTCTGACGTCATGTGGTATGGACGGCACAGTATATGAGTGGAACGCACTGACCGGCGCTTGTGATTCCTCTAAGAACGTGGAGAAATCATGTACCTACACAGCTGTGATGTTCTCGACCGGCACTGGGAGCGTCCTCGCTGTAGGCAGCGATTTGACACAGAATGAGGTCCGAGATGGACAGGCAAGTTAAAAAGAACATATGAATCATATGAATGTTTGACTCTGAGAAAGGTGGATAAAGGTACAATTACAGCAGCTCAACACATAATGAATAAAGACTTTAATCCACACACTCACTGCAAGGTTCAAGCTTCATGTTTTAAAGCCTAAAGTGATTCATTCTCTGTATGTGTTTGGACAGAATTACTTGATTGTATGTGTTTTTGTTTGCATTTAGATCCTAAGGGAAATGATCTCCATGACGCACTCCGGCCAAGCACTCTTTGTTGGAACTGCTGTTGGTACTGTAAGAGTCATGCAGTACCCGTTAGAAGAGGAGAAATCCTGGACAGAATATCAGGCGCATTCTGGTCCCATCACCAAAGTACGTGTGTGTTCTGTTGGAGTCATGATGAGGTGCAGCATAAGAGTTAATGACCAAAGAAGCATCCTGATATCAGAAAATAAGCGAGAAAGAATAGAATGAGTTTGTTATTTCCTTGTCTATGTGTGCTTCCTCCTGTTTGAGTGATTTATTTAGCTTAAGATGGTTATATCTCTTCTTGTTGCTTTTTTACTTTTCTAATCTCTCCAATTCACCATATTTTCTTTCATCGTGTGCACAGATGGTCATCACACCTGGTGATCAGTATCTTCTGACTGCCTCAGAGGACAGCTCTGTCCTCATCTGGAAGATCACTGACCAGGAGAGTCGAACGCTGGCTGTGGTAAAAGAAATACATTATACTGAAGAGGTCCTCTGTACAAAGGCCTATCTGGAGGAAAAGGTAAATATGACCATAAGCTGCATAATCTTTGAAACTGATGGAGTGATGTTTCCCTTATAGCAGGTAGTACCTTTCACAGTGGTGCACTGGGTAGCATTGCTGCCTCGCAGGTCCAGGGTCCTTGGTTCAGTCCAGGGGTCAAGTATGATCCTAAAACTTTGCTTTGATGTCCAGCCTCTGATATTTTCCTGTGTTTATTTTTGTCATCATCCAGGACCAGAGTGCTTATGCACAGGTGGAGTTGCTGAAGGAGGAGCAGGAGCGCAAGCTAAATCAGAATCACATGGACTATGAGAAGAAGATTAATAAAGTCAAGCAGAATTTCCTCCAGCAGATTGAGTCTCTGAAAGGCCTGATCCAGGTTAGAACTAAGACCTTCGTCTGATAATTTAGCTATAAGGCCTCACTAGTGAGACTAGTGTAGATAGTGATTAGTTTCTAGGTGGATGTAACACATTTTAGACAGTCATATAATCTCATTTAATAAATTGATTCTTCTTAAAGATATCAAATGATTTGAATATATTTTTGATGAACAGCTATCAAATGAGTACAAAGTAGAATTACATATTGATGAATAAATAATTCAATAAAAATGGTATATATCTCAATGTAGATGCTGAATGCTGAAAAGGAGGAAGAGAAGGTCTCTCAGGAGAAGGCCCTGACTGAGATAATGGAAAAACATGCCAAAGAGCTGAAGGATCAGGGTAAATACACTCACAATATCTATACACTATAACAGTACATTATATCTTCACATTTCACTGCACAGAATAGCTTGACAGAGTTTGGGTTTTAAGCTTGAGTATATCATTGGTCTTAGGCTCTACTGAAGGTCAGCTGCAGTAGAGAAATGTATTAATAAAATATAACCATTTTTTCTCAGCTTAAAACAGTATGTGATTTAAAATACATGGCTAATTTTGTTCCCAGAACATAAGCACAAAAGCCAGATGTTTAAAGCCTTCCAGAAACATGTTGAGCTGAAGCAGAGAATACAGACCATGCAGCAGAGCTATGAGGAGAAACTGCGTGAGCAAGAGGACAACCATTTATGTACCACGATGAACATGAAACAGGCCTGTGATGACAGGCTGCGGGATGTAAGGAAGTCATACTGCTGTTCTGCTTTCTGTTAGGATCTCCAGACCACACCTCTGATCATTATTGTTATCTGTATCTAGGTAGCTTAAACTACCTCTTGTTTTGTAATTTGTTGTTTGTTTCCTTTCTTAAGTTCTAGTGCTCCTAATTCCTTTTCCTAGTATTCTTACTAGTTTTGCTGGTATTAATATTTTAGTGCCCAATTTGACACATATTCCACTAGATAGGGTGCCTACACTAAGAGCACCAGAGACACAGTAACCATTAATATTGAAGGTGTAGTTGGTATAATTTTACCCTCTGTAGTTAACTATTAGACTATGATATACTTGATGCATGCATGGACCAGCTTAATTTATAAAAATCCACTACATGGGGAATAGGGATCCAATTTCAATCAAGCCTTAGTATGAGTAATTTGGAGTGTTTACTCTGTAGTGTCCATCACCTTCTCCATCTTCTATTTACAGCAACAGGACATGTTGCAGCAGACTGAGGAGAGGCTGAAGGAACTGCAGGGGAAAGTTGACTCTGAGTCCAAAGATGTCTTCCCCCAATACGATCAGGAGCTCCAGGAGGAGAAGGAGACCAGCAGGCAGTTGGAATATGAGTTGGAGAATCAGGTGTGTGGTTTGAGATTTGTGTATATTAGCTGTGGAATATTTTTTTAAATGGCATAATAATGTAATCAAATAGTATATTTAATATATGGTATTTACCCAATAACTTTACATTTTAAAGAACAATATAATTTAAAACTTATTTGAGGTGTACAGGAATAGGTGACATATATGTAATGTTTGTAATAATCTGGCTGTGATTATTTTGCATTTTGTTTGCACCATTTTCAGTGCAGTAGTTTACATGTGGTCATGGTGAATAGTTCCACTTTCCAATTCTTTTAACAGGATTAACAGTGAATGACCACAACATGCTGTTTTTTCAATATTTTCCCATTTGCTATGTGTAGAAATGCCTTACCATATTTTAAAATTCATGTCGGCATCACCATTGTCAATCATGATATGCTTTGACCGACCTTCACTGTATAATTAACATGTGCATGTGTTTGTTTTAAGATGATGCAGTTCTGCAAAATAAAAGAAGAGATACAGGACCAGTGCCTTCGGATCAGTCAGGTATGATGATGATGATGAAGATTATTATTGTTGTTATTATTATTATCATTATTATTATTGGGTGGCTGATCAGAAGATGTTTTTATTTTAGCTTCAGGTTAAGGTAGAGGAGATGAACAGCAAGAACAAGGAGACAAATCAGAAACTGAAAATACAGGAACAGGTTCTGAAGCAGATACTGAAAATACTGGAACAAGAGCTGTCCACAGAGAGGAAGAGGGTTTGTTTCACTACAATATGCTTCATTTATGATTAATAATAATTATTTAGATCTTATAGTTATTTGTAACATGCAGCGAGTGAACAGATGCAAATGTGTAAACTAAATGTGGTAATGATTAAGACTTTTCCAGTAATCGAGTTCACAACAAGAGTCAAATCATAGGCAGGCAATAAGTGCAATAAGACTTTGCAAACATACATTGAGATAAAAGGGTTTAAATAGAATATGTAATCATAGGCTAACATGAAACAGGTGACCACAGTAGGAAAACAAACTAATCACAAGATGGGGTGGGGACAGAACCAAAATCTAGACAAGCGCACATGGTGCTCATTGCTTATTCGGGAACTTAGTGATAATACCTCACAGAGATGGGTTGAAAAAGTAATCCAACCAACGGCAAAATATACAGGACTCGGATCTAGGATCTGAGTCCAAAAGAGGGGGAAATAATTACTTTTTTATTCCAAGTTACCTGCATAACAGTTCCTATTTAATTGTGTTTTGTCAGTATCCCAAATGAATGACTTTATATGACAGGATTCAACATATTACATATTACTTATATTACAGGAGATATGGATACATTTTAACCACCGGTGGCACTTTTTGTAATATCTTTGTTTCAACAGGTCATAAACCTGAACACTCTGGTGAAGAGGATGAAGGCAGACATTAAACACTGCTCAAGCTTCATCCAGCAGCCGAAGATGCTGAAGGAAAACTTCATAAAACTCCACAAGTCCTACAATCATGAAGCAGATGTGAGGATTAATACGCACACATGCAGACACACACACACACATGCACACACACACACGCGCACACACACACACACACACAACACACACACACACACACACAGCCTAGTGTACTTATACCTGACTGAGTGTGATGACTGCATTAGGTGAGAGTTGGAGTGAAGACTGGGGAAGTACAAGAGCACACCAGGCAGAGGGAGCGCCTGCAGAGGACAGTGGTCTCTCAGAAGAAAAGCCAGGCTATGGAAGCCAAAACTCAGCCATCAGATTGCTCCAAGATCCTGACGGTAATGTGGATTTCTTATCAGAGTTTTTGCCCAATTCAGGTTTGTTTTTTGTTGTTTCATGAAAAGCACCTCAGCATCTCCTTCTCCATGTTCACTACAGCAACAGGACAAGATGCTGCAGGAGGTGACGAAGTCTGCTAAGACCGAAATCAAGCAACTGCAGAACAGTATTAAAGAGAAAAAACAGATGTTTAAAAATGTGAGGAGTTTAACAGTATGACAGTACATAGGATTTTATACAGCATCTACATTGTCAAAACTGGAAGGCTAGAATTGAGTAATGAGTCAATTAAAGCCTAACAAAGTAACTTAAGTTAAAATTAAATACAAGCTTAAAAGTGGAAAGGTGTACAAACTTTTGCCTTTTGTTTTTATTTTAGCTCGAGGCTGAGGTGGAGGAGATCAAGAGCAAGAACAAGACCATGCAAGTACTGAAGCAGAAGCTAGAAATGAAGGAAAAAGAGCTGTGTACTGAGAGGCAGAGGGTTTGTGTCACCACAATATGCTTTGTTTATGATTAATAATAGTTACTAAGACAAGCGCACATGCCACTCATTGCTTAAATTGTAATGTCTTTCCTCAGGTCAAAAAGATGAATACTCTGGTGAAGAGGATGAAGGCAGACATCCAAAACTGCTCAGGCTTCATTCAGCATCCGAAGAAGCTGAAGGAGAACTTCACACAACTCCACAAAAGCTACACCCAGGAAGCACATGTGAGATTAATACACATATAAACACACACACATATATATATACAGTGGCAAGAAAAAGTATGTGAACCCTTTGGAATTTCATGGTTTTCTGAATAAATTTGTCATAAAATGTGATCTGATCTTCATCTAAGTCAAGGGTATTGACAAATATAATGTGTCTAAAATAATAACCCCAAAAACCATTCTGATCTTTTATGTCTTTATTGAGAACAACTAAAAAAAACCCATATTGCTTGTGGAAAAAGTATGTGAACCCTTGAGTTAACCTCAAAAAAGCTTCTTTTTTTGCACACTTGGAGTCTCGTTAAGAAAATGGGTTTGGAGGTGTGGACTACAGCTACTTTGACTGATAATAACCCCTCAAACTTTTGGAGTTGGTCCTGCACAAAAAGCACACGCTTATGTGAGCCATGAGAAGAGCTTTCAGAGGATCTACGATCAAGAAAAGTTGATTTACATAAAGCTGGCAAGGGTTACAAAGTGATTTCAAACACTTTAGAAATTCACCAGTCTACAGTTACGAAGCATTCTACAAATGGAGACACTTTGGGACTGTTGCTACTCTACCAAGAATTGTCAAAATGACACCAAGAGCACATCAATGAGGTAAAGAAACAACCCCAAATGACAGCCAAAGATTTGAAGGCATCATTGGAACTGGCTAACATCTCTGTTCATGAGCCTACAATACGCAAGACATTGAACAAGCAGGGTATCTACGGCAGGACACCATGAAGGAAGCCACTGCTTACTAAAAAGAAGATTGCTGCACGCCTGAAGTTTGCGAAAGAGCACATTGACACTCCACAGTAGTATTGGCAAAATGTTTTGTGGACTGATGAAACTAAGATTGAACTATTTGGAAAAAACACAGCACTACATCTGGCGTAAAAAGGGCATGGCATATCATCATGAAAACATCATCCCAACCGTAAAGTATGGTGGAGGAAACAACATGATTTGGGCCTGATTTGCTGCATCAGGGCCTGGCCAGCTTACAATCATTGAGGGGAAGATGAATTCCCAAGTGTATCAGACAATTTTTCAGGATAATGTGAGAATGTCTGTATGTCAGCTGAAACTGTAGATAGAAGTTGGGTGATGCAACAGAACAACGACCCAAAACACCGGAACAAGTCCGCAACAGAATGGCTTCAGAAAAACAAAATCCACCTTTTGGAGTGGCCAAGTCAGAGCCCAGACCTCAACCCAATAGAGATGGAATGACTTGAATAAAGCCATACACATGAGACGCCCAAAGAATATGACCAAGCTAAAGCAGTTCTGCCAGGAAGAATGGGCTAAAATACCTCCTGAACGATGTGCAGGTCTGATCCACAGCTACAGGAAGCGCCTGGTTGAGGTTATTGCTGCCAAGGCGGGGTCAACCAGTTATTAATTCTAAGGGTTCACTTACTTTTTCCACTGCCATTTTGAATGTTGAATGAGTGTGTTCAATAAAGACATGAAAGATCAGAATTTTTTTGCTTTATTCTTTTAGGCACATTATATTTGTCAATACCCTTGACTTAGATGAAGATCAGATCACATTTTATGACAAATTTATTCAGAAAACCATGAAATTACAAAGGGTTCACATACTTTTTCTTGTCACTGGATATATACACATACACTGACACAAACACACACACACACACACACACACACACACAAACACACACACACACACACACACACACACACACACACACACACACACACAGTGTGTACTTATACCTGACTGAGTGTGATGACTGCACTAGGTGAGAGTTGGAGTGAAGGCTGGGGACGTGCAAGAGCACACCAGGCAGAGGGATCGCCTGCAGAGGACAGGGGTCTCTCAGAAGGACAGCCAGGCTATGAAGGCCAAAATTCAGTCAGCATATTGCTTCAAGATCCTGACGGTATGATGGCTTTCTTAGCATTTTTGCCTGATTCAAGGAATCTTCAGGAATCTGTCACTGTGTGTCTGTCACTTAATCAGGTTCTCAATAAGGGTGTGTGCTTACTCCACTAGGTTCTGTGTTCATAATTGTCCAAAAGCAAAGAAACTGGCATGAATGCACAGCAGTAGATTCTGAGGAATGAATGCATGTTTGCTTTTAAATATTGCTTGTATAACCACTTGAGATGGCCCAAGCCAAGTCATGAATGTTCAGTGTTTACTAACGATCGCTGATAATAATTGTAAGTGTAACTGGATAAAATCGAGTTATGTTGGAACCCAGTAGACTTCTAAAATACCTTCTATTTTCTGACTGACAAAATGTGCAAAATCATTGCTACTAAGGTCTGGGGGGAATTTATTTGCCATTTCTTGGTTTCAAACGGTACTAATAAAGAACTCAGTCTTATTTTTAGTGTCTTCTATGGAAAGCCAAATGGGTTACCCCAATGGGTCGTGTGCATCATCATGCCGTTTCAAGTTTTAAACAATGTTTTCTAATTGCTGCCAGGCGTTAAGTTAGCGTCACTTAATAAGCATAGTAATTTACATAGTGTGATGCTACATCCCCACTGATAGGTGTCAGTATGGAAAGCAAAAAGCAAAATCAGCATCTTAAAAAAATATCCTACATTTGGCTCCTTGTCACAGACAGAAACACATAAACCTATATAGGTCAAGTAAAATAAAATGTCTACACAAAATCATTTTCTAACACATCTGACTGAGATTAGTGATTGTATCAATGCACAACCTGGTAGTATCAGAGGATGGAGATGATAGTAGACAGGTAGTGTAGAACACATTGCATGTTTAGGCAAGCTGATGTGCTTATAAATGCAACTTCTTTTCTCAGAGTTCAGCTCATCAGCTCAGTACAGTAAGACAAGTTAAGTGCTTTAGAATGTCCAGAGAAAACATGAAGCTTATGTCTTAAGCGGTACACTTTTTTGAAAGCTCCAACACAAATCACATTTCTATTTTAAAATATTAACTAAAGAAATTGTCCGTCATTCGTACTTTATTTTTAAATTAATCCAGGTCCTATTTGTAATAGTGTAGTGATTTTTCTCTGGTTGTGTGGATTTACTTATATAACCAGAGGTCGAAGGTTAGGCATTATACAATATTTGCTTTTTGTGAAATCCTGTACATAATCACTGAGAAAATGCTTGCACCCATTTATGTTACTTCAATTATAATTCTATATTACTTTTTGTGTTTATTTTTTTTACCCCCAGAGGGAACCTCTCCACCGCTTACCTTGGAGAAAATTCTAGCCTTTACATCTGGATCCACTGCCATTCCTAGGCTGCACCAGCAGGTGAATGAATTAAGCTTGTATGAAAGTGAGGGCCAATATCATTTGTGTATTGTTATTTCTCTATATAGAACCACATACATTTACATATCTACATTTACCCATCAAGATGTTAAGAATAAAGAATGTTCATAAAGTGTGGTCTGTGAGTGGTGCATGAATATATCTCCTCTTCAATCAGACATAATTTGTTCTAACTGGACATTCTTTGGTACTTGCACATTAGGGATGTCACGAGATACATCCCGATACATTACCGATATTTTGGTACCAAGTTGGTACCAACATTCTTAAAACGTGACGGTACTTGTTTTTCTGCCGAAGCGTAGGGATCGTTGGTAATGAAGGTACCGAGGTTGCAATTCTTCCGTACCTGATGGGGCCAGCAAATATGCGTAAGAGTTTTAGTCGATCCACAAGTGCTTAAAAAGATAAATGCCTACAAGCACACAAGAAAACTACACAAGATGACAAGCTTAGCTTCGCCCTGACTCGTTGAGAGGAAAGGTGGTATGAAATATGGAAAATTCGAGGCGAATGACAACAAACGTAATTGATGCTTTGAAGCCGGTGTGCAACCGATTCTGTCGTTCATTTCAAACAAAGCGAGGAAAAACCTTGAATTTGGCGAAGTACCTGAAAGATCCCCTATATTATGTTTGTTTGAGGCAGCTGGCATTATGGCCGTGAAACCAGCTAACGTTATGCTCCATGTAATGTTTGCGATAGCCAGTTATTTGTTAATGACGCTAACACATTGCAATGTTATAAACTACCTCCTAATGGAGCACCATGCATCACCATTCAGCCTGTGTCCTGTCAGCAAAATGTAGCCTAATGTCACTAAGAATTATTCAAATGTTCATGGTTTTAATACATTTATTTTTTTCTTTTCACATTGACATTTGGCATGTCCTGTAGCGCCACCTATGGGTGGGGGGGTTGCAGCTCGGTGAACCTCTTCCCATCTTTACTTTTGAAAGACTCTGCTTTTCTATGATCTTTTTATACCAAATCATGCTACTGACCTGTTGCCAATTAACCTCCAGCTGTTTCTTTTTAGTTACACTTATATTTCCAGCCTTTTGTTGCCCCTGTCCCAACTTTTTTTGAGACATTTCCATTGTGAAACATCAGATATCCCATTTATGTCTAGAAATAATTTAATGGTATGTGTTGATTTAGATGGGGTGGTACTTTTGACAGAACTGCGGTCTAATAATAACGACATCACACAATGTGTGTCGAGGTTTGGTAGTCTAGAGAAATCGTTTGTAAAAATCATGCTATCATAATAAATTGGTCCATCCATTTTCAACCGCTTATTCCTTCTTCAGGGTCGCGGGGGAACCTGGAGCCTATCCCAGGAAGCATCGGGCACAAGGCGGAGTACACCCTGCACAGGGTGCCAGTCCATCGCAGGGCACAATCATAATAAATTGGTGCATTTACTGACTACTATGACTCAGCGACCCCGAGATCTGCCTCGACCACTGAAGCCTTGAACGGGGTATTTTTAATCAATAAGAATTGCTGTGTCCCTAGAGTTAGAATTAAAATTAGAGTGATACAACTGACCTACCCACTTGCTTTCCAATCTATAATGGCCTGTTTGACATAAGTGGGTTTCCTGTAGGAAGGCAAGCCCCACTTTAAGTTGTTTCAAATGTAAAACGTTTGACAAGGTGATTTAAGGACTTGACATTCCAAATAATAAAATTTATATTGCAGCCTACTGGCTGTATTAATCTTTTTAAATGATAAATTAAACAAAAAGTAAAGACCTGACCAAGTATAACATTGGCTCCTCCTGTAATTTAACACAAAGTAAATAAAAGGGAAAAAGTGCTAAATAAAAATCTGGTGCAGTTAACTTCCCTGCCCCCCTGTCACCTAACAAAAAGTGACCCCCGAACCCACTGAAAGTCATCCACACATTTAAGTGCTTGTTATGGAGAAATCAGTGTACAGCGGGTACTCCTAGTCAAAATAAAAGCAAAAGGCATAACCATTTATCAATATTCGGCGTAAAGGCAATGTAGTAATTTTACAAACATAAAAAGAATGTATAATGATAAAATCTCAAATATATTTTCAAAATGAACTGAAATTCAATTCAAGCAACTAACTGTGGGACCTTATATAGACAGGTGTGTGCCTTTCCAAATCATGTCCAATCAACTGAATTTACCACAGGTGAACTCCAATCAAGTTGTAGAAACATCTCAAGGTTGATCAGTGGAAACGGGTTGCACCTGAGCTCAATTTTGAGTGTCATGGCAAAGGCTGTGAATACTTATGTACATGTACTTTTTTATTTTTAATAAATTTGCAAAGATTTCAAACATACTTACACATTGTCATAATGGGGTATGGTTTGTAGAATTTTGATCAAAATAATGAATTTAATCCATTTTGGAATAAGGCTGAAAGATTTGCATTTATTCATTTAGCAGATGCTTTTATCCAAAGTGACTTACAAATGAGAAAATACAAGCAAAGCGATATATCAAGCAAAGAACAATACAAGTAGTGCTACCATACAAGATCCATTAATTGAGTTCCAGAAGAAGCAAAGTGCATTTATATATATATATATATATATATATATATATATATATATATATATATATATATATATATATATATATATATATATATATATAATATGGTGAAGAGGATGCTTTAGTTACAAAAGGTTGAGAATCTCCATACTAATACAATTCAAAATTGATAAATAATGTACATTAAATGCGAATTATAGCCCTGCGAGGGACTGGCACTCTGTACAGGGTGTACCCCGCCTTGTGCCCGATGCTCCCTGGTATAGGCTCCAGGTTTTCCCGCGACTCTGAAAAGGAGTAAGCAGTAGAAGATGGATGGATGGATGAATGCCAATTATAAAATGCTTCATTAAAAACTAACCTGAATCAGTTTTTTCATTAGTTGTGGATGAGAATGTTGGTAGAGAAGACACATCTAACAAAAAAAGGGGAAAAATCTGAGATAAGCTTATAGAATTTACAGTACTGCCAAAAATAAACATGATAAATAAGCTTGATTTTCATTCTAGTTGCTAAGTGTGATATTACTGTTCTATATAAATGAGTGACTCATTGTTAGGAGCACTGGTTGTGCTGTGATGATGATTTTGGGTAACTGGTACTTTCAGCTACAGGAAAGAATTCTCAGGTTATAACTGATATGAATAATATAATTCAATGAATGGACATTCTTATAGTAAAACTGCAGAAATTTCACGCCAGCAATATACAGTACAGAATATTACAAGTTGAAGTGATTAATAAAGTGTTTCTCTTTTTATGCCAAGTAAGTACAGAGATAAATAGAAAGAAAACTTAAGGGTTTACTAACGTGCTAGAGAAATAACTTCTATGTGGTTACTGGCGAAAATATTGTGAAATGTACGTGGGGAAAAAGAAACAACGAAACAGAAAGCAAAATGTTGGGACTATTTGCAGGGCATGGGTGCTTAGTAGGGCATGTCTCTTGCCCATTTCGAGCTCAGCCTTAATCAAGCGCCGAGATGCAAAAGCAAACAGGAGCTATTTATTGAGCGGATAATGACAACACTTTTTTTATATGAGAGATATAAAAATAAAAAAAATACTTTAAATATCCTTAAACAGTTGTTCAGGCTAAAAAATATGTATACTAATCAATATTTTCTATAACAACTAATTAGAAACTACGCTTTTAATTGTTTTGTTATTGTTTTGTTTTGTTTTTTGCTTGCAGAGGTACATTATGGGAACGTTCCAAAGTTCCACTGCATGCTAAACGGCTCTTTTAGGTGAACTGGCATATAGGAGGCATTTGGAGTCTTTTATTTTTCTTTTCTTTTTATTTATTTTTTTCTTTTTCTTTTTCTTTTTCTTTTTATTTCTTTTTCTTTTCTTTTTTTTCTTTTTCTTTTTCTTTTTCTTTTTCTTTTTCTTTTTCTTTTCAGGCATGTAGACAGTATGATAAATGTAAGTGTGAAGCTGCATTAGCTGCCATTCCTAGCTTGGGCTAGTCTTCTTAATGAACACTTCCTTTCCCATTTACAGAGTGATGTCTAAACAACATGTCCGTGCAAACTTTAAATAGTGTACAGTTTTCCTTTTCTACTTTTACATTAGCTTATAGCAGGAATGACTTTAGATCAATTAATATACATACACAGTTACTAATCAGTGTTTTGAGAAAAAAATTATCAAAGTTAGAGTTCTCATGAACATAACTAATGGTTAACTTGTTGCTAACGCTACACGCTGTTGTTGTAGTGCTGCAGTTTCAGTGTAAAATGGTGCATGTGTGTTTGAAGTTCACTGCAGTAACAAAGAACCAACAGTTACTTAGGCCTGTAACTGTAAAACAGGGTAAAGTAGCTTTTTTATATGATTTACATGCTCGTGGGCTATCATGGGGACTGGCTCATCAAAACTGGACAGGTGAAGATAAAAAAAATTAGATAGATAGATAGATAGATAGATAGATAGATAGATAGATAGATGGATGGATGGATGGATGGATGGATGGATGGATGGATGGATGGATGGATGGATAGATAGATAGATAGATAGATAGATAGATAGATAGATAGATAGATAGATAGATAGATAGATAGATAGATAGATAGATAGATAGATAGATAGATATCAATCAATCAATCAATCAATCAATCACCTGGTCTTTTTCCAGTCTTCGGCTGTCCAGTTTGTGTGAATCTGTGCTTACGATAGCTTCAGACTCCTGTTCTTGACTGACAGGAGAGGATCCCGATGTGGTCTTCTGCTGTTGTAGCTCATCCACCTCAAGGTTCAATGTGCTGTGTGTTCTGAAATGCTCTTCTGTTCACCGTGGTTGTAAAGAGTGATTTTGCGTCACTATAGACTTCCTGTCAACTCAGACAAGTCTGATCATTCTCTTATGATCTCTTCATCTTATGATCTCTTCACCCTCTCAACTGTCCAGCTATAGACCTATATCAAATCTCCCCTTCCTCTCTAAGATCTTAGAAATGGTTGTAACAAAAGAATTATGCTCGTACTTATATAGGAATAACATTCATGAAATGTATCAGTCAGGATTTAGACTTCATCATAGCCCAGAGACAGCGTTAGTTAAAGTAGTAAATGATCTTCTACTGGCCTCTGATCAGGTTTGTGTCTCGCTGCATGTGTTACTCGACCTTAGTGCAGATTTTGATACTATAGATCAGACTATTCTCCTTGATAGATTAGAAAATGTTGTTGGCACTAAGGGAACAATTGTTATCAGTTCGTAGATGTAAATGGAGACTTCTCCATGCATACTGAGGTTACCTTTGGAGTTCCACAGGGTTCTCTTTTAGCCCCACTGCTTTTTACTTTATATATGCTACCCCTAGGACAAATTATTTGTAAACTTGGAATTAGCTTCCACTGCTATGCTGATGCTATCACGCCACAATATCTAAGTGACCTTCTAGTTTTATATGATCCGCCATGCCTACTTAGATCAAAAGATGCAGGCTATCTGACGGTACCTCGAATAGTGAAGGCTACAGCAGGGGGAAGAGCCTTCACTTATAGAGCCCCACAGTTATGGAACAGTCTTCCTATTAGTGTTCGGGACTCAGACAAAGTCTCAGCGTTTAAGTCTAGGCTTAAAACGTATTTGTTTACTCAAGCCTACCCTGACTAGACTTTCTATTATACTAATTCCCAGTCCTAATGATCTTTTCTCTCCCTCTCTCCTTCTGCCGAGCCACACAAGATTTTATGGCGATACTAGAGATCCAGATCCTTTCTGCCTCTGGATGGAGCTCAAATCTACTCCAATTCCAGACTTCTGGGACTACGGCTGCTCCTAAGGCCATACACACTTCATATAAGTCAATAATGAACTTTTTCATACTATCTGTTGTTACCCAGATGAGGATGGGTTCCCTTCTGAGTCGGGTTCCTCTCAAGGTTTCTTCCTCTTTAAACATCTTAGGGAGTTTTTCCTTCCCACCGTCGCCACTCAGTGGCTTGCTCAGTTGGGATAAATTTGCACCATTAAAATCTGTATACTGTGTTGATATTTCTGTAAAGCTGCTTTGAGACAATGTCTATTGTAAAAAGCACTATACAAATAAAATTGAATTGAATTGAATTGAATTCATCAACAAGGTGTTTCAGCCTGCAGACCCTTTGCTCACAGGATGTTTTCTGTTTCTCTCATCATTCTGTATTCTCAACTAGAGACTGTTGTGTGTGAAAATCCCACGAGATCAGCAGTTTCTGAAATACTCAAACCAGGACGTCTGACACTAACAACCATGTCATAGTTAAAGTCACAGAGATGACATTTTTCCCCCCATTTTGAAGTTTGAACATTAACTGATGCTCTTGACCTGTATCTGTTTGATTATGCATTGTCCTGCCGCCACATGATTGGCTGATTGGAGAACTGCATTAATGTGTAGGTGTACAGGTGTTCCTTTTAAAGTGAACGGTGAGTGTGTTTTCCTCTGTTTCAGCCCAGTGTATAGGATGCAGACGACTTCAGTGATTGTTGACCTCGGGCTATTACGAGAAGCACTCAATAAGACCGTCCTCTCTGTCATATAATACATATGCCCTATGATCTCCTCATATGACTTACAAATAAATACAAATGAGTAAATAAAACATAAATGAAACTCCTGTGAATACAAATACACTTAGAGTTAAGACAGGTAGAGTTAAGAGCTACTGTCAGGAATCCCCCTTGAAATATGGAGCATTTATCTGTACTGGGTGCTGAGCCCATGCTCTTATTGTGACGTGTTTATGTCACTTCTTGCTCCTGTCTCTGCCCCTTGGGTTGTTAACCTGATTGTATCAAGCAGCCCCTGATTAGGTCTTAATTAGTTTCTCTATTGATTTCCTCTTGTTGCTGCATGGTATAGAGATTAACAGCAATAACATTCTGTTTTACAGTGTTTTGTGAAAATGTGCACTGATTCAGGTAAGAATATTAATTTAAACTGACTATAGAAACATCGCCAATGTTTTCTGTAGAGCACATCATGGTTTTAGATTAAACGCATCAATGTTTTCTTGTTTCAGGTGGAGAATATTGCTAGGTTCCTGTATTTCATGGACCCCAGCAGCTAAACCTCCTGTTCACCAGCATGAATACTCTCTAGAGTCTTTCAACAAGCTCTTGCAGGCTGGACTCAGCAAGCAGGTGCTCCAAAACCTTCTGAAAAGCATTAAATGTTCAGCAGTGTGTACTAGATATTGATGAACTATGTTGTACTGTAAGATACTTGGAATCATAGGGGCTGATATTTAGTTTGAAAAGAAAAAAAGCCAATGTTCTTGAAGTTCCATGTTGGCTGCAGAAATCTCTGCTTTGATGACTTTTGTAAGATTTCCTGCAGGAGTTTGACTTTTTTCCCCCTTGACCATGTCCAGCAGCTCTATCAAATCAAGTCAGTAAAGAAGTGATGAGAGGTCAGTATCTTTTATTTTACAATGATTATGATGACAAGCTGCAGTTAGGCAATATAATGACCGATATATTTAACATGACTGCAATGTCTTTCACAGCCTGCCTGGTCATTTCCTTTTCACACCACTAGAGGGCACCCTTTCCTGAATTTTAAAGCTCTGCTTCCTTTACCCTGATTGTTTCCTGTTCCCATGCTATATAAACCATGTGAAATTGTCTTTGCCTCTTTCCTAGTGCTCCTGTTTTGATGTAACATCTGATGAGTGATATTTTGTCCCTTCATTGCCTTGTGATTTTTTCTGAATATTATTTTGGATTATCCTGCTGAGTGAGTTTATGACCTGGGTAGAATGCATATTCACTTGATTTTCATAGCATGTTAAATTAATTAAACTTTGAAAGTTATAGAAGCTGTAAAAGAAAAAAATAATATAAAAATATAAAATGGGAAAAACATGTAGCAAAGCACATCCTGAGACACATGGTACAGGGTGCTCATATGTTGGTCCTAATATCATGTTTATGCATGTGAATTATGGCAAAGGATGTTTGAACCAATATGATGTATGGGTTAAAGAATGTGCTTTCCCAGAAAAAGGTATTTTTAGCCTCAGACAGAACAGAGAGAGAGAGATATATAGCTATGCATGCATGCAGTTTTTGGCTGACTGGAAGGCATTTGCTGAATGGCAGAGTGAGGCACATAAAAGAGAGAAAATTGTCAGGCAGGGCCCTCATCTGTTTCTCGGTGTGCTGGACTCCGCCCACCACGACACCCACAGCCAGTAAGAAGGGAGGAACCTGCAGTTTCAGAGGCACCTGCTTCAGACCGACAAAATCGGACAGAGAAGGGACAGTGCACGCCGTGGTAAATGGCCCAATGCTAGAAGTGGCCAGAGAAGGAGGCCCTATTATAGTTCAGAGACCCTGGACATTGGAGGACATCAGGAGCAGCATGACGCATCTGCCGGCTCTCCGCGAAGTAGGAGGATGAAAGTTTGGGGAGGAACTTCAGATATTCTGCAGAGTAATTTCCAGACAACTGGGACTACGTTCCAGACTACTGGGACTACGGCTGCTCCGAAGGCCATACAGACTTCATGTACATCCATACTGTCCTATTTCACACTGTCTGTTGTTACCCAGATGAGGATGGGTTTCCTTCTAAGTCGGGTTCCTCTCAAGGTTTCTTCCTTTAAACATCTTTGGGAGTTTTTTCTTGCCACCGTCGCCAATCAGTGGCTTGCTCAATTGGGATAAATTCACACATTTAGTATCTGTATACCGTGTTTATATTTCATAGAAAACGTGTTATATTAGCAGTGTTCTCTATGTTCATGTCTTTGTTATCTTTCTGTAATGTGTAATGGCTGTAAGCCCAACAAGAAGTCAAATTCCCTGTACCCTAGTGTACTGGATCACTGAAGTATGATTCTGATTCATTCTGGTTCATTCTCATTCTGAAGGAGTGTAATTCTGATTCTGATTCATTCTGATAATGTTTCTGATCGATTCTGATCGATTTTATTTGGCATTGCTTCTATACTGCCCTCTACTGGTCAGGATACATTTTTGCACCGTTTTTAACCAGAAGTCCTGTACTCATCTATTTGTTAAATAATATGCATTACACATAAAAGAGGAGGAAAAAAACAAAGTAAAAGGATTCAGCACTTCTGAGTCATTGTTCCACTTAGCTATTGTTTAGAAGTTTATAACGAGTGATACTGTAAATTTAATTTATTTTCCTTTCTCTCGACAAGTCTCAAGATGAAAAAAAAGTCTCAAGATACATAACATTAATGCGAGTCTATCGTTATGTAACGTAACTTTAATGCTAGTCTAAGTAATGTAACAATAACGCTAAGTAGCATTAACGCCAATAATGTCGGCCTGGCTCCAAAAGGCATGAAGAGAACGCGTGAGTCAGACAATGACTACGTTTACGTTTACCTGCACATCAAATTCAGTTTAAGGTGGATACTGAGGTAATGCAGCCGTATTCCGAACACAATGTTTTTATGCGTACAGGCATCGGAATATTCCTGTATACACGGTTGTTGTAAGTATTCAAGTATTGGGTCAGCTGTGGCGCACTAATCATGGGTTGGCGGTTTGATTCCCGGCCCGAGTGACTCCACATGCCGAAGTGTCCTTGGGCAAGACACTGAACCCCAAGTTGCTCCCGATGGCAAGGTTAGCGCCTTGCATGGCAGCTCTGCTACCATTGGTGTGTGTGTGAATGGGTGAATGAGACACAGTGTAAAGCGCTTTGGATAAAAGCACTATATAAGTGCAGACCATTTACCATTTATGCTTAAATAACTAGTTTACAGCTAGGTATCTGTTAGACTGAACAAATTTCCCATTAACAAACACACACATAATATAACAATAATAAAACTAATAGTATTTAGTATCATACAGATAATTTATTATTAAATTATTATATATTCTAAAATTAATAGTTTGGCAAATTAGAGTAAATAAATTTATGTTGTGAACATCAGCGATATCTCCTAGTATCTTTTATTTGCTGTAGAAATTCAGAATGTAATAATTAATGATCAAGTATTGTGACACATGCGTACGCATAAACGCTCAGATTAATGTAAACAAATATAGTGGATTAATCTGATGGCCAGTGAAAAAAACATTTATAGTTTATTGGGATGAAACAAACACTGTACACATTTTAGTCATGTGATATGTATAATGGCTCGTTATACAAAAAAAATGATCTACAAACGCCATTTTAAATGAGAAGCTCAAACATAAAGGATTTCATATTTTGATACTTGGTGCATGTATGCTAGAAGATGGACATTTGAAATGAAAAGAATCATACACACTCAACTCAACTGTATTTTTAATAAAACATATATTCAGAAACAATGAAAAGTATGAACATATTAACATATAAAAAGTAAAAAAATACCACCAGTATATTTTGGATCACAAAACCTCAGATTTGATCCGTAACAGTCGAGCATAAGCCCAGCGTATAGAGGCTTTATATATTTATATGACATATTTATGTGGAGCGTGAGACAGTATGTGTATGTGTGAATTTTTTTGTGTGTGCTTGTGTTCATGTGTGTGTGTTTATGTATGTATTTGTCTGTTTTTGTCTATGCTTTTGTGTGTGTGTGTGTGTGTTTCCATGTGTGTTTCTGTGTGCGTGTCTGAGTTTGTGTTTTTTGTCTGTGTTTGCACGTGTCTGTGTGTGTGTCTGTGCTTGTGTGTGCGTGTGTTTTGTGTCTGAATTTATGTTTGTGTGTGAGTGTGAGAGAGGTTGTGTGTGTGTGTGTGTGTGTGTGTGTGTGTGTTTAAATCAGAAACGTGTGTAGAACAGAAACGTGTGGAATTATACATAAAACATTACACACATACTTATGGATCACAAAATCTCTCAGTATCAAACAACCAGTGGAGCCCGATCCCAGCGTATAGAAGCTGTGTGAATGTGGTGCAGACTCTGTGGAGGAGCGTCATTGGGTCAGAGACACTGTAGAAGGACATAGATTATTTAGTTTACATCTAAATTATCTAGGAAACCAGAGTTGCAAGTGATGGCTCTCACTTTCCTGACAGTGACATTGAGGACATTAGCTCTGGTGTTCCTCACCCATCAGCGCTGGTAAAGTGGCTAACACTTGATCATTTGTGAATTGTGAGAATAGTTTATCACAGAACTGTTACTGAAATCACTTTTGTAATTTAGGATTTGTTTTTTTGTGTGTCCATATACTTTTTCAGGATGGTCGGTGTGATTCAAGGGGTGTTCCTGGATGGGAGGCAGTGGATAACTTGGCAGAGTACCTTGTTGGTCTCAACCGCACTATAACTGCTCTGTCAACCACTGAGATATCTCAGATTGTGAGGTTGTATTCTTGTCTGCATGCCATTGACCAGTCTCCAACTAAATATTCGAAAGAAGAAGACCTTGCCAGGAACTTGGATAGCTTCCCGGAAGAAAGTGGCTCGGCACCTGGTCAGCAAGCAGCTGAGAAGTGAATTAAACTTTAGTGGATGCACACATTTTGTAATTTACAAATATAATTAGTATGATCCATTTTATCTCATTAAACAACAGTTAATTCAATTTGGCTGGCTGGGAGGCATTTTAAGAATGCTGATATTTAGCTGGTAACAGCACTGGGACTTTTCATTGTATCAACGTTCACTTTGTGCGTATTTGTGGCTTTCATAACTGGCAATATTTTGTCTAAAATATATGTTACTCAATATTAACTTCTTGTTTATAGAACTGTTGTATAAAAGCAATGTCACATGAGCAAGGGTGTTGTTCTGAATATCAGAATGGTTGTGATTACCTGTGGCCCTTGGCCTGTGGCTGAATCACAGCTGTATGATATTCTGGAACAGCAGTAGAATATTGATTACTTTCTTCTATCTTTTTATTCAAAGACTGTTCATGACTCATGGCCAGGCTGCCCAGAGACCTGATGTGAACAGGGTTTCAGAATGTGTTGCCATCAGGCTTCTGAAAGAATATCGGGAAGCCAGAAATAGGCCAAAAGATAACAAGGGGAAAACCTTTCCCATTCCCCAGGCAATTGTCATGACATACAGTCACATCAAACAGCTGCTTGAAGACTGCAGAGAGTTACTGGACCGGACCAACTTAGTGCTAGTAACAATAAACAACACCACAGTCTCTTCTTGGTGAGATGTGTTTTGGCTTCCTTGATTCATTTCAATTGTAAAACATTTATGATATATTTGTATGAACAATATACACAAATAAAAATTAACTGCAAGTTCATTCTATTGAGAACATCTTATGCAATTCAGTTCAATTACTAAAACTGTCTAATCCGTCCCCCCACCCACAGGCTGCTTGACCGAAAAAAGAGAACTGACCGGGACTCCTTGCTGCAAGGAGTGCAGCTTCCTCAGCAGGTAAATTCGGCAAAGGATTCCCTGCCAAATGATAGGTGTCTCCCATCTTCACCTGTGGAGCATGAACATGCAGTCATGAAGTTCAAGGAGCCTGAAAACCATGAGGGTGAGGCAATGATTCGCCGACGTCACTGTGGCAGAACTGGGACTGCAGTGTCTTCCACCATGCACACACACACTGGGGTAGGACATCTTTACTGGCCTGGGACCTAGGATTGTCCTGAGTGGGATTCCGGCAGGCTCAGTTCTTCTGGCTGGTCACCCTATCCACAGGGACAACCACCAAATCCAGCGCCACTCTCTCAGGCATGGTCACCCTATCCACAGGGACAACCACCAAATCCAGCGCCACTCTCTCAGGCATGGTCACCCTATCCACAGGGACAACCACCAAATCCAGCGCCACTCTCTCAGGCATGGTCAACCTATCCACAGTTACAACAATCAGCTCCAGAGCCAGTCCCTCAGGGATGGTCGACCTATCCACAGGGACAACCGTCAGCTCCTATCTTGGCAGCACACTCTCGGAATCGTCACCGTGGCTAAAGGGGAACCGCCTAAAAAGCGGCACTACAACGAAGGCTACCACTATCAGTGTAAAGACTGTGGTCAAGCAAAAAACAAACTTTCTGGCCATACCCAGTTGAGAGGGAAATGGTACTGTCCCGAATGAGGGGAAACCATCACAGAGTGGAAAGCCACCCTTTAAAACTGATTTTGTGTGCCACTTTGTTCAATAACGAATTGTTTATATGTTACTAATGTGTATATGTTACTAATGTTTATATGTTACTGATGTTTATATGTTACTGATGTTGGTTACTGATGTTTGTATGTTAAATCTGAGCTTATGTAATAAAGAGCATTTGGGAAAACAAGTGTGTCTTTCATGTTGATCAAGTATTATTTTCTGTTAACAGCCTCAATTTACCAAACATGTTTTTCTTCAAAGGGTTTCTAGCCATGGTGGTTGTGTTTGAGTGGTGATTGAGTATAAGATCACTGCAACACATGTGGCCACCTTCACCCTCTCCCAAGAGGTGACGGTAAAACCCACAACTCTATTATAAAATTGGTTTTTTTTGTTTTGTTTTTGGGTGGTTTGTTTTTTTTTTTTTTTTTTTTTTTTTTTTTTTTTTTTTCACACAGGTGTGTCTTTTTTTTTTTTTTTTCTTTTTTTACACAAAGTTCAGTTATGCTGGCAAGAAACGTAAGCATGATGGTGTTGACGAGTAGGAGGAGAGGTTCTTCCTTTTAGTGTGGGATGATATCCATCCCTCGCAAGATGCTGCCCTCACTATTTTCAGCACAGCTCATGGTCTCAGAACAGGTTTAGTTAATGGTTGCCAATCCTGCCTTAATGTTCCTCTGGGTTAGCAGTAGTTTTCAACATGCCACTCTTCCATGGATGCTATTTTTGTCATGAACAGTGAACTTTATTGATGCCTATAGTTCCTTTTGATGCTGTCCTTGGTTCTTTTTGTGATTTTCTGAATGAATGGGTGCTGTGCTCTTGGAAAAAATTCTGGAAGGTTGGACACTTCTGGGAAGGTTCACTACTATGTCGAGTTTTTCCATTTGTACATGATAGCTCTCCCTGTGGTTCTTTGGAGTCCCAGAGTCTTTGACATACATCAGTCTGAGAAAGATTACAAAACTATTTCCATCATCACCATAATTTCTGGAATCAATTTTGGTATAGTGTGCTACTGGATAAGTCATTTTTAACCAGCTCTATGCTGTTGGAAAAAGTTCTTTGTGTTGATTTGATTGAACATGGTTTGTAGTAATCAGACCTGGTTGAGTCTAATCAAGCTGAACCTAATTATAAATGCAGTTTCATAGATTTGGGGAATTAGTAACCATGGTTGCCATGCATTTTCATACAGGCCCAGTTGGTATTGTATAACTACTCCTTTTTTTTTTGACTCCAATAAATGTCATTTTAAGATCAGTATTTCGTGTTTTACTCAGCTTGCATTTGTTTTATCTTGGACTTTTTATCTTGGAGTTTTCATTTCTGAAACAATTCAGTGTGAGACACTAAATCAGGATGGGGCAAATACTTCTACACAGCCCCTGTGTCTGTAGGCCTTAGAAAACTATACCCACAGCAGTAGAGCAGTTAGGATCTTTTTACTTCTTGCCAACAGGCTAAACTTCCTCTCAAAATGAATTTCTGCACTAGATCCCCTATTCCTGTATATTCATTGTGAGCCTATAAAGTAAACTTTGGTATATACACAATTGGAAGATATTCCCCAAGCAATGTTCCTGAGTTATGGCAGCCACAACAGTATTGCTTTTTGTGGTTTGTGTCAGTTTATATTTCTCATTTCAAATGGAAGTATGCTGATGCTATGTTGAATGTTATTGGTTGTTTGATGCCGACGTCACGCGTTTATGTGCTTGTGGACTAATCATAGCTTAAGCATCAAAGCCTGAGTTGACAAAGTGTATAACCAATGTCGTGGTACAAATAAAGTCTAATTGGTTTGGTTTTGTCAACTCAAAACTAATCCTGTAACCCTCAGTTTGTTCAACTACCTTCATGGTACAGATCATGGGCATAGTGTTTTGGTAAACGTGTTCATCCAGGTTTGTTGACCCTGGAGCGGCACTACAGGGTAAGAGCATAGCTAATGCTCTGTTCTCTCACGCTACATGTTATTCCTGCATAATAAATTTAATTGGATGACCAAGCTGCTTAAGACTTTCTTGCCAAGTCGTATCTAGTGCGTTGATGAGGCTGATCTAAATCAGTTGGAGCATACGTTACCGATTGCAAGTCGCCACTGTTAAGACCACTGGTGTAGGGACTAGTTTAATTTGAGTATAGCATGTTGTAGGTTCATCAGTGAACAGTGATGAATTATGTCCAGTTGAGCTGCTGCATGGAGCCCTCTCTCGATGCTGCGGAGGAGGTGGAGTTTCTTTGCCATAGCTGCATCTGGGAGTGCAGACTCATCCTGATTATCATGGACCGCTCTGACCCTGTTGAGAGGGTTGACATTTCTGTGTATTTAGTTTCATTTCAATTATAATTATAATTATAATTATTATTATGGGGAGAAAGTTATCAACATCCCCTGTGAAGATTTAATTTAAATTTAATTTATAAATTCTTTTTCTAATATTTTAGGATACTCTCTTTTTATTTCCATGAGCTGTAACTTGTAATCAAGATGAAAACAAAAAAAGGCTTGAAATATTTTTGAAATACTTTGTGTAATAAATCTGAAATATATGAAAGTTTTTAAATTAAATTATGGGAAAAAAACTGAACTCTTCCACGATTTTAAAATTTTTTGGTGTGTGTATTCAATCCACAGGGCATATCGTTATTTAACTGAATCGCAGTCTTTGTGAATTTACAATAGCATGGTTTTAATACATTGTTAATTTAATACAGCCTTAGAAAAGTCTAACAACGTGGTTCATGGATTCTCCTCTGTGGAATGTGCCACTTCTGGTATTTTGCCGGTTACTCAACATGGGGAAATTGCAATCGAGGATTTTTAAAAAATAGAGTACTCAAACTGAAAAGCGGAATCATTTCTGTCCTAATTGTGTGTATTTGACCATGCAAGTACAATAAGCTATGAAAGAAGAGAATTCGGGCTCACATGCATCTAAGAGGCAACATCTTTGCTGGCGTTTCGGCTGTGTCAGCACGAGCACCTTTTTCGTGGCTTATTTTGATTAATAACACTAACGTGTCAATAACTTTTAGTACATCGAAGTTTAATAAATGTAACACTTTAGAATATCAACTTTTGAAATTTGTGAATCGATGCGAATCGCCAGAAAATAGAATCATGATTTCCCCCACCCCTAATTGTGAGACTATTCAATTCAGTTCAATTCAATTTTATTTGTATAGCGCTTTTTACAATAGACATTGTCTCAAAGCAGCTTTACAGAAATATTAACATAGTATACAGACATTAAATGTGTGAATTTATCCCAACTGAGCAAGCCACTGAGTGGCGACGGTGGGAAGGAAAAACTTCCTAAGATGTTTAAAGGAAGAAACCTTGAGAGGAACCCGACTTAGAAGGGAACCCATCCTCATCTGGGTAACAACAGACAGTGTGAAAAAGTTAATTACGGATGTACATGAAGTATGTATGGTCTCAGGAGCAGCCGTAGTCCCAGCAGTCTGGAATTGGAGAAGATTTGAGCTCCATCCAGAGGCAGAAAGGATCTGGATCTCTAGTATCTACATAAATTAGTGTGGGGCTCGGCAAAAGGAGAGAGGGAGGAAAAAGATTATTAGGTCTGCGAAGTAGTAAAATAGAATCTAGTCAGGGTAGAATGAGTAAAAAATATGTTTTAAGCCTAGACTTAAACACTGAGACTGTGTCTGAGTCCCGAACACTAATAGGAAGACTGTTCCATAACTGTGGGGCTCTATAAGCGAAGGCTCCTGCTGTAGCCTTCACTATTCGAGGTACTTTCAAATAGCCTGCTTCTTTTGATCTAAGTAAGCGTGGCGGATCATATAAAACCAGAAGGTCACTTAGATATTGTGGTGCGAGACCGTTTAGTGCTTTATAGGTTAATAAAAGTATTTTATAGTTAATGCGAAATTTTACTGGGAGCCAATGCAGTGTGGATAATATTGTGTGATGTGGTCGTATCCTCTAGTTCTAGTTAGGACTCTAGCAGCTGCATTCTGGACTAACTGGAGCTTATATATATTTCTACTGGAACATCCAGACAGTAAGGGATTACAGTAATCTAATCTAGAGGTGACGAATGCATGAACCAGTATTTCCGCATCATGTAGTAACAATGTTTCTTATCTTAGAAATATTTCTGAGATGAAAGAAAGCTATCCTAGTAATATTATCTTCATGAACATCAAATGAAAGACTGGAGTCAATAATCACTTCAAGGTCTTTAACTGCTGTACATGATGAAACAGAAAGACCATCCAGAGTCACCATGTGATCAGAAAGATTACTTAACAGTTAGTTAACATCCAACGTCTAATGTCCTTTACACAATCCTCTTTACTTTACTAAGCTTCTGTCTGTCCTCTGGCTTCGCTGAAACATACAGCTGTGTATCATCAGCATAATAGTGGAAGCTAATTCCATGTTTACGAATAATTTGTCCTAGGGTAGCATATATAAAGTAAAAAGCAGTGGGCTTAAAACAGAACCCGGTGGAACTCCAAAAGTAACCTCAGTTTGAATGGAGAAATTGAGCAATGAATGTGTCTATATTGGTTCCACCGGTAACACTGGTAAAAACTGGCATTTAAAGTTTTGTTGGTGGTAATTCTTACCTTGGTAAAATAACAGCTCTTTGCCCTTGCTCTACTCTCCAGAATATTACTCAGGGTTATGGGTATTCATCGCCGCAATATCTGGTCGCTTCTAAACAGAAAAAAAATTGTGTTGACATTTTCCAAATGCTATGACTCCGGCGTGGGTCGAGGTGTAACATAGAAAGTATTAACATAACTCAATGAAAATAATGTGACCGACGTGTGTTTTGTTTAACTTTTTTATTAAGTTGCCAATTTAATTTTTGCAAGAAGGAAATAATCCCAAAACAATCACTCAGCTATCTTGCCCTATATCAATTAAAATAACCTAACTACAGAAAAGGTCATTGTATTTTATTTGAGAGTCTATAACTTAACTCCTTTGCTGATTCAAAACAGAGAACAAAGCGCAAAATAAACGGCACCCAACCCCTACAGCTTTCGTGATACCACAAAAATAAATATTTACAATAGGTTGCAAAATATACAAATAAGGTTCTTTTCAAAGATGTAACTAAATGATTACATTCATCATATATTTGAGAACAGTTCATAATATAAGAGGGTACATAATATAAAATACAATATGATAAAAGAGAATTTCCTTTCAGTTCTCTCAAATTCCCATGCACAACGTCAGCACGTCCAATTAAGGTGGAACGATCTGTGAAGGCAATACAAGAGAGAGAACGAACACACCAGCACAATACGTCTCCTAATGTAACACAAATAGATCTACAGATGTTTTAAACAAGTGCACAAACGTGTGCGCTTGTATGGAAATTAGGCAACCTTCCTCCTGGTGTGCTTTGGGCATGCACGTGAAGACATTTTCATGGTGCATGATAAAATAGTCATATTGCCAACCCCTACACTTAGGTGTGTTAGATTTATGTTAGCACACATCTGTAGGATGACGGCACTCAAGGAAGACTGTTGTTTTCCCCTTATACAGAAAATGTTAAAAGTAGTTTAGTTAACAATCTTATCCTGCTGTACAGATGGAACAAGGCATCCATTATCTGAGGAGGCATCAACCAAAGAACAAAGAGGAAGGAAAAAACAATTAAGAATCATCACTGAAGTACAAACACTAAAAGTGTGAGTGGCATGCCAGTAAACTTGTTTTGGCATAAGAATGTTGTGAGCTCAGGTCAAGCTTTCAAAAGTAGTGTTTTTGAGGAGGAATGGTTAACTGTGAAAAGAGGGAGGAACATTAAAATCTTTTGGATGCCTTACATTTGTTTTTCTAACCATTTTATCCAAAATAATTTAGACATTAAAGGGATCATTCACCTAAAAATGAGAATTCCATACTATGGAAGTGTGAATCACTAAGATGATGGGGCCAATCATCTCATCAACAATCTTCAAAATATTTTCTTTTGTGTTCAGCAGAAGAAAGAAATTCATACAGGTTTGGAACAACTTGAGGGTGAGTAAATTATGACAGAATTTAAATTTTTGGGTGAACTACAGCTGCACGATTTATCGTTAAGATTGCGATCTTGATTCAAACATCCATGCAGTCTTATTCCTAAGTGACAACGAATCGCCTGTATCTATTAAATCATTGACAAAATCACACCGGAATATTCAAATCCGCAGTGGCGCTGCGCTGACCCAGAGAGAGCATTTATCATGTACCTGTATGAAACAGCTTTGTGAATAGTCTTATCAACTACAGTATCACTATTTCTGTTTTAGAAATATTCAAAGTATCATAAAAGTAATGGCATGGAACGGCAAATTTCAGGCATGAGATTTCAGCACCACTTACGCATGTGGTTATTCAATTGGATGGTGAGGGAAATCAGTGTGTTGATAGAGTCTGAGTCTGCTTTCATGGCTAGCTCATCCTTCAACTGCTCGCCGAGCCCAATCAGTTCATTTTGAAAATATATTTGAGATTTTATCATTATACATTCTTTTTATGTTTGTAAAATTACTACATTGCCTTTATACCGAATATTGATAAATGGTTATGCCTTTTGATTTTAATTTGACTAGGAGCACCCGCTACACTGATTTCTCCATAACAAGCACTTAAATTTGTGAATGTCTTTCAATGGGTTTGGGGGTCACTTTTTGTTACGTGACAGGGGGGCAGGGGAGTTAACTGCACCAGATTTTTATTTTGCACTTTTTCCCTTTTATTTACTTTGTGTTAAATTACAGGAGGAGCCTATGTTATACTTTCTCAGGTCTTTGGTTTTTGTTTAATTTATAATTTAAAAAGATTAATACACCCAGTACGTTAGCAGGCTGCAATATAAATTTTATTATTTGGAATGTCAAGTCCTTAAATCACCTTGTCAAACATTTTACATTTGAAACAACTTAAAGTGTAGCTTGCCTTCCTACAGGAAACCCATTTATGTAAAACAGACCATTTTAGATTGGAAAGCAAGTGGGTAGGTCAGTTGTATCACTCTAATTTTAATTCTAAATCTAGGGACACAGCAATTCTTATTGACTAAAAATACCCCGTTCAAGGCTTCAGTGGTCGGGGCAGATCTTGGGGTCGCTGAGTCATAGTAATCACACCAATTTATTATAGCATAATTTTTTACAAACGATTTCTCTAGACTACCAAACCTCGATACACATTATTTCATATTAGGAGGAGATATGAACTGTGTGATGTCCTTATCTTTAGACCGCAGTTCTGTCAAAACTACCACCCCATCTAAATCAACACATACCATTAAATTATTTCTAGACACAAATGGGATTGTCACAACGGGGGTGTGATGGGCAGGAAGTGGACAGTGGACAGGATGCAGGTGCAGTAGAACGGTGAGGTTTATTTACAGGTGATGAAACAGAAACAAACAGAAGCAGAAACAAAGTTCTCTCGGCAACTAAACTAAACTGGCCTATAACTTTGGCTAAACTCTAATGCTAAGGCTAAGGCTATGGCATGAAACGGACATGAACCCAAAGTTCGCGCTATGAATGGCAGACGTATATAAACGCCCGGAAGTCCAAGCATTTCGTTAACGGACCGCGCCGTGTGAAGCACGGCTCACAGTATATATAGTCCTCTCCTTCATTAGCCCGCAAACTGTGAACAGCAGTGCCCCTCCTCCGTGCCGCACGGCTGACGCGACCGGGCGCAGGCATGACGTCACCCCGGAAGAGTTCCACACATGTGCAACCACGCACAACGCGTTGCTACGCGGGGGGAATCGTGACAGAACCCCCCCCTTAAAGGTGCTCTCTTCAAATGGGGAGGGGGGGGGGGGTAGTGGGTGGTGGGCGTGAGGAAGAGAAAGGGGCTAAGGGGGGCGCGTGACTTGAGCCTGAGCGAGAGGCGTGAAGCCTGGCTTGAGGCGTGGCTTGAGCTGGAGCGAGAGGCGTGACTGGAGCTGGAGCGTGAAGCCTGGCGTGAAGCCTGGCGTGGCGCCTGGCGTGAGACGTGGCGTGGCGCCTGGCGTGAGACGTGGCGCGGCACCTGGCGTGAGGGATGACTGGAGTTTGAGTGAGAAGCCTGGCATGAAGCCTGGCATGGTGCCTGGCGTGAGACGTGGCGTGGCGCCTGGCAAGAGGCATGGCTGGAGCTTGAGCGAGAGGCATGGCTGGAGCTGGAGCGTGAAGCCTGGCGTGAAGCCTGGCGTGGCGCCTGACGTGAGACATGGCGTGGCGCCTGGCAAGAGGCATGGCTGGAGCTTGAGCGAGAGGCATGGCTGGAGCTTGAGCGAGAGGCATGACTGGAGCTTGCACGAGAGGCATGACTGGAGCTTGAGCGTGAGGCCTGGCGTGAGGCATGGTGTGAGGCCTGGCGTGAGGCCTGGCGTGAAACGTGGCGTGAGACGTGGCGTGAAGCCTGGCGTGAGACGTGGCGTGGCGCCTGGCGTGAGACCTGGCGTGACGCCTGGCATGAGACGTGGCGCGGCGCCTGGCGTGAGACGTGGCGTGGCACCTGGCGTGAGGCATGACTGGAGCTTGAGCGAGAGGCATGACTGGAGCTGGAGCGTGAAGCCTGGCATGAAGCCTGGCGTGGCGCCTAGCGTGAAGCCTGGCGTGGCGCCTGACGTGAGACGTGGCACGGTGCGTGGCGTGAGCCAGGGCGTAGGGCATGGCGTAGGGCATGCCGTTGGGCATGGCAAGGACCAAAGGCGTGACCTGGGACTTGGCGTGGCGTAGAAGCATGACCTGGGACGTGACAGGGACTGGGACCTGGACGTTGTGAACTTGAGAGTGGGTCTGGACTTGGGTGCTCTGAGTGTAGGACTGGGTCTGGACTTGAACATCCTGAGCTTGAGGCTTCGAGTTGACCAAACTTTCCAGCTGCTGCCGAGCAGTCTCACTCCTCTGAGTCGTGCTGCGCTCCTCCGCCAGCTCGGTGCTCCGGGCGTTCACTTGTGCGTTTGCCTTCTCCAACTGGTCATTAACGAGATCAATGCTTTTCTGTTTCTCCTTTAGTTCCTCCTCAAGCTGTGAAACATGAACCTCGAATTGCCGCTTTTCATCCCTCAATGCTGATATCTGGGAGTTACAGCTGGTTACTTCATTATGCAGCTCCTTCCTCTCCTGTAGGAACTGCTTCTGACAGCGAACAGCTGCAGCCAGATCCTCACATAACTGCACCTTCTCAGCCTCCAGACTCTGGACCGTGCGTCCCCTTGCTTCGACGTCGCTCTGTATAGCATCTCTCTCTGCTTGGAGTTCATCCACATACCGCGACTGGTCTCTTACTTGAGTCTGTACCTTCTCCAGCTGTCTCTGTGCCTCCGCTTGCGCTTTAATGGCCTGGCTGAGTTGGGCTCCCCGCTCAGAAAGATCAAGCTCCAGCTGCTTCATTGCAGCTACATCCAGCGCCTGGCGGTAGCTACCCAGAATACATGTGCCGGGAGCATGAGGCATGGCTGTGGTGCCGGGAGCATATGGCATGGCTGTGGTGCCGGGAGTGTAAGGCATGGCTGTGGTGCCGGGAGCGTGAGGCATGGCTGTGGTGCCGGGAGCGTGAGGCATGGCTGTGATGCCGGGAGCGTGAGGCATGGCTGTGGTGCTGGGAGCATGAGGCATGGCTGTGACATGGACATGAGATTTACCTGGAACTTGGACTGGTGCTCGGACTGGAGCCCTGGACCTGAACGTGACTTGGGTAGCAGGTTGGGGTGTGCTCATCTCAACTGTCCCCAACCCCTTTTTCGCCCACTTGAAAAAGGCGGTGTGGACTTCTTGCAGTTACCTTCCCTCAGCACTTTATCCAGGTCATACTTTTGCCTTGGCTCTCCGAATTCCACAAGAAACAGCTCAAGAAACAGCCGGACATCCTCCAGCACCATGGGTTTCTCCGCCACTATCCATTGTGCCCATGAGCGCGCTAAACTCACAAAGCGAGACATAATAAACATGATAAATTGTCCTTCTGTGGGTTTCGGGTCGCATAGGCTGCCAAAATATTCCTGACATTGCCTCACGAAATAATCCGGGTAATCCACGCCGTCATACCGCGCAGGCATGTGCTCAAATATCCTTTGCGCGAAGCAAATTGAATCAAAGGCAGGAATACTTAGCGTGGGCCCCCGTGCCCGGCGTCCTCTCCGTCCGCGTGCTACATCCATGGTGGGCGGTCCGTTCTGTCACAACGGGGGTGTGATGGGCAGGAAGTGGACAGGATGCAGGTGCAGTAGAACGGAGAGGTTTATTTACAGGTGAAACAGAAACAAACAGAAGCAGAAACAAAGTTCTCTCGGCAACTAAACTAAACTGGCCTATAACTTTGGCTAAACTCTAATGCTAAGGCTAAGGCTATGGCATGAAACGGACATGAACCCAAAGTTCGCGCTATGAATGGCAGACGTATATAAACGCCCGGAAGTCCAAGCATTTTGTTAACGGACCATAGGTGGCGCTACAGGACATGCTAAATGTCTACATTATTTTTCCTCTGCCCCATAAGTCCAAAATTTCTGAAAATTGGTATGCATGCCTCATTTCTCATGAGGAACAAAAAAGCCATTGGGATCCATAAAGTCAGCCATGCTAGATTTTCCAATATTTTAAAAATTTGACCCAAATTTCGAAATTCTTCTCCCCATGAACCGAAGGTCTGATTGAACTGTGGTAGATATATGTGGGATACATGTCTTTTTATAGGGTGATGAGCAATAAGAAATCAAATAAAAATTTGCTGAACTATTTACATATTGGTGAATTGACAAGCTGTTGCACATATTTCTTGTGTCCATAAATCAAGTGAACATTAACATTATCTGGGTAAAGAATGAGAACAGTTCAAGGAGTTCAAGTACCTTGGGGTCTTGTTCGCGAGTGAGGGGACATTGGAGCGGGAGATTGGCCGGAGAATCGGAGCAGCGGGAGCGGTATTGCAATCGCTTTACCACACCATTTTGACGAAAAGAGAGCTGAGCCGGAAGGCAAAACTCTCGATCTACCGGGCAATTTTCGTTCCTACACTCACCTATGGTCATGAAGGTTGGGTAGTGACCGAAAGAACTAGATCGCAGGTACAAGCGGCCGAAATGGGTTTTCACAGGAGGGTGGCTGGCCTCATCCTTAGAGAGGAACTCAGAGTAGAGCTGCTGCTCCTTTGTATTGAAAGGAGCCAGTTGAGGTGGTTCGGGCACATGGTAAGAATACCCCCTGGGCGCCTCCCAAGGGAGGTTTTCCAGGCACATCCAGCCGGGAGGAGACCTCGGGGAAGACCCAGGACTAGGTGGATAGACTATATTTCCACACTGGCCTGGGAATGCCTCGGGATCCCCCAGTCAGAGCTGGTTAATGTGGCTCGGGAAAGGGAAGTTTGTGGTCAAGAGGTTGAGGATGGATGGATGGATGGATTAAGATATGGACTTGATCTGTGCCACACACAAAGAGGACACTACAGTATTTTACCATGTGTGATGTCAACCTCATATCTCCAAAAACAATGACATTAGAATGAATGGTATCTGTTACAGTGAGGGGAAAAAAGTATTTAATCCCCTGCTTATTTTGTACTTTTGCCCACTAACAAAGAAATGATCAGTCTATAATTTTAATGGTAGGTTTATTTGAACAGTGAGAGACAGAATAACAACAAAAAAATCCAGAAAAACGCATGTCAAAAATGTTATAAATTGATTTGCATTTTAATGAGGGAAATATGCATTTGACCCCTCTGCAAAACAAGACTTAATACTTGGTAATGACTTAGTAATTACTTTTAATTTTCAATGCCCTGGCTGAGGGAAGGAGGTTCTCACCCAACATTTAACGGTACATGGCCCCGTCCATTGTCGCTTTGATGCGGTGAAGTTGTCCTGTCCCCTTAGCAGAAAAACACCCCCAAAGCATAATGTTTCCACCTCCATGTTTGACAGTGGGGATGGTGTTCTTGGGGTCATAGGCAGCATTCCTCCTCCTCCAAACACGGCGAGTTGAGTTGATGCCAAACAGCTCCTTTTTGGTCTCATCTGACCACAGCACTTTCACCCAGTTTTCCTCTGGTTGTCAGATGAGACCAAAATGTACACTTTAAGGCATATAGCTTAAAAGACTGCATTGTAAACTGAATTGTATTCACTGACTAATGTGTATTAAATAAGCATTTTGTTTTTCTTTTCAGTTTCACAAGAAATGTAAGAGAAAATTTTCAAGAGAAATTTGATTGCACTTATGGAACAAAGTAAAAATAGTCAACTTTACTTTTTGCCTTAGTGGTCATTCAAACCTCTCTACAAGCTGAAATGGTTTTAGCTATCTGCATATGCTCACTCAGAAACTCGTGAGCAGAGGACAGAAAACTACAAAATAAACTTAAAATCTACCATTGATCCAAATGCGTTGAATTGTTGTATCTGTGGGATATGTTTCTCTACCCTGTAAATTTTAAAATGGTCCACAATCTTGAGGAGGAATCTGCCGTTGCTGCTAGCAGCTGTATTTATTATTATTATTATTATTATTATTATTATTATTATTATTATTATTGCTATTATTGTTATAATTTGTATTATGAAAATAACAAAAATACATTGATTAAAAAAGTTTGTGCTTGCGATGATGAACTAAAGTCAATACAGAGTGAGTAAATAATGACAGAATTTACATTTTTGTCAACTATTCCTTTAAACATCTACATTAACATACATAACAAGCATAACAATTTCTATATGACTCATAGTAGGTGACTGCAAAATGCCACTTGTCATGTGTCTTATGTCTGATCGATTGGAAGTCTCAAAACAGTGCTGCAGGTATTTGCTTCAGGGAATATTCTAGCAGCTTTGTTAGAGTGTAGCAATTCAGCTGTACTTTAAAGCCACTGAGGTGCTAATTACAATCCATTTGCAATAGGGATGTCACAATACCAAAAACCTAGTAGTTGGTACTGATCCCACCAAAAGTACACAATACTCGATACCAAAGTTGATACCACAGTGTGGTATAAAAAAAATTCAATGAAAAAGTGTCCTGGAGGACATCCTCCTCTGGCTGATAGTGAGAGTGATATTTTAGTTATCAAACACTCTGACAATGACTAATAAAACAGTGGAGGCTGCAAGTGCTAAGGTGCATTCCAAAACGCACACACACACACACACACACACACACACACCTTATAGTCTGCATGTATTAGTTTTAAATTCACTGATATGTTGGCAGGCCAAAAAGATTTATTAAAACCATTAACATTTGAATAATTATTAGTGACATTAGGCTACATTTAGCTGACAGGACACGGGATGAATGGAGATGCATGGTGGCCCATTAGGAGGGAGTTTATAACATTGCAATGAGTTAGCATCGTTAACAAATAACTGGCTATGGCAAACTTTAGATGGAGCATATCATTGGCTGGTTTCATGGCCACAATGCCAGCTGCCTCAAACAAACATAATATAAGGGGTCTTTCAGGTGCTTCTCAAATTCGATGTGTTTCCTCGCTTTGATTTAAATGAACGATAGTATCGGTTGCACACTGGCTTTAAAGCATCAATTATGATTGTTGTCATTCGCCTCGAATTTTCCATATTTCATACCACCTTTCCTCTCAACGAGTCAGGGCGGAGCTAAACTTGTCATCTTGTGTAGTTTTCCTGTGTGCTTGTAGGCATTCTTCTTTTTTAGCACTTGTGGATCGACTAAAACACTTACGCCTATTTGCTGCCCCATCAGTTCCGGAAGAATTGCAAACTCGGTACCTCCATTACCAACGATACCAACGATACTGCAGAAAATCAAGTACCGTAACATTTTAAGAATGTTGGTTCTTGTACCGAAGTATTGGTTCTCGTGACATCCCTAATGTGCAAGTAACAAAGAATGTCCGGTTAGAACAAATTATGTCTGATTGAAGAGGAGATATATTCGTGTACCACTCACAGACCACTCTTTATGAACATTCTTTATTCTTCACATCTTGATGGATAAATGCAGATATGTAAATGTGTGTGGTTCTATATATAGAAATAACAATACACAAATTATATATTATTGACCCTCACTTTAGTACAAGCTTATTCATTCACCTGCTGGTGCAGAAACTGGGAACCCCAGACTAGCAATGGCAGTGGATCCTGATGCATAGGCTAGAATTTTCTCCAAGGTAAGCGGTGGAGAGGTTCCCTCTGGGGTAAAAAATAAACACAAAATGTAATGTAGAATTATAATTGAAGTAACATGAATGGATGCATTCATTTTCTCAGTGATTATGTACAGGATTTCACAAAAAAACAAATATTGTATAATGCCTAACCTTCGACCTCTGGTTATATAAGTAAATCCACACAACCAGAGAAAAATCACTACACTATTACAAATAGGACCTGGATTCATTTACAAATAAAGTACAAATGATAGACAATTTCTTTAGTTAATATTTTAAAATAGAAATGTGATTTGTGTTTGAGCTTTTGTACCACTTAAGGCATGAGCTTGATGTTTTCTGTGGACATTCTAAAGCACTTAACTTGTCTTACTGTACTGAGCTGATGAGCCCAGAATATAAATGCAACTCTGAGAAAACAAGTCATCTACTATCATCTTCATCCACTGATACCACCAGGAAAGGGTGAAGTTGTGCATTGATACAATCCCTAATCTCAGTCAGATGTGTTAGAAAATTATTTTGTGTAAACCTTTTTTTTTTTTACTGGACCTATCTATGTTTATGTGTTTCTGTCTGTGACAAGGAGCCAAATGTAAGATTTAAAAAAAATAAATAAATGGTGGGTGGACAGCAATCTAGGATTCCATACTGACACCTATCAGTGGGGATGTAGTATCACACTATGTAAATTAATATGTTTATTAAGTGATGCTAACTTAACGCCTGGTGGCAATTAGAAAACATTGTTTATAAACTTGAAATGGCATGATAATGCACATGAATAATGACCCATTTGGCTTTCCATAGAAGACACCAACAATAAGACTGGGTTCTTTATTAGTACTGTTTTGAAACCAACAAATGAATTCCCCCCAGACCTTAGTAGCAATGGTTTTGCATATTTTGTCAGTCAGAAAATAGAAAGTATTTTAGAAGTTGATTTTATACAAGTTACACTTACAATTATTATCAGCAATCTTTAGTACACTGAAAATTCATGACTTGGCTTGGGCCATCTCAAGTGGTAATACAAGCAATATTTAAAAGCAAACATGCATCCATTCCTAGGAACCTACTGCTGTGCATTCATGCCAGTTTCCTGCTTTTGAACAATTATGAACACAGAAGCTAGTGGAGTAAGCACACACCCTTATGGACAGATTCCTGAAGAAAACCTGAATCATGCAAAAATGCTGATAAGAAAGCCATCATACCGTCAGGATCTTGGAGCAATCTGCTGACTGAATTTTGGCCTTCATAGCCTGGCTGTCCTTCTGAGAGACCCCTGTCCTCTGCAGGCGATCCCTCTGCCTGGTGTGCTCTTGCACGTGCCCAGCCTTCACTACAACTCTCACCTAGTGCAGTCATCACACTCAGTCAGGTATAAGTACACTGTGTATGTGTGTGTGTGTGTGTGTGTGTCTGTGTGTTTTTGTGTCAATACATGTGTATATATGTGTTTATATATGTATTAATCTCACATGTGCTTCCTGGGTGTAGCTTTTGTGGAGTTGTATAAAGTTCTCCTTCAGCTTCTTCGGATGCTGCATGAAGCCTGAACAGTTTTGGATGTCTGCCTTCATCCTCTTCATCAGAGTGTTCATCTTTTTGACCTGAGGAAAGACATAACAATGGCACCGTTAAATTGTAATGTTTATTATCTGTATCAACCAATAATATTAGTAATTACTACATGTCAAATCCTGGCACTGGTAATTCAATTTGGACATTTGTCAAGACACAATTAAATAGGAACTATCGTGCAGGTGACTTGGAAGTAAACTTTTTTCTTGAATTTTCCCCTCTTCAGGACTCAGTTACTGGTTTCGAATCATTTATATTTGCTTTTGGTTGCATGTATTACTTTTCAAACAGTCTCTGTGAGGCATTGCTGTAAATTCCCCAATGAGCAATGAGTGGCATGTGCGCTTGTCTTAGTACAGTGAGGGAAAAAAGTATTTGATCCCCTGATAATTTTGTACGTTTGCCCACTGACAAAGAAATGATCAGTCTATAATTTTAATGGTAGATTTATTTGAACAGTGAGAGACAGAATAACAACAACAACAAAAAAAACCCAGAAAGACGCATGTAAAAAATTTTATGAATTGATTTGCATTTTAATGAGGGTAATAAGTATTTGACCCCTCTGCAAAAAATGACTTAATACTTGATGGCAAAACCCACAGAGGTCAGACGTTTCTTGTAGCTGGCCACCAGGTTTACACACATCTCAGGAGGGATTTTGTCCCACTTGTCACGATTCCCCCGTACAACAGCGCGCGTTGTTGCTCGTCAAGGGTCATAGTTCATTGGGTCACGTGTGTTTGGGAAGTGCCGGCAGCTGTTAGCGGTTGCGGGCTAATGAATGGTATGTCTATATATACCGTGAGCCGGGCTTCACACGGCGCGGTTCAATATCTCGATACATATCTCGATGTAGATTGCACGTATGTATTCTGGATATATCTCGACGCTTAGCAAACTTGTTCCATGTGATGTCTTTGCCTTAGACTTAGCAATAGTCATAGCCATATTCATAGTTAGCCTAGCTTAGTTTATTGAGTGCTTTGTTTCTTGTTTCCGCTTTGGTTTTGCGTTCGCCACACTGTAAATAAACATCACCGTTCGTACTACATTTGCATCCTGCCTGCTTCCTTCACGTCACGGCCCGTGACAGATTGAACCGCCTCAACCATGGATGCAGCAGGCAAACGGAGAGGACGCCGTACCCGGGAATCCACGCCAAGTATACCGGCCTTGTGTTCTATGCGGTTTAACCAAAGGACTTCCTGGGACATGCCGGATCGGTATGATGGCTCATTTGGATATCCAGATTGTTTTGTGGAGGACTGTCATCACTATTTCTCCAGCCTGTGCGACCCGAAGCCCACAGAAAGCCAGTTCATACAGTTTATTATGTCTCGGTTTTTTGGCCCAGCCCGCACATGGGCACAGCGTGTGGCAGCTACGAAACACTGGGTGCTGGAGGTTATTAGGCAGTTTTTGGACTTGTTTTTGGAGGAGTTCGGAGAACCAGGGCAGGACTACGACCTCGATAAAGTGCTGAGGGAGGTTACTTGGGGGCCTTGTGCTACGCTTCCATTCCATGTGCACTATGAGTGGGTGAGAAATCGAGAAGAGATGGACAAGACACTCACCGCTCATCCAGGGAAGCGAGTCCCGCTCATCGCTAAGTCTCCAGTCCAAGCTAAAGTCCAAGCTAAGTCTCCAGTCCCAGCCACGTCCAAATCTCAGGTCCCTGCCATATCTCAGACCCATGTCCCTGCCATCTCAGACCCATGTCACTGCCATGTCTCAGACCCATGTCCCTGCCATGTCTCAGAACCATGTCCCTGCCATGTCTCAGACCCATGTCCCTGCCATGTCCCAGGTCCATGCCCCTGTACAAGTTAAGTCTCCCTTCCCTGTTCGAGTCATATCCCAAGTCCCTGTCCAGGCCAAACCACAGGTCCAAGTCACAGCCACAGCCAAGCTCCTGCTTGACCCAATTCTCAGAGTTCCACTCAAAGCCAAGTTCCAAGTTCATGTTCCAGTCACAGTCACGCTTCCAGTCCAGGCTCCAGCCCCACCTCACCCAAGCACTAGCCACAGCTCGAGTCCAAGCCGAGGCAGAGTTCCAAGTTCAAGCTCCAGCCAAAGTTCACGTCCAGGATTCAGCCAAAGTCAAGTCTCATGGTTCAATCCAAGCCATGCCTTCAGTTCCGGACCTCCAAGTTCAGTCTCAAGTCTCTGATTGCAAAGCCCAAGTCAAGTCCCAAGTCTATGATGTCAAGGCCCAAGTCACTTCAAGGGTATTTGATGCTCAAGTTCCTGCCAAGTCTCAGGTTCCTGACATTCCTACCCAAGCCATTCCTCAAGCTCCAGGCACAGTCACTCAGAGTAGCTACGTCAAAGCTACTGAAGAGGGCTCATCTGTGGAGTTGCAACTACAAGCAACACAGGTTTTGCTGCAAGAGGAGACACTCTGGAAACGGGTTCTGAGCATACGGCTTTGTCAACTAGAGGATGAACGAAATCGACTAAGGGAGCTTCTGGAGGAGGAAAAGGTGAGAAGGAAGAGTGCAGAGATCAAAGCTTCACCCCATTCAGACATAACTGTCAGAATTGGAAAAGAAATTGGAACAGGTGCATGAAATAAGGGCAGAGCTGGAGGATGAGAGGAAACAGAAAGCTCTGGCTGTAGCAGCAAAGAAGAAGCTGGAGCTTGACCTGTCCGAGCGGGAAGCTCAACTCATCCAAGCCATTAAACCTCGAGATGAAGCACAGGGACAGCTGAAGAGAGTACAGATTCAGTTAAAGGATCAGTTGCGGGATGTGGATGAACTCCGAGCAGTGAGAGATGCTGCACGGAGCAGCGCCGAAGAGAGTGAACACAAAGTCAAGAGTATGGAGGTGGAAAATGTGCGGTTCCATGAGGTTCTGTCTGCAGCTGATCGCAGTCAAAAGCAGGTTCAGCAGGAGAGAAATGAGCTGCATAAGGAAGTGACCAGCTGTAACTCCCAGATATCTGCTTTGAACGATGAGAAGCAGTGGTTGGAGGCTTGTATTTCACAGCTGGAGGAGGAACTTGATGAGGAACAGGGCAACATTGAACTCGTTAATGACCAACTGAAGAAGGCAAATGCACAAGTGGACACGCTGAGCACCGAGCTAGCAGGTGAGAGCTGCAAGACTCAGAGGAGTGAGACTGCTCGGCAGCAGCTGGAGAGACAGAATAAGGATCTGACTGCCAAAATGCAGGAGCTGGAAGGCTTGGTCAAATCGAAGTCTCAAGTCCACGATGCCTAAGTCCAGTCTCAAGTCCACGATGCCCAAGTCCAGACCCAGTCTAAAGACTCGGACGCTTAAGTCCAAGCCCAGTCGCAGTGCCTGACCGCCAAGCCATGTCTCAAGTTCAAGCTCAAGCCATGCCTCTTATCCAAGCCATGTCTCTCGTTCAAGCCATATCACAAGCCCAAGCCATGTCTTTCGTCCAAGCCATGTCTCTCGCTCAAGCCATGTCTCTCGTCCAGGCCAGGGACACCGTGCGGTTTCTTCCTGGCGCTGCTTGGGACATTCAGCCTGGGGGGCCGGGGCCGCCGATGAAGGGGGAGGACTCTTGGCACTCCGGGAGGAGTGCCTTTGGCGGGGGGTATTCTGTCACGATTCCCCCGTACAACAGCGCGCGTTGAGCATGCGCGGACCTCTTCCGGGTTGACGTCAGGTTTTCGTCTCGCCTCGTCAAGGGTCATAGTTCATTGGGTCATTGGTGTGTTTGGGAAGTGCCAGCAGCTGTTAGCGGTTGCGGGCTAATGAATGATATGTCTATATATACCGTGAGCCGTGCTTCACACGGCGTGGTTCAATGTCTCGATACATATCTCGATGTAGATTGCACGTATGTATTCTGTGTATATCTCGACGCTTAGCTAACTTGTTCCATGTCATGTTTTTGCCTTAGCCTTAGCAATAGCCATAGCCATAGTCATAGTTAGTCTAGCTTAGTTTATTGAGTGTTTTGTTTCTTGTTTCCGTTTTGATTTTGCGTTCCCCACACTATAAATAAACATCACCGTTCGTACTGCATTTGCATCCTGCCTGCTTTCTTCACGTCACAGCCCGTGACACCACTCCTCTTTGCAGATCTTTTCCATGTCATTAAGGTTTTGAGGCTGACGTTTGGCAACTCGAACCTTCAGCTCCCTCCACAGATTTTCTATGGGCTTAAGGTCTGGAGACTGGCTAGCCCACTCCAGGACCTTAATGTGCTTCTTCTTGAGCCACTCCTTTGTTGCCTTGGCCGTGTGTTTTGGGTCATTGTCATACTGGAATACCCATCCACAACCGATTTTCAATGCCCTGGCTGAAGAAAGGAGGTTCTCACCCAAGATTAATTATAGACTGATCATTTCTTTGTCAGTGGGCAAACGTACAAAATCAGCAGGGGATCAAATACTCCATGTTTGATGGTGGGGATGGTGTTCTTGGGGTCATAAGCAGCATTCCTCCTCCTCCAAACACGGTGAGTTGAGTTGATGTCAAAGAGCTCCATTTTGGTCTCATCTGACCACAACACTTTCACCCAGTTGTTCCCTGAATCATTCAGATGTTCATTGGCAAACTTCAGGCAGGCATGTATATGTGCTTTCTTGAGCAGGGGGACCTTGCGGGCACTGCAGGATTTCAGTCCTCCATGGTGGAGTGTGTTACCTATTGTTTTCTTGGTGACTATGGTCCCAGCTGCCTTGAGATCATTGACAAGATCCTCCCATGTAGTTCTGGGCTGATTCCTCACTGTTCTCATGATCACTGAAAGTCCACAAGGTGAGATCTTGCATGGAGCCCCAGGCCGAGAGAGATTGACAGCACTTTTGTGTTTCTTCCATTTGCGAATAATCGCACCAACTGTTGTCACCTTCTCACCAAGCTGCTTGGCAATGGTCTTGTAGCCCATTCCAGACTTGTGTAGGTCTACAATCTTGTCCCTGACATCCTTATAGAGCTCTTTGGTCTTGGCCATGGTGGAGAGTTTGGAATCTGATTGATTGATTGCTTCTGTGGACAAGTGTCTTTTATACAGGTAACAAGCTGAGATTAGGAGCACTCCCTTTAAGAGTGTGCTCCTACTCTCAGCTCGTTACCTGTATAAAGGACACCTGGGAGCCAGAAATCTTTCTGATTGAGAGCAGGTCAAATACTTATTTCCCTCATTAAAATGCAAATCAATTTATAACATTTTTGACATGCGTTTTTCTGGATTTTCTTGTTGTTATTCTGTCTTTCACTGTTCAAATAAACCTACCATTAAAATTATAGACTGATCATTTCTTTGTCAGTGGGCAAACGTACAAAATCAGCAGGGGATCAAATACTTCTTTCCCTCACTGTAACTATTATTAATCATAAACAAAGCATATTGTGGTGAAACAAACCCTCTGCCTCTCTGCACACAGCTCTTTTTCCTTCATTTCCAGATTCTGCTTCAGTACTTGCATGGTCTTGTTCCTGCTCTTGATCTCCTCCACCTCAGCCTCAAGCTAGAATAAAAACAAAAGGCAAAAGTTTGTACACCTTTCCACTTTTAAACTTGTATTTAATTTTAACTTAAGTTAATTTGTTAGGCTTTAATTGACTCATTACTCAATTCTAGTCTTCCAGTTTTGACAATGTAGATGCTGTATAAAATCCTATGTACTGTCATACTGTTAAACTCCTCACATTTTTAAAGATGTGTTTGTTCTCTTGAATACTGTTCTGTAGTTGCTTGATTTTGGTTTTAGCAGACTTCGTCACCTCCTGCAGCATCATGTCCTGTTGCTGTAGTGAACATGGAGAAGGAGATGCTGAGGTGCTTTTCATGAAACAACAAAAAACAAACCTGAATTGGGCAAAAACTCTGATAAGAAATCCACATTACCTTCAGGATCTTGGAGCAATCTGCTGGCTGAGTTTTGGCTTCCATAGCTTGACTTTTCTTCTGAGAGACCACTGTCCTCTGCAGGTGCTCGCTCTGCCTGGTGTGCTCTTGTACTTCCCCAGTCTTCACTCCAACTCTCACCTAATGCAGTCATCACACTCAGTCAAGTAAAAGTACACTGGGCTGTGTGTGTGTGCGTGTGCGTGCGTGCATGCGTGTGCGCGTGTGTGTGTGTGTGTGTGTGTGTGTGTGTGCGCGTGCTTATTAATCCTCACATCTGCTTCATGATTGTAGGACTTGTGGAGTTTTATGAAGTTTTCCTTCAGCATCTTCGGCTGCTGGATGAAGCTTGAGCAGTATTGAATGTCGGCCTTCATCCTCTTCACCAGATTGTTCAGGTTTATGACCTGTGGACACAAAGATATTACAAAAAGTGCCACCGGTGCTTAAATTTTAATGCTTATTATCCATATGTCCTGTAATATGAGTAATATGCAATATGTTGTATGGTGTCATTTAAAGTCATTCAGTTAGGATACTGACAAAACACAATTAAATAGGAACTATTGTGCAGGTAACTTGGAATCTTCAGATCTCATATCCTAGATCCAAGTCCTGTATATTTTGCCATTGGTTGGATTACTTTTTCAATCTCTGTGAGGTATTATCACTAAGTTCCCGAATAAGCATTGAGCACCATGTGCGCTTGTCTAGTTTTTGGTTCTGTCCCCACCCCATCTTGTGATTAGTTTGTTTTCCTACTGTGGTCACCTGTTTCATGTTAGCCTATGATTACATATTCTATTTAAACCCTTTTATCTCAATGTATGCTTGCAAAGTCTTATTGAACTTATTGCCTGCCTATGATTTGACTCTTGTTGTGAACTCGATTACTGGAAAAGTCCTAATCATTACCACATTTAGTTTACACATTTGCATCCCTTCACTCGCTGCATGTTAAAAATAACTATAAGATCTAAATAATTATTATTAATCATAAATGAAGCATATTTTGGTGAAACAAACCCTGTTCCTCTCTGTGCACAGCTCTTGTTCCTGTATTTTCAATATCTGCTTCAGAACCTGTTCCTGTATTTTCAGTTTCTGATTTGTCTCCTTATTCTTGCTGTTCATCTCCTCTACCTTAACCTGAAGCTAAAATAAAAACATCTTCTGATCAGCCACCCAATAATAATAATGATAATAATAACAACAATAATAATAATAATCATCATCATCATCATACCTGACTGATCCGAAGGCACTGGTCCTGTATCTCTTCTTTTATTTTGCAGAACTGCATCATCTTAAAACAAACACATGCACATGTTAATTATACAGTGAAGGTCGGTCAAAGCGTATCATGATTGACAATGGTTATGCCGACATGAATTTTTAAATGTGGCAAGGCATTTCTATACATAGCAAATGGGAAAACAGCACGTTGTAGTCATTGCTAATCCTGTTAAAAGAATTGGAAAGTGGAACTATTCACCATGACCACATGTAAACTACTTCACTGAAAATGGTGCAAACAAAATGCTAAATAATCACAGCCAGATGCATATTTACCTAACATTACATATATGTCACCTATTCCTGTACACCTCAAATAAGTTTTAAATTATATTGTTCTTTAAAAATGTTAAGTTATTGGGTAAATACCATATATATCAAAAAAAAACTATTTGATAACATTAATATTATGCCATTTAAAAAAATAAATATTCCACAGCTAATATACACAAATCTCAAACCACACACCTGATTCTCCAACTCATATTCCAACTGCCTGCTGGTCTCCTTCTCCTCCTGGAGCTCCTGATCATATTGGGGGAAGACATCTTTGGACTCAGAGTCAACTTTCCCTTGCAGTTCCTTCAGTCTCTCCTCAGTCTGCTGCAACATGTCCTGTTGCGGTAAATAGAAGATGGAGAAGATGATGCACACTACAGATACTAAGATACACTACTCATACTAAGGACTGATTTGAAAGCTTGCTTAAAATTGGATCCCTATTTCCAATGTAGTGGATTTGATTTTAAAAAAAAAGGTAGCATCAGGTACAAGGCAGGGTACATCCTGGACAGGGTGCCAGTCCATCGCAGGGCTTAATCACATACACACACTATGGACAATTCAGACATGCCAATCAGCCTACCATGCATGTCTTTGGACTGGGGGAGGAAACCCCTGCAGCACAGGGAGAACATGCAAACTCCGCACACATGGCCCCGGCAGGAATCAAACCCCAGAGCACCTGGAGGTGTGAGGCAAATGTGCTAACCACTAAGCCAACTACACATGTGCCAAATTGGGCACTAAAATATTAATACCAGCAAAACTAGTAAGAATACTAGGAAAAGGAATTAGGAGTACTAGAACTTAAGAATGGAAACAAACAACAAATTACAAAACAAGAGGCAGTTTAAGCTACCTAGATACAGATAACAATAATGATCAGAGGTGTGGTCTGGAGATCCTAACAGAAAGCAGAACAGCAGGATGACTTCCTTACATCCTGCAGCCTGTCATCACAGGCCTGTTTCATGTTCATCGTGGTACATAAATGGTTGTCCTCTTGCTCACGCAGTTTCTCCTCATTGCTCTGCTGCATGGTCTGCATTCTCTGCTTCAGCTCAACATGTTTCTGGGAGGCTTCAAACATCTGGATTTCATGCTTTTGTTCTAGGAACAAAATTAGCACATACTGTTTTAAGCTGAGAAAAAATGGTTATATTTTATTAATACATTTCTCTACTGCAGCTGACCTTCAGTAGAGCCTAAGACCAATGATATACTCAAGCTTAAAACCCAAACTCTGTCAAGCTATTCTGTGCAGTGAAATGTGAAGATATAATGTACTGTTATAGTGTATAGATATTGTGAGTGTATTTACCCTGATCCTTCAGCTCTTTGGCGTGTTTTTCCATTATCTCAGTCAGGGCCTTCTCCTGAGAGACCTTCTCTTCCTCCTTTTCAGCATTCAGCATCTACATTGAGATATATACCATTTTTATTGAATTATTTATTCATCAATATGTAATTCTACTTTGTACTCATTTGATAGCTGTTCATCAAAAATATATTCAAATCATTTGATATATTTAAGAAGAATCAATTCATGAAATGAAATTATATGACTGTCTAAAATGTGTTACATCCACCTAGAAACTAATCACTATCTACTGTTCTAGTTTCACTAATGAGGCTTTACAGATAAATTATCAGATGGAGATCTTAAGTTCTAACCTGGATCAGGCCTTTCAGAGACTTAATCTGCTGGAGGAAATTCTTCTTGACTTTATTAATCTTCTTCTTATAGTCCATGTGATTCTGATTTAGCTTGCGCTCCTGCTCCTCCTTCAGCAACTCCACCTGTGCATAAGCACTCTGGTCCTGGATGATGACAGAAATGAACACAGGAAAATATCAGAGGCTGGACATCAAAGCAAAGTTTTAGGATCATACTAGGCCCCTGGACTGAACCAAGGACCCTGGACCTGTGAGGCAGCAATGCTACCCAGTGCACCACTGTGAAAGGTACTACCTGCTATAAGGGAAACATCACTCCATCAGTTTCAAAGATTATGCAGCTTATGGTCATATTTACCTTTTCCTGCAGATAGGCCTTTGTACAGAGGACCTCTTCAGTATAATGTATTTCTTTTACCACAGCCAGCGTTCCTCTCTCCTGGTCAGTGATCTTCCAGATGAGGACAGAGCTGTCCTCTGAGGCAGTCAGAAGATACTGATCACCAGGCGTGATGACCATCTGTGCACACGATGAAAGAAAATATGGTGAATTTGAGAGATTAGAAGAGTAAAAAAGCAACAAGAAGAGATATAACCACCTTAAGCTAAATAAATCACTCAAACAGGAGGAAGCACACATAGACAAGGAAATAACAAACTCATTCTATTCTTTCTCGCTTATTTTCTGATATCAGGATGCTTCTTTGGTCATTAACTCTTATGTTGCACCTCATCATGACTCCAACAGAACACATACGTACTTTGGTGATGGGACCAGAATGCGCCTGATATTCTGTCCAGGATTTCTCCTCTTCTAACGGGTACTGCATGACTCTTACAGTACCAACAGCAGTTCCAACAAAGAGTGCTTGGCCGGAGTGAGTCATGGAGATCATTTCCCTTAGGATCTAAATGCAAACAAAAACACATACAATCAAGTAATTCTGTCCAAACACATACAGAGAATGAATCACTTTAGGCTTTAAAACATGAAACTTCAATCTTGCAGTGAGTGTGTGGATTAAAAAATCTTTATTCATTATGTGTTGTGCAGTTGAGCTACTGTAATTGTACCTTTATTTACATATTCATGTTCTTTTTAACTTGCCTGTCCATCTTGGAGCTCATTTGGTGTCAAATCGCTGCCTACAGCTAGGACGCTCCCAGTGTCGGTCGAGAACATCACAGCTGTGTAGGTATGTGATGTCTCCGCATTCTTAGAGGACTCACAGACGCCAGTCAGAGCGTTCCACTCATATACTGTGCCGTCCATACCACATGACGTCAGACGATGGTCATCTTCGCTCCACATCACCGACTGCACCTGAAGAGGCAGAACAGGGTATCTGAATCATGGATATTTATTAATGGTCTGATTATTCTCCAGATATTTTTATTTACACTTCTATAAAAAATATATCTATGTGACTTTTTTAATCCCTGTAGCCTACTCTGAGTAGAGATGAAGAGGAAGCTACTTTTTTGCCCTTTTATTATAGATACTTTTTTTAGGAATATTTTTATTAGGAATAAAATTAGCAACAAAACAAAATATGTGAAAATACACGGACAAATAATATTTGTTTTGTATAACAGGATTTAGTGACACACCCACATTTCCATATATGAACTCAAGGACACACCTTCTGCAAACAGGCAGTGTGGCAGGGAAATGTTCTGACCTTGTAAATGTGGCCATTCAGGTTCACTTTTTCTCCTGTGCTGATGTTGCAGATATTTATCAGGTTGTCGCTGACAGCAGCGAACATGTTCCCATCATGGCTGAACACACACTGTAGACACACGTAAATCGAACACTCCATTACTTTATTTGAAAAAGTACGGTATTTCAGTTTGTGTTAATTGTGTGTCCCTGCTGTTCATTCAGATAATAACACTTAAGAATGAACATCTAATAATGATTATATTAGTGTTGTCCTCTATGCATGATTTAATTACAAACTTAACATATTATGATATCTTATTTGAGGGAATTAATTGATAACATACTTGTCACTTTTGGTTGTGTTTACACAAATTAAATACACAACTATAAAATGTACTGTTTCTTCCTTTTTAAAAAAAAAAAAAACAGTTGAACAGGGGAAGAAAGCAAATACAAAAGACAACCCACGCTATAGGAATCATCTATGGCATTTTACTGGGATCAGTCTTTTGTACTTGTCACATTAATGCGTTATACAAAACTTGCATAGAATCAGAAAATCTCAACTGAAATGTCACTTGTTGTTCTGTCTCAGTGTTGTGCAGTTGCACAGAAAATGTTATGACATGTGCCTACCTCATTGCAGTTGTCTATGTCGAACTCCTGGACAGTGCTGAATTCGTCATCCAACACATTCATGAGGCAGACTTTATCAGGGAAGCCCACCAGGATGGAGAGGCCATTTGGGTGCAATGAGATGCACTTCGGCTCTTCAAGAAAGTCCTTATGCAGCTCCAGAGACCTGCAGAAAAAAACCAAAAAACATGACAGCACCACACACTCAGAAAACTGTCACAGCAAATTAGCACTATGGACATTGTGGTACTCATGTCTGATAATGCTGTGATGCTTTTGGATTAGGCACACAGAGTACCAGTTATACAATGACTGGACAAAATATGATATTTCTCCAGTTCCCAGAAACAGCATCAAACTGAGATTGAGATTTTCTAGCCAGACGATGATAAAATGAATATATTATTTTCTATTTAAACAAACAGAGATATTTATCACTTGGAAACTTATTTTCATTTTATGTCTATGTCTATGTAATCATCATTGATGACCTTGAATATGAGAAAGATTGCTATGTAAATAAAACATCAAAAGCTCCAACTTGGTTTTGTAGTTCCAGATGCGCACGGAGTGGTCTTTGGAGCAGGTGGCGAAGAGGGGTTTTGTGGAGCAGGTGGACAGACCGGTGATGCTTCCCGAGTGAACAGAGTGAAACAGGAACTTGAAGTTGGCTTGCTTACTCTGGAAAAATATACAATGGTTCAGTACAGTGAACTTCATTACAGCCAAAGGAACAAAACAGTGTTTTTTAAGATTCCCTTTTTATACTAGAAGAAAAACCTGGTGTAAATGTCTCTCTTTATTACTGTATACTCATCACACCCTTTGTTGCTCTGTTACCTGGCTAATCTCGGGCGAGGCGAGGCTGACATGGTAGATTTGACCTTGACGTGTGCTTATGGCCAGTGTCTCCTCTGATGGACTCAGGCATATTGTTGTGATCTCCTGCTGCTCCGACTGACTTGGCTGACTGCTGCAGGGGTCCTGAGGAATCTGCAGATCAGAAGGACACCATTCTTAGTGATTATTTCCATTCATGCTCAGGTAGGTTCTCCAGCAAGACCCTTAACCATTATCATGCTCAGCTACCTCACTGTGTAAGCTGCCTCATATAAAAACTTCTGCTAAATGTTAAATATGAATGCACTCACTCTTATTTGTTTAGTCTTCCTGTAGCTGTACTCCTCTATTTTCTCATAAAGGTAAACTAGCCCTGGCCCAGCTGCGCAGGCAAAGCCTTTAGAGTACTGCGTGATGGCAGTGATGCGCCTGTCGAGGGAGATAATGTAGAACATAGAGAATCCAATCAAGATTACATTGAAGGATGATACAAGCATTATAATATTAATATAGAACAAGAGGATGTTGGAGAGGTTCCCTGCATCTCTCTCTATTGCTACCTGTCATGTAATTCACATAATGGAGGTTAGGACAGATTCAAATGCAAGAGCTTTATTATAAGAGAGACAGGCAGACAAATCCAAATGTAAAACATAGACATGGTCATAAACGTCTGAATTTTTTCTGCTGCTACCATCATGAGTTACCTCATCAATAAAGATTAGTGAGCCTGTTCTAGAAGGAGTCAAGCCGTGACACTACCTCCACCATATTTCACAGATGAGCTTGAGTCATGTATAAAATAAAGATCTTATCTGCATTTGCATCTGTCCTAACCTCTATTACATGAATTGTGTGACACTACCTCTCAGAAGGCCTCTTCAGCTTGTGCCAGTGGCCGTCCTTCAACATGAGCAGTTTTCCTGTTTCTGTCCCTAAGATGATGCAGTCCTCAGACATCCACGCATGGGACATGATGTTTTCTAGGTCCATCTCAAACGAGCTGGTCTGATTCAGGGAGTTGTTCTCTAATGTGAAAATCTTGAAAATGTAATTTCCACTCACACAAATCTGCGTGTTGTCCTTCGGATTAAAGCTGACCTGGGATTGAGAAAATACAACACTCACTATACACACTTTCACTTAAAACAAAAAACTGTGAATCTATTATTGTGTCTAAGGCCAAAAAAGGGGACATTTTATTGTACATCAGAAGCTCCCCATTTGGCTCAATACACTGTCAGTGTGCACAGGAACACATACCATAATGTCATAAACTAAAAAGCTAGCTACAACGAAATATGAAAAATGGTCTTGTTAAAAGGAGAAACGCAGGATATTGTAGCTTAGCAAAGGTTATCACCATCAACCTATAATTAAATAAGAAATGTGGCTTCAGACTCTGTTTTAGCCAAATGCTGTCATTTGACATGTGCATCAAAATAATCTTGAAAATATAATCTACTTGTTTTCAACATAACATGAAAAGGCTAGTGCAGATACCACCATGACTCTTACCAAGATAAATGAGAGTACCTTCACTTACAACTACAAGACATTCAAAGATTTTACCTGACTGACAAAGCCAAGCCTTTTGGTCTTCATTTTGGCAATAACCTTATTCTTCTCCCACTCCCAGTAGAAGAGGGTCCACGCGGGTCCACCAGACTGGCCCAGCAGGTACTTGGAGTCCGCAGAAAAAGCCATGCAGACAAACTCATGGATGCGGTCTCTGCCGCCTGTCAGTACCTGTCTCTTGGAGCACTGCTTGCTTTGTATGTCATAGACAGTGATGATACCCTGTTCTCTGCGCTCTGACACAGCCAGGTAGCGCCGGTCAGGGCTAATAGCCAGCGCCTGTATGCCCTGTGGCCCCTGTCGGCATGGCATTGCACCTGTGGAGTAACATTTGGTTGAGAGAAATACACCTAGGGTATGTAATATCTAAAGAAACTGACTTGTACTGTTTGAATGCTGTTTATTTAAAAAAAAGGTCATACAGGAAGTGAAGCTCTCAGCTTACCTGGAATGAACTTGGTCCATCGCTGATGGACGTCGTAGAGCACGCAATTGTTACCGCTTGGGAAAATTATAGTTTGCTCGTCCAAAAAAAGCAAGTTGTTTCTCACTTCCCGGCACAAACCAAAAATGTGGTGAGGTTCCACATTAACTTTCTGAGCCATCAGTAAATTTGGAAAATCATTCTGAAATTAGAAAAATATAACGTTAGTTATTTCAGTACCTGTGTTTCTATAAACCTCAGATAAAAGTCTGACACTTCGAGAATCACATTTTGTTCAACAATATTATGTAGTGACAAATGAACAGTATTTGCAATAAAATAAACCACTGTTATATGCACACCCTGTGTTACTGCGAGTTATTAATGACTTTTAAAGTTCAATGAGACGAACTCTTAGAAAGGATCTGTTTTGTTTTTGTTTTTGTAATAATTAAAGCAAGCTTTGAGCAGGTCCATCAGCATCATCCAGCTTAGGACCCACAAAACAAGCACTTAGATGCCCGTTAGGAAACTGAGGGTGTGACTCCATCCATCCATCCATCTTCTACCGCTTATTCCTTCTTCAGGGTCGCGGGAACCCTGAGCCTATCCCAGGAAGCATCGGGCACAAGGCGGGGTACACCCTGGACAGGGTGCCAGTCCATCGCAGGGCACAATCACATACACACTCTGAGGGTGCGACTCTCCCTGTCTAATGCTTGTTTAAGTCCTTGTAGTAGGAGTCGAGTGAAAGCGGTGGGAATTGATTCCAACAGTCGATTCCATACAACACGATTCCCTACCATATTTGCGGCCATCGTCGGTGTGGATTGAGTCCAAAGAGGAATCGATTATTTTGGAGTCGACTCTCGTTTCCCAAATGACTGGAATTGAGGAATTGATTCTTTTTGGAGTCGACTCCCAGCCCTACATTGACGGTAATGAACCCTAATTTAGAGCCTGTCAGTGGAGCCTAATGGGGACTTTTTCACACACTGGTTCACCAATGATTCAGACGAACACCTTCTTTAAACTTAACACTCCTTGTACAGTAAAATAAACCACAGAATGTGTGAAATGCAGCTAATTAGTCAGACTCCGCAGTGAACAGAGCGGTACTGCGAGGGAAAACCACATAAACCTCACTAACCGCACACAACCCCGGATTAAAACATACAAAGTGCCGGTCAGGCAGAAGAAATGAGAGGAGAACTGCTCCAGCTTTGGAGGACATTCATTAAGACAGGTATGAAACAATAAATAATAAAATGTTTTAAACGAATTTAAACCACTTAGGTCGTGGGTGCACTGTTGTATGTATGCTCTGGAAAGCGGGCTTTATTATTATTATTATTATTATTATTATTATTATTATTATTATTATTATTGTTGTTGTTTTGTTGTTGTATTTCGGCGTAAACACAAAACGTTCGTTAAATGTCAATCATTGTTAGCGTCGATGAAGAAATTGTTAAACGAGTTTGATTAGGGAGAAGTTTACCTGCTCGTAGAAATCATTAAGCCTTTCTGAAACTGAGTGACTTGAAATCGAGATATGATTCGATTCTAATACGTAATGAAGCGGTTACTAAGCAACCAAAGATGTTTTAATTTTTTAACCCTCTACTGCATACATTTTGATGGTACATGATAACAATTATTCCAAATCATTACTTGTTCATTTTGGGAGATTTTATTGATAAAATATTTTTTTGGACTGTGTGCAATTTGGGACTCGAAGGCATAATTGCTTGAAGTTATGAGCTTACCATCTGAACAGTAACCTTCCAGAAGTGGAAGTCTATTGATCAGACAGTTTTCTCCAATTCTGTTATTTCCACCTTAACAGATCTGCATCCCTTATCATTGGAAGAGAAAGTTCTGGAGTTAAATTCTGCTCTTGCTAATAATCTTGACTCTATTGATCCCCATTAAGTAAGGTTACATTCGCCTGCTCTGCTCCCTGGTATAATGACAGTCTGAGCACTAGAAAGGCTGCTTGTCGGAAAATGGAGTGTAAATGGTGCCTTAATGGCTTGAATGTCGGCTATCAAGTGTGGAAAGATCTTCTGGGAGATTATAGAGCATTAATTGAGACTGAAAGATCATCGAATTTCTCTCAGACTATTGTAAACAATCAAGGAAATCCCAGGCACTTGTTCCAAACCATAAACAGATTGCGCGTGTTGTTGCCTCCCAACTGTGTAATCATCTTACAAATAATAACCCATTTGAACCCCTACAGTCAGGTTTTTGTAAATTTCACAGTACTGAATCAGCATTGGTTAGAGTTGCCAATGACTTGTTGATGGCCTCTGATACCATTCTTCTTGATCCCTTTTTCACCTCAGAAATATAACAAGACTGTGCCCTATGCTGAACTTCTCTGTAGCCGAAAAACTGATTAACTCATTTGTTGTCAATCGGCTAGATTACTGTAATGCCATTTTATTTTTGAGACAATGTCTATTGTAAAAAGCGCTATACAAATAAAATTTAATAGAATTGAATTGAAGACAAACCCAGCTATCAGACATATGGAGAACAATTAGGAAAATGAGTGGTATAAGAAACAGTGTAGAAATACTTATCACTGGATAAGTAGCAATAATATAAATGCGATCAGCAATGCAGAAAAAGCAGAACTTTTGGTAAAAACTTTTGTGAAGATCCATAGTACTGAAAATATGGAAGTATAATAGTGTCAAATTGCTGGGCAGAAAAGATTCAAATATTGTTATTGCGACAAGTTTTTTTCAGGTTATGTAATTCAAGTTGCAAGGACTTTTGGGACTATTATACTTCCATATGAAAACCTATCCTCAACAGCTAATCAGTATAGAGATCAGACATGCACAAAATCCAGGGATAGTAGAACTACATCAGGGGAAGAGTTGGACCTACCATTTACTCTATTTGAATTAAAAAGGGCCATATCAAATGCATGGCAAACGGCACCAGGGAAAGTCAGTATGTGCTATAGCATGTTAGGTCACATGAGAGACACCACACTTGATGTAGTATTAAAACTGTTCAATATGGTATGGAATACAGGAAAAATCACACTAACATGGAAATAGGCAGTTATAGTTCCAATACTCAAAAAGGGCAAAGACCCGTCAGATCCAGCATGTTACAGACCCAAAACCTCTGGACCTCTTCCCATATACAGACGTGGAGCTGAAAAGTTCAGTAGACTTCTAGCTTTAAATGACTGGTTAATTTCTTGGTGTAATGAACAGAATCTTCTGTTTGTAAATAACTGGAATCTGTCTTGGGAGCATCCTAGGTTGTTTCGTCCTGATGGCCTGCACCCCAGCAGCTTTGGAGCGGATCTCCAAGGCGCTACACACCAAGTGATTGCCTACCGTAAGTACATCTTCCTACAATAACAACGTTCATCATAATCAATGTTCAATTAATAGTCCAACACCTGTAGTACATACTATAGAGACTGTGTCTGTTCCCCGAGCTATACAAATACATAGAAAATTTCAGAATGTTTGTTTTAGAAACCTAATTAACATAAAACTAGATCATACTGAATGCATATCCAGCACCTTTAATCTGAAGCTAGGACTATTAAACATTAGATCCCTTGTGTCTAAGGCTCTTATTGTTATCGAAATGATTACTGATCAGGAATGAATTTTGATGTGTTTAACGCAAACTTGGATTAAACCAAATGAGTACATAGCATTAAATGAAGCTAGTCCTCCTGGATACAGTTATGTACAGCATCGTTCAACTGGTAGAGGAGGAGGTGTTGGTCTTATCCATAGTCAAAATATAGGCGTCACACAAAAACCTAGTCATAAATTTGATTCTTTTGAAATTCTATATACCAGTATAACTGTAGCCACAAAAAATAAGTCAATTCCTCTAATTATTATTAATAATAATTATTATTTACTCATAATGGTGGTCACACTCTTGACCTCATACTAACATATGGATTAAATATAGAAATATTGTAATTTTTCCGCAGTCTGAAGTTTTAATAATATGTATTGATCATAATATTTCCACCTCTCTATCGCGTAAAACATACTTCCACATCAGCTACTGCACCGAGCTTCATAAATAACCTCGCAGAGACATCAATTAGATTTGGATCACCATCTGATCCCATAGAACGCACGTTCAGGCGACTGAATGCTTAAAGTCAACACTCCGCTACACGCTAGATAGAGTGGCTCCACTCAAAACAAAATTAATTTGAGAGAAAAAACTAGCACTATGGTATAATGATCAAATGCATACCTTAAAACAGACCACTCGACAATTAGAACATAAATGGTGAAACATAAATATTTCAAACAGCATGGAAGGACAGCCTACTGAACTATAGAAAATCTCTAAGCGATGCTAGAAAAGTCAATCTCTCCACGTTAATAGGAGATAACAAAAAAATTTTAGTTTAAAATTAACTAGGCATAAAACCACTACAGAAAGAAGCACTCAATCTTTACATAGCAGTGAAGATTTCATGAAATTTTTTATTGGTAAGATTGAAAATATTAGATGTGAAATTCAGGCTATTAAATCAAAACCAGACAGCATTACAACTAACCCTATAGATGATAATATAGCAATATCAGATCAATGTTTAGAATGTTTTACTCTTCTTAGAGAGACCGAACTAACTATATTAATCTCTTCAGCAAATTCATCAACTTGCATACTAGATCCTGTACCTACATGTTTCTTTAAAAGGGTTTGTCCTGGAGGAATGGAACCACTTTTAAATATAATCAATTCTTCCCTTAGCACTGGCTATGTACCTAAATCACTTAAATTAGCAGTTATTAAACCCCTGATTAAAAATACCTGACCTTGACCCCTTTAAACTGTCCAGCTATAGACCTATATCAAATCTCCCCTTCATCTCCAAGATCTTAGAAAAGGTTGTAGCAAAGCAGAATTTAGATAGGAATAACATTCCTGAAATGTATTAGTCAGGATTTAGATCTCATCATCGCACAGAGACAGCATTAGTTAAAGTAGTAAATGACCTACTACTGGCCTCTGATCAGGGTTGTGTCTCGCTGCTTGTGTTACTTGACCTTAGTGCAGCCTTTGATACTATAGATCATACTATTCTCCTTGAGAGATTAGAAAATGTTGTTGGCATTAAGGGAATGGTCCTGAAAGGAAATTCTCTTATATCAAGTACTCTCTTATGTTATGAACTGCTATCAAATACCTACGATGAATGTAATCATTTAATTACTTTGTATTCATTTAATTACCTCTTAAAATAAGATGATCAACTGCTATCCTTGATTATTTCCATGTCAACATGACACAGGACTTCTTTTATATTATGACTATGTGCTGTGTGTTTTGTTTAAATCTGTCTGACACCTGAACCAGTAGAAACTGTCCACACACTGCTGTTATTAATGTGTACAATGTGTATAAACACTCCTGTTTTGAATCAATAAATGGGAAGTCTCTATGAACATTCACATGTGTCAGTGTGTGTGTTCATTTGGACTCTCCAGGCACCTGAACTCTCTGTGGTAAACCACACTTTCTAAGCACAGAATTAAAGTTAATAGAAGTAATAGTAGAACAGGCTGAACGGGTTGACGGAGATCTGAAGACATACTGTAAATGGAAATCTAACAGTCCTCTCCTGGCTCAGGTCATATTTGACCGTTTGCTATCAGTTCGTAGATGTAAATAGAGACTTCTCCACGCATACCGAGGTTAAATTTGGTGTTCCACAAGGTTCTGTTTTAGGCCCATTGCTTTTTACTTTATATATGCTACCTCTAGGTCAAATTATTTGTAAACATGGAATTAGCTTCCTCTGTTATGCTGATGATACACAGTTGTATGTTTCAGCAAAGCCAGAGGACAGACAGCAGCTTAGTAAAGTTGAGGATTGTGTAAATGACATTAGACGTTGGATGCTAACTAACTTCCTTTTACTTCATTGTGATAAGACAGAAGTACTTGTATTAGGACCACGTGTAGCTAGAAGTAAGTTTTCTGATCACATGGTTACTCTGGATGGTCTTTCTGTTTGGTGTCTTTTATTTTTCTTTTCTTTTTGTGCCTTTTTATTTTCATGCATGTAGACAGTATGATAAATGTAAGTGTGAAGCTGCATTAGCTGCCTTTGCTAGCTAGTCTTCTCAATGAACACTTCCTTCCCTATTTACAGTGACTACAGTGTGTACTAGATATTGATGAACTATGTTGTACTGTAAAAGACTCGGAATCATAGGGGCTGATATTTAGTTTGAAAAGGTAAAAAAAGCCAATGTGCTTGAAGTTCCATGTTGGCTGCAGAAATCTCTGCTTTGATGACTTTTGTAAGATTTCCTGCAGGAGTTTGACTTTTTTTTCCTTGACCGTGTCCAGCAGCTCCATCAAATCAAGTCAGTAAAGAAGTGATGAGAGGTCAGTATCTTTTATTTTTAATAATTTTATGTATGGGTTAAAGAATGTGCTTTCCCAGAAAAAAGGTATTTTTAGCCTCAGACAGAACAGAGAGAGAGAGAGAGAGAGAGAGAGAGAGAGATATAGCTATGCATGCATGCAGTTTTTTGGCTGACTGGAAGGCATTTGCTGAATGGCAGAGTGAGGCACATAAAAGAGAGAAAAAATGTCAGGCAGTGCCCTCATCTGTTTCTCAGTGTGCTGGACTCCGCCCACCACGACGCCCATAGCCAGTAATGAGGGAGGAATCTGCAGTTTCAGATGTACCTACTTCAGACCTACAAAATGGGACTGAGAAGGGACAGTGCACACCGTGGTAAATGCCCCAATGCTAGAAGTGGCCAGAGAAGGAGGCCCTATTATAGTTCAGAGACCCTGGACATTGGAGGACATCAGGAGCAGCATGACGCATCTGCCGGCTCTCCGCGAAGTAGAAGGATGAAAGTTTGGGGAGGAACTTCAGATATTCTGCAGAGAATTCAGACCCACTACTCATGAACTATGATGACTGCTCGTGGCAAAACTTGGCACAGACTGTCAAGGTTTCACATGATCTCCCAGAGGATGCAGTCTGCCTGATCAACCCACCATGGGGTGAATTTAACGTAAGGTACAGAGCACAAATCACGGTGCTCCAGCAGAGGCTGACAAACACCTTTTTTGTGTCAATAGACATGACAAAAATAGCAAAGTGCAAGCAGCAAGACTCAGAGACTGTATCACAGTACCTGTCAAGGCTCAATGAGATCCATGATGCAAACTCAGGCTTGGATAAACCTGATGCTCTGGTAGATGGGCAGGTGGCCATCACAGCATGGAATTGAAACCAGAAATTGCAGCTACAATCAAACAACAATGTATCACCTGGGACACCGGAAATCTCACACAAGTAGAGAGGTATGCAATCCATGCAGAGAAGCTCCGACGAAATGCAAAGGAAAGAAAGATGGAGAGGAAAACCAAAAGCACGCATGAGGAAGACCCGGCCGTCAGGGCTATGGACCAGGATTAAACTGTTACAACTGCAGAAAAGTTGGGCATTTTTCAAGAGACTGCCCAGAGCAGAAGCGAACTGATGGGCAGAGCTAAGGGAAGGTTGAGGTACCTGGGAATAGGTGACCTCAGACACCCAAACTTTGTTAGCTCACAAAGAACAGGAATATATGCACACACTGACAATTCACAAATATCTGAACCAGTTATGAACTTAACCTTTTAAAGTATAATGCCTCTCCTTTTACACAGTTACCATGTATATTTCTTGCAGTTAAATCATCCTGTGGTGTGACATCAGATTTAGGTTGATTATTCTTCTTTTTTATTTATAGTTGTATAATGTACAGTATCCATTTGTGTTCATAGAAAACATGTTTTATTAGCAGTGTTGTCTATATTCATGGCTTTATCTTTCTGCAATGTCTGTAAGCCCAACGACGAGTCAAATTCCCTGTACCCTAGTGTACTGGATCACAGAAGTATGATTCTGTTTCAGTCTCTTTCTGAATGAGTGTATTTCTGAATCTGATTCATTCTGATTCTGTTTCTGATCGATTCTGATCACACTGATCGATTCTGATTTTATTTGGCAATGAACACGTATGCTTCTATACTGCCCTCTACTGGTCAGGATACATTTTTGCACTGTTTTTAATCAGAAGTCCTGTACTCATCTATTTGTTAAATAATATGCATTACATATACAAGAGGAGGAAAAAAACAAAGTAAAAGGATTCAGCACTTCTGAATCATTGTTCCACTTGGCTATTGTTCAGTGATACTGTAAATTTACTTTAATGTCCTTTCTCTTGACAAGTCTCAAGATACATAACATTAATGCAAGTCTATCGTTATGTAACGTAACAATAACGCTAAGTAGCATTAACGCCAATAATGTCGGCCTGGCCCCAAAAGGCATGAAGAGAATGCGTGAGTCAGACAATGACTACGTTTACGTTTACCTGCACATCAAATTCGGTTAATGGTGGATACTCAGGTAATGCAGCTGTATTCCAAATACAATGTTTTTATGCATACAGGCATCGGAATGTTTCTGTATACATGGTTGTTGTAAGTATTCCTAAATACCTAGCTTACAGCTAAGCATCTGTTTGTACCCCCAGTTCCTTGTGGACTGAACATGTGCATATATCTCCTTTCAGTGGATTTTCTGAATAAGGTGTTTACATGCAACAAATTTCCCATTAACAAACAAACACATACATAAGAATAATAGTATTTAGTATCATACAGATAATTCATTATAAAATTATATATTCTAAAATTAATAGTTTGGCAAATTAGCGTAAATAAATATCTCCTAGAATCTTTTATTTGTTGTAGAAATTCAGAATGTAATAATGATGAAGCACTGTGACACACACACTCAGATTAATGTAAACAAATATAGTGGATTAATCTGCAATGCAGAGCGATGGACAGTGAAAACATATTTATAGTTTATTGGTATGAAACAAACACTGTAAACATTTTAGTCATGTGATATGTATAATGGCTTGTTATACAAAAAAAATTATCTACAAACGCCATTTTAAATGAGAAGCTCAAACATAAAGCATTTCATATTTTAATGATATTTTACGATTGGTGCATGTATGCTAGACTGGATGCAGTGAAGATGGACATTTGAAATGAAAAGAATCACACTCATTATAAAACATATATTCAGAAACAATGAAAAGTATGAACATATTAACATATGAAAAGTCAAAACCACCAGCATTTTCGATCACAAAACCTCAGATTTGATCCGTAACAGTCAAACATAAGCCCAGTGTATAGAGGCTGATTGAATGTGGTGTGATTTCTGTGGAGGAGCTTATATATATTTCTATGATATTTTTATGTGGAGAGTGAGACAGTGTGTGTGTGTGCGCACGCGCGCTTGTGTTCGTGTGTGCTTCTTTATGTTTTTGTGTGTCTATGCTTTTGTGTGCGTGTCTGAGTGTGTGTGTGTATGCGTGTTTGTGTTTCTGTGCGTGTCTGAGTTTGTGTTTTTTGTGTATGAATTTGTGTCTGTGTGTTTGCACGTGTGTCTGTGTGTGTGTATGTTTTGTGTATGTTTTGTGTATGAATTTATGTGTGTGTCTGTGTTTGTGTGTGTGAGTGTGAGAGAGAATATGTGTGTGTGTGTTTAAATCAGAAACGTGTGTAGAACAGAAACGCGTGGAATTATACATAAAACACTACACACATACTTATGGATCACAAAATCTCATAGTAATAAACAACCAGTGGAGCCCCATCCCAGCATATAGAGGCTGTGTGAATGTGGTGCAGACTCTGTGGAGGAGCGTCATTGGGTCAGAGACACTGTAGAAGGACAGAGTTCCTGTAATGTGATCCACATACACTCCTATTCTGGGAGGTGCTGGAATTCCGAGATCAGTCTGAATGTTGTTGTGAAAGAAAGTGAGGGAATGTAAACAAGAACACTGCAGACTCCAGGACTGATTGTTGCCTCCAAACTGACACTCATTACCTCTTCCTTTCCTGCTTATGTCTTTATATGACACTGATATGTCCACACCTTCATAGCACCTCTCCACCTCCCAGTAAGAGCGTCCACCCACACTCTCCTTACTCAACACCTGAGGCCAGTAGTCAAATCTCTCTGGAAGATCAGAGTAGTTCTGCTTTCTCTCACTGTACGTCACTGCTCTGTTCTTCTTAGACAGAATGAGGTCATGATGTGCTGAGTTGGGATCCAGAGTCAGATCACAGAAATCTAAACACATGACAAATGTGAACATGTTAGATCTTAATCACAGGATATATTTATGTGGAGAGTGAGACAGAGTGTGTGTGAGTGTATTTGTTTGTGTGTGTTTCATTATGTATTTGTGTGTCTCTGTTTCTGTGTCTATGCTTGTGTGTGTTTTGTATGCGTGTATATTTGTGTACATTGTGTATATGAGTGTGTATATGAGTGTGTGTGTGTGTGTGTGTGTGTGTGTGTGTTTTACACGTACACTGCAGAAAATCTTCCCTGCTCTTTGGTTCTGAGGGTAAAATGTTCTGAAGTGCTGCAGCTGTGGAGACAGAAACAAAATGGAGAAGGAAAAATCAGGTGGCATAAAAGTGCCTGATGTTTAGTCAGCGTTTTATTTTTAAAAACACATTCTCTAGGTGTGAAATTTAAATGGAATTTTTTCCTTCTGACCGACAGAAAAATAAACTTTATTAATAACATGAGCACGAGCAGAGAGCTGCTTTGGTAACTAATGACTACAGAATAAATGTTATGACTGAATAAATGTTATTCATGTGACTTATAAACTCTCTCTGTCTCTTTGTATCATAAATGTGTGTGTGTGTCCTCTGTGCTTTAATCACAGTAGAATAACTGAAAATAAAACAGAAGCTTTTACACTATTAAGACATGAATAAAAAGTGTAACTGTATAAAATAATTTTTCCAGTAGACCGCAGCAATAACAGGAAGCTCACGGAATCCTAGAAAATCATTTCTGTGTGTTTTTGTGAAATTTGATGTCTCTCTTCATCGAGCTGCGGAGAAAGTAAACATTTCCCAGCAGGACAATTTCTCTCACCATGTTCAGGGATTTTGATGAATTCCTCCTTGTAGAATTCCTCGAGTCTCTTCTTCATATCAGAGAGAGATTTCCTCACTCCATCAAATGAGAGATGTTGATTGAAAATGATGCTGCGCAAGTACTCACGGAGATCAGACTTGGGCATACAATTAGGAGAACAAATTACAGCTACAGTTACTTTAAAGTTTTTAAGTGAAATCTTACAGCAGGTTGTTTCCATATTTGAAAAGCTTTGAAGTGAAAGAGTTTTAGATGTCTAAGAACCATTATTTATCCAATAAACCCATAACCTGTATATTTCACCTGAAAATGTTGATGTAGTGTACGTTTATTTCCTGGAGGAAGTGGAGGTGATCATCTGTGTGTGAAAGCTGCTCCAGCTCAGTGACTCTCCTCTGAAGGTCAGTGATCTCCTGCTCCAGTTGCTCCAGGAGTCGTTCAACTCGCCTCAGTTCAGCCTTCTCCTGAGCTCTGATCAGCTCTGTCACCTCTGAATGCATCTTCTCCATGGAGATGATCATCATAGTAAAGATCCTCTCACTGTCCTCCACAACCTGCTTCTTACTGGTACACAGAATTATGTCATGCTCTGAGTTTCATATACAGTATATAGTAGTGATTTAGTGCAAGGTATTCAGAGCGCTCTCATTATTCTATCCTGTATTAACCATCTTTCTGTAATAAACCTTTTTACCTTCAGAGGATGAGTGTGCGGGTGTTGTCTAATTTCCACGACAATTTGGTGTCCCTGGGTGGGCTGCGCGAGTCTTTCCAGCTTTTCTGGACCAAAAGCAAACCGGAGGACACTCGAGGAAAGTTTCACCCTGAAGTCCGTGTTAACACACATGCGGATTTGTCATTTATGGTGCAGAGTGAAAGACCAGTTCAGCCTTACCACTGACTGGTAAGATTCATCAAGAAATTAGAATTAGAATTAGAATTTCATGAAGTCATTGTGTATTGCTGTCTGTATGGAATGGAGTCAATGATATAAGAAATGTGTGTATTACATTGAGAAGTATTACATGGAGCGATTTCGCAGAGATATTGGTGTTTCTTAGATAACAGCTTCAAAACTAAGATATATACCATCGGGTATATATAGAGAGACATAATAAAGGTAGAAATATTTACTAACGGAAAGAGTCCGTTTTGAGGAATAAATAAGTAAAGAGAGTACTAATTAAGAGGCCCAGTATTTTTGTGGCGGGCTATCAGGTGGCATGCCCCATTAACTCATTCCATCATATCATGGGGCGGCTGTGGCGCAGTTGGTAGAGTGGGTTGTCCACTAATCGTTGGTGGTTCGATTCCTGGCCCGGGTGACTCCACATGCCGAAGTGTCCTTGGGCAAGACACTGATGAAGTTGCTCCCGATGGCAAGTTAGCGCCTTGCATGGCAGCTCTGCTACCATTGGTGTGTGAGTGTGAGTGTGTGTGTGAATGGGTGAATGAGACACAGTGTAGAGCGCTTTGGATAAAAGCGCTATATAAGTGCACATTTACCATTTACCATATCAGCGGTACATGATATATTTCGCAAATTTAACACACAAGTAAATTCTACTGAGATAATAATAATAGATTATTATTTGCCGTAATAAGTCCTTTGCAAGTACTAAAAAGTCCTAACATTCCTAACTAACACTCGGTTTGTCACTTGTGGTGCAGAGTGAAAGACCAATAATGTATCACCTAGAACACTGGAAACCTCACACAAGGAGAGGTATGCAATCCACACGGAGAAGCTACTACAAGAGGCAAAGGAAAGAAAGATGGAGAGGAGAGGAAAACCAGAAGCACGCAGATGAGGAAGACACAGCCATCAGGGCTATGGACCAGGATTAAACTGTTACAACTGCGGACATTTTGCAAGAAACTGTCCAGAGCAGAAGCGAACTGATGGGCGGAGCTAAGGGAAGGGTGAGGCACCTGGGAACAGAACAGGTGACATCAGACGCCCAAACTATCAGTTAGCTCACAAAAAACAGGAATATATGCACACATCCACATCCAACATTAGTCAGACTGACAGTTCACAAATGTCTGAACCAGTCATGACCCTTAACCTTTTAAAGTATAATGCCTCTCCTTTTACACAGTTACCATGTATATCTCTTGTAATTAACGGACAAAGTGTAACATTCTTGGTAGAATTCAGGAGCAATGTATTCAGTAATAAAACACTGTGAATTAAAAGAATCCCTGAAAATGAGTTCAAGGTCACTGCACTTCATGGGTGGTAACAGGAGATTCAGTATTAGACCTAATTTTGTCTTCATGTCCAGTAAATCTACTGGGCAGGGACTTAATGTATTTTACAGTTAAATTTGATGTCCTCATCTCAGGGAGTAACAATAACTCATGACTAATTTTTTCTGTTTATATCTGTTTCTATTCCTGTAAAGCTGCTTTGAGACAATGACTATTGTAAAAAGCGCTAGACAAATAAAATTGAATTGAATTGAATTTTTGGGAACTCCATTTGTTAAAGAAACAGAGCTCTCTGGTTATCAATGGTCCATGCATAACAAGCCTAGAGCCTGTGCTCGTTTGTTGACATTGGCACATGATAATATGAAGGACAACTATTGTTGATTTTATGCTGTCCTCTACCCTTCATTGTACAGCGCAAGGGTGTGAAGGAAGAGACTTTAACAATATAAAAAAGAAAATAAAAACCATTTAATAATGGTTTATGGATATCCCAGAAAGTGAAGAGCTGTACCTACATTTGAATAAGGTGCCTATCAGGCCCAAGGGAAACATGACGTAGGTCTGATTAGAAGTGCACCAGCAGTCGTGATCACACCCAAATCTGACTTTAGGCCCAGACAATCTCAATACTCTCATAAATCAGAAGATATTGAGGGCATTAGACCAGATTTCAATTCATTACTGAAGGCAGGGGCCATTGTTCCCTGCCCAGATTCACCGGTGCGCACCACAATATTTCCACTAAAGAGTGCAAGAAAACCCCCACAACCTGATGAATGGAGATTTGTACAAGATTTGCAAGCAGTTACTGCAGCAGTCAAATAGAGAGCTTCAGATGTGCCAAATCCTTACACTATATTAAGCCAGGTTCTAGCAAATAGCGAATGGTTTTCAGTCGTAGATTTAGCTAATGCATTTTTTCAGTATATCTCTTGATAAAGCAGTCAGTTTTGGTTTGCATTCATATTTGACGGATGTCCTAACACTTTCACTCGCTTGTGTTAGGGATATTAAGAGTCACTAATGATATACAACCAAATAATAAAGGACAGCTTAGCACTTCTACCACTTTCTACAGGGACAGTGTGAAACTGACACCATTAAATTGTTGCGCCATCTTGCTAAGGAAGGGCACAATGCCAGTCTCTCCAAATTCTAGTATGTACAACAAGAAGTGACATTTCCTGGGTCATGACATTTCTGCAAAGGGAAAGAAACTCTCCGCTGAAAGAGTATCTGCAATCCAGAAGATTCCCAAGCCTCTGACGAAGAAGTTCTCTCTATCCTAGGTATGGGTTGGTATCGAAGATCTTTCATTCTAAACTATACCATTCTAGAAGCACCACTCAGAGAGATGGCATATGCAACAGGTTGGACAGCTCATTCTCAGGTAAGTTGGATCCAGTCGCTGCAGTTTCCCATGTGTACTTGCAGTAGCAACTGTTGAGAAAGCTGTGGTGGCATCCAGAGACCTGATATGTTACTCAGAATTGATCCTCTTGGTTCCACATGAGGTGTTGTTACTCCTACTTGAACAGAAAACCTCACACCTGTCCACCTTTCGGTGGCTGTACCATAACACTATACTAATAGACATGCTGAATGTCACTATAAGATGATGTACTATTCTTAAACCTGCTACTCATCTTCCAACAGAGGGAGACGAGGAACCACATGATTGTGTTGTACTGACTAACGAACCCTGATCCCCTAGAGTCAATCTGAAAGATGTTCTATTGGAAAACCCAGATTTTATCCTTTTTGTGTACGGGTATGCGTCACGTGACCCAGAGATGGGTAAAAATCGAGTGGGCTATGAAGTAGTGACCGCACACAAGACGGTCTGTCAGGAAGTCTCCCCTCAAACCTTTCAGCACAAGCAGCTGAACTGTATGCCCTCATAGAGGCATGAGGGGCAGTCAGTAAATATCTACACAGACAGTAGATATGCCTTTGTGGTAGTATATGATTTGGGGATAATTTGGAATCACAGGAACTTCCTGACGATTTCAGGAACACACATAGCCCACCACAAACTAGTCTCTGAGCTGCTGGATGCAGTCGTACTCCCAAAACTATTGCAGTATGCAAATATGATGCACACACTGACAAATTAGACCATGTTTTCCTAGGAAAGCTCAAGTGGACAGTGCAGCAACGCAAGCAGCTGCATCTATGGTCCCAAAACACAAAAGAAAATAATCACTTCTTCTTTACAGCTTTCAGACCTCCAATTGTGAGCTACAGACAAGGAAAAGGCTGTGTGGCACAAAGCAGGCTGCACGGTTGTTGACGGAGTTTGGCGGTGCTCCCAGGGCTGTCCTTGTCTTCATAGTTGATGCATGGCAGGGACCATGCTTCAAAAGGTGGCATGATAGCTGTGGTAAAGCATTGATTTGTCTAATTACTCTATACAATTTTTTTATTTTTATTTTGTTTGACTGTTTGCACAACTCATAATATGGGTTGAGGTTTGAATTTAGAGAAGGCCATGTCCCTATGTCCAAACAGGACCTTTGCAATAGCAAAGGTGTTGCTTAGAGGAGTAATTCCTAGATGGGGAACTCCAGTGACAATGGCACACCTTTTGTGAGCCATGCCCTTAAGTAGGTGGGTGAATATTTGGGTATTGACTTAAAGCAGCACTGTGCATATCATCCAGCTAGTGGTGGGGTGGTAGAGAGAGAAAATTGGACACTAAAAAACAGATTGAGAAAATGCTGTTCTGAAACAGGCTTAGGATGGGTTTAGCCCCTTTGGGATACTGTTTGGGAGACCTCCACACACTGGAATTGGACCTGTGACAGCTCCTCTTCCCGACGCTGCAACATGTGAGGAGGCAGTGTTAAATTACTGTGCAACTTTGTCCTCTGCTCTGCACTCTATCCACAAGCAGGTAAATGCAGCGCTTCCAGCTCCAGCAGCGAGCCCACTACATGATCTGAAGCCCGGAGAGTGGATTGTGATCAAGGACTTCCGCAGGACCAGGTGGAACAAGCCACGGTGGTCTGGGAAATTCCAGGTTCTCTTTGTCACTCATTCAGCAGTGAAAGTCAACCAGAGAGCCACATGGATGTGTGTGAGCCACTGCAGGAGGGTGCCAGAGCCGAGCACTGAGCTGGAAAAGACGGGACTGCAATAGGAGAACTAGACCATAATTCTCTATCAAGAGGCCTCTAGGACCTACGCTCACGAGCAACGAACTGCATATACACACCCACACACATGACACACTGCACTCAAACACACATTCTCACACCAAGTGGGATCTAGTAGCCTGCGAAATCACGGACATGTAGTCTTTGGAGAAAATGTTGACGACACGGAAACTGTCATCTTAGGAGGACTGAACTTCATTAGTGCGTACTATATAGCCACGTGACCAGAACAGAGGTTAGAAGACGTGACTTTGCTACTGCACCTCTTATACCCCAAAGCTCCCTGACCACAGACTACTGTTGCAGACAAGACACAAATCATTAGATGTTGACCTGCACATCCACTAATACATACAAACCTATTCCTAATCGTACACCCTTCTCCTGGTATAGGTTGTATCTGTTAGTAAGCCCCGTCATAGAAATAAACTGACAAATGACTGGGACCGTTCCAGATAACACTGGGGGTCTGGGGATAGACCCTTAAGCTGGAAAGATAAACCAAAACTTGATATTGAAGTTTATTGGGTGGAAGATTTAATGATCAATCATGACAATCACATTCATGCAGCAGAAAGAGTGCATGACGTGCACACTTTTACTCAAATTTGGTATTTAGCAAATCATGGTGACGGGACTAAGTGCCTAAGGCGACATGATTTCTATAGCCCACGCAGTTCTCTAGTAGACTATTGCTGCAAATTGGACGACAATTAGTGGATAAAAGCCCGTATGCCAAGATATTGGACAACTCTGTAAACCGTCCTGTATCGCCTTTCGTCATCAGAATCATTGCCAACTGTACTCCCCACACAACGTCACACGTCCCCTCATCATGCAGACACATAATGGTTATTCTATTATTGAACACATGTGGTCTGCAATGCGCAACCCACCAGACTAGCGAGATGGGGTTTGATTGGCTGAAATCAGTACTTGGGGGATGGGGCTCATGGATATTAACTTCTTGTCTTGTCTTCTTATCATGGATATTATCTTCTTGTCTTGCTCATTTTGCCTTGTATTGTTTCTCTCATTCGGAGCAGTCTCTCACACTCATTGAAATCACTAATGACCAAACGTTGATGTTGACAAAGAACGATTACTATCTTTAAGCTAACCAACCTGACTTGTATCCTAAACCTGACTGCGTATCAGAGTCTCCCAGTGACACTGATGATGATTGACATGAATTTAACACCTACTGTAAATATTCCTTTCACCATGACGATTCTCATTTCACCCTAAATGAGCTTGTTTGACTACAGGACACTTTATATCCAAAAAAAAAAAAACAGCATTAATGCCTTCATTATGTCTGTTTTATGTTGGATTCAGTTGAACCGTGAAAGGATTCTGAAGTTCTGATGTATTCACAGCACTGTAATTTCTCTGTTAATTTTAGTTATCCTATTTTGTAATGATAAAATGGGGGAAATGTGAGGGAAATTATTAATTTTTACTTAATAACTTAATAATTTTGTTCTTGTTCATGTTCATCTGAGGATAATGCCTAAGAAAGCCATGTCATGTCACTGAGATCAGTACAGAATGTTTATCTGCTTACAGAGACACAAACATGTTCGTCTGTCCAAGATCCTAAAACAAAGCCTGTTTGAACTGCCTCAAACTGCTTCTTACCGATACACAAAACTATGTCATGCTCTGCGTTTCATATATATTATATATATATATATATATATATATATATATATATATATATATATATATATATATATATATATATATATATATATATATATATATTAGTAGTGGTTTAGTACAAGGACTTTATTCTATCCTGTATTAACCATCTTTCTGTAATAAACCTTTTTACCTTCAGAGGACCAGTTTGCTTGCGGGCCTTATCTAATTTCCACGACAATTTGTGTCCCTGGGTGAGCTGTGCGAGTCTTTTCAGTTTTTCTGGACAAAAAGCAATCCGGAGGACACTCGAGGAAAGTTTCACCCTGAAGTCCGTGTTAACATGCAGGCGATTTGTCCTTTGTGGTGCAGAGTGAAAGACCAAATGCAGCCTTACCACTGACTGGTAGGAATCATCAAGAAATTAGAACTAGAAACTTATGAAGTCATCATGTAATGCTGTCTGTATGGAAGGGAGTCACTGATATAAGAATCTGTATTCTGTATGTGTATTACATTGAGATGTATTACATGGAGCGATTTCTAATAAGAAGTTCCAGGATCTTCTCCTCTGTGACGGCAGAGATATTGGTGTTTCTTAGATAACAGCTTCAAAACTAAGATATATACCCGTTGGTATATATATAGAGAGACACAATAAAGGTAAAAATATTTACTAATGGAAAGAGTCCGTTTTGAGGAATAAATAAGTAAAGAGAGTACTAATTAAGAGGCCCAGTATTTTTGCGGCAGGCTATCAAGTGACATGCCCCATTAACTCATTCCATCATATCAGCGGTACATGTTATATTTGGCAAATTTAACACACAAGTAAATTCTACTGAGATAAAAATAATATAAATAAATAAATAAATAAATAAATAATAAAGAAATTATTATTTGCCGTAATAAGTCCTAACACAGTACAAAAAAAAGTCCCAACAAATTCCTAAGAATCCTAACACTCATGGGGAAAATACAATGAGGCAAAGCAGCCATTGGTTGAAACGTAGTCACGTGACAAAGCATGTGATAAAAAATTTTTTTGGGAGGCTGGGAGAGGTGGGATGCTGTGTTGTTTTGTAGAGGTTTTTTTTCGCTTTTGCCTTTTTATTTTTTTTTTATTATTTTTATTTTCTTTATTTTTATTTATAATTTTTTTCCCTTCTTTGGGGTGTTTTGTTTTGTTTTTTGTTTTTTTCCCCTATTAATATCAAATCTCTCTGTACCACATTCTGTACTAATCTAAATTGATGGAAGAAAATACCCGAAGCTTATTCAGATTCCTAAGCTGAACTGTGAAAGGTCTGAATGGTCCCATTAAAAGATCCAAGATTTTGATACATTTAAAACTACAAAAACCTGACTTTGCATTTCTTCAGGAAACTCATCTCTGTCTCAGGGATCAATGCAAAGCTTGCTGGACATTGCATATGATCCACTCCAATTTTGATTCCAGGTCCAGATGAGTTTCTATCCTGATACTGTGCCCTTTTCCTTTGCTAAAGTTATTTCTGATGTAAATGGTAGATATGTGATTGTGGAAGGGAAAATTTCACAAACGCTAGTAGTTTTGGTGAATGTATATGCCCCGAATTTTGATAATGCTCCTTTTGCTCAGAATTTGTTGTCAATGATTCCTGCTTTGAACACACATCTCTTGATATTTGGAGGAGATTTAAACTGTGTTATTGACCCAGTTTTGGACAAATTTAATGCTGTTGCAAAGTCTCCCTCTGCAATGGCAAAGGTGTTCCCTTTCAAAGGGAACTTCGACGTTGCATTTAGCATAGCTGTATGGGGAGCGCCTCGCGCGCGTGACCGGTATCTGAAGCTTGTGTAAAATCATGCCTCTACTTATAGGCCTGCCATGATCAGGTGACGTGGCAATTAAGCGCGTCGCATGATATATATATATATATGGCACCTGTGAACCCCGCCGCCAGCCTTATTATCTTCAGCGAGACTGCATGTCTGTGGTTTGTGGTAAAGAAAAGAATAGAAACGCTTAATTTCTTCTCGGTATTTCTCAAAATCTCTCAACTTTTCTATCCCCCTTTAAGAAAAGTGAAGGAAAGAGCAAAAAATGAGCGAGGGAAAGTTCAGAGAGTGTGTTACGCCTTGCCCCCGTTTCATCACGGGAGGAGACGGACACGCTTTCTGCGTGAAGTGTTTGGGCGTAGCGCATGCTACAGCAGCCCTCGAGGGGTCTGACTGTCAGCATTGTGAACGTTTTAAGATTAGGCAACTACGCTCTCGGCTCGCTCTCTTCTCACCTGATGGGAGTTGGGTCTCAGAGCCTCGCGGGTCTGGGCCGGCCGCTGCCGAGGCAGCCAGCCGTCTCAGGTCCTGGGGTTCGTGTATGGATTTGGAAGAGGAGCCTGGGACGAGCGCAGCTCTATCTCTTGCTCTGTCTTCCGGGTCCGGCTCTCCGCCTGACTTTTGAACCTCGCGTTGCGACTCCTCCTTCCCCTATGCAAAGCCAAAACACCCTCGCTGACTCTGAGGAGGCGGTAGAGGGCGCCTTTTCCCCAATAACTGACAGCAGCTCTCAGGCATATAAAGAGCTGCTTGAGGTGATCACTAGGGCGGTCCAGAAGTTGAATCTGGACTGGCCTGGGGAAGAGGAAGTGGCTCTTAGCAGGCTGGATGAGCGTTTCCTCTCCAGTGAACATAAACACAGTGCTCCCTCACACTACAGAAAACTCCCCTTTTTCCCAGAAGTGCATGATGAGATTTCACGCTTCTGGAGAAAACCTTACACTAGCCGTGTTTATAACCCCGCAAAGTCTGATTACTCAGCCATCGTGGGGGGTGCGCAGCACGGCTATGCGGTGATGCCAAAGGTGGAGGAGGCGCTTGCGAGCCACCTCTCTCCATCTACGGCAGGTAATCTAGGGAGGCCAACCTTACCGTCGAAACCGTGTAAAGTCACTTCGGGGTTGGTGGGCAAAGCCTATGCGGCGGCCGGTCTTGCATGTGGGTCCCTGCATACAATGGCAGTGTTGCAGTCCTACCAGGCAGACCTGCTGAGTGAGCTGGATACTGGTGAGGGAATTGGGCCAGAGGCAGTGGCAGAGCTGCGCCGCGCCACAGATTTATCTCTTTGGGCGACCAAGCAAACGGCTCGTCATATCGGCCGTTCAATGGGTAGCCTGGTTGTGGCGGAGAGGCACCTATGGCTCAGCCTGTCAGGGATGGGGGACAAGGATAGGGTCTCCTTGCTGAACGCCCCTGTTGAGCCTTCCGGCCTGTTTGGTGGCGCAGTCAATGCCATCTCCGACAGGTTTCGCGATGCAAGACAGCAAACGGTGGCGTTCAGCCGGTTCCTTCCCCGTCGTGTCGAGTTCGCAAGGGCCTCCATGAGTGGAGCCCGGGCCAGTGTTGGCGCGAGGGAGATGCAGAAGACGAGTGTGGCGGCCCGCCTCCCCCCGCAGAAAGCCAGGGTGACCGGCCGGCCACAGCCACAGCCTGCTGGGAGGCCTGATCTGAGAATGATCATAAAGGCAAGGCAGGCACGGAAGGAACGGTCCTGACGGGTCATGGAGGGACTTATCAGGGGACATGAGGCGGCCAGGACATCCAGCCCCCAGTGCTACTGTAGGGCCTGCCCTGGCCGAGCCCGTCCCACATTTCCAGCCTTCTCTGGTCAGCGAGCTGTCACAGGGCGGCGGAAATCTGATGCTTTCCCTCCAACAAAATGTGGAAAAGCTGCCATCACTGAAGGACCATCTGGCAGCGTGGAAACTACTGCCAAATGTGTCCCCATGGGTTCTGTCTACCATAGAAAAGGGCTACCGGGTCCAGTTCAGAGCTCGACCCCCCCGGTTCAGTGGTGTGCTCACGACATCTGTCAGCACAGAGCAGAGCCCAACGTTAGCAAAGGAAATAAGCTCCCTTTTGGACAAAGGGGCCATAGAACGTGTACCCCATTCTCTAAGGGAGGGAGGTTTTTACAGCCGTTATTTCCTGGTCCGCAAAAAAGATGGGAGTATGCGGCCAATTTTGGATCTGCGTCATCTGAACCGTACTCTTCGGACATACAGGTTCAAGATGCTGACGCTCAAACTTATCGTGCCACAGATTCAGTCCGAGGACTGGTTTGTGACGATAGATCTGAAAGACGCATATTTCCACATAGGAATATCGCCCAGTCACAGGAAGTTCCTGAGGTTTGCGTTTGGAGAAAACACGTACTACTTTTCGGGTTCTTCCTTTCGGGCTGGCTTTATCCCCTCGCAACCTTCACAAAGTGCATGGATGCTGCTCTGGCTCCCTGGCGACTCCAGGGCATCCGTGTACTAAACTACCTGGACGACTGGTTAATTCTGGCACGATCCAGGGAACAGGCGGTTCAACATCGAGATGTTGTTCTCGCCCACATGAGGAGCTTGGGGCTCAGGTTGAACCTCAAGAAAGGTATGCTTTCCCCGGCGCAGAGGACAACTTTTCTAGGGGTTATATGGGATTCTACTACGATGAGGGCGTTTCTATCCCCAACACACGCACTAATCGATCCTATCAACCTTGAGCAATATAAAGCGGGGGCTGGGCATCCCCTCCAGCTTTTACGAGCAGCTGTTGGGCCTTATGGCAGCAGCAGCCAACGGCCATACCGCGGGCGTATTGCACATGAGACCGCTTCAGTGGTGGCTGAGGAGTCAGGGGTTTCGTCCAAGGATGAAACCGCTGAGAGTAATCAGAGTCACGCGGCTGGCGCCTACGTGCTCTGAGTGTTTGGAGGTGCCCGCAGTTCCTAGCCTCGGTCCACACTCTAGGGGCGTCCCTTACCGCGAAGACGGCAGATGACAGACGTCCCTCACAGGCTGGGGCGCTAAGTCTAATGGCTGTCCAGCTCACAGTCTTTTGAGCGGCCCTCATCTGAAGTGGCATATAAATCGCCTAGAGATGCGGGCCGTATTCCTAGCACTGAAATTCTTTCTCCCTCAGTTGAGAGGTCACAGTGTGCTAGTTGTGTCAGACAACACAGCTGTGGTCTCGTATATCAACCACCAAAGAGGGTTACGTTCACGCCCCCTGTTCAGGCAGGCGCAACTAATCCTCCTCTGGGCGGAGGGGAAGTTCTTGTCAGTGAGTGCAATGTACATCCCGGGCAGTCGGAATGTGGGGGCAGACATCCTGTCGAGGCAGGGGCTGAGGCCCGGGGGGTGGAGGCTCCATCTACAAGTGGTGGAGTCCATATGGCGGAGGTTCGGACGAGCGGAAGTGGATGTGTTTGCCTCCGAGGAGACAACACACTGCCCGCTGTGGTTCGCCCTCACTCCTCCGGCCCCACTGGGACTGGACGCCATGGTTACACGCGGCGAGGTCACGTCTATACGCTTCCCCCCTGATTGCTCTGCTCCCACAAGTTCTAGCGAGAGTTCGCCAAGACCGTCTACATCTGCTGCTAGTAGCACCGTTTTGACCAGCTCGAATTTGGTTCTCGGAGATAATGTCCCTGCTCGACGGCACTCCTTGGGAGATTCCCATCCGCAGGGACCTACTGTCTCAAGCCGGAGGGCTGATCTATCACCCTCGGCCAGAACTATGGAAACTGTGGGTCTGGCCCCTAAGGGGCACCAGCTCATAGATTCTGGTCTCACAACTGAGGTTGTAGAGACCATATTAAACGCTAGAGCACCATCCACAAGGAAATTGTGTGCGTAATTGGCCGGCTTTTTGTTGTCTTGTGGTGTGAAGAACGTCAGTTAGACCCAGTGAACTGCGCAGTGGCTACAGTCCTGGAGTTTCTGCAAGAACGTTTTTCAGCAGGGTTGGCTCCCTCTACAATCGGGGTTTATGTGGCCGCCATTTCGGCCAGCCATGCCCCTGTTAATGGAGCCTCTGTGGGGCAGCATCCTCTAACTTCGAGGTTCATGCGCGGTGTCAGACGGTTGAGGCCCATCTGCAGGCCGCGGGTACCTTCTTGGGACCTTTCTGTGGTCTTGGAAGGTCTGTCGGGAGCCCCATTTGAGCCCTTAGAGTCAGCCTCGGAGAAGCTTCTGACTCTAAAGGTAGCTCTTCTACTGGCCCTGACATCTCTCGCGAGTGGGGGGATCTACAAGCTCCTCGGTTGCCCCCCCTGCCTTGACTTGCCCCGCGACTGGCCAAGGCCTTCCTATACCCTAGGCCGGATTATATTCCTAAAGTGCCTACATCGGCTGCCCACCCTGTGGTGTTGCAGGCCTTCTGCCCTCCTCCGTTCCTCACACCGGAACAGGAGAGGTTGCACCTGCTGTGTCTGGTAAGGGCCCTCTGCACTTACGTCCACCGCTCCGGCCTGTGGCGTAAGTCAGAGCAGTTGCTGGTCTGCTTTGGTGGCGACAGTAGGGGTGACGCTGTGTCAAAACAGCGCATCTCTACTTGGATAGTGAAAGCAATTTCTATCGCTTACGAGGCGCGCGGTCTCTCCACACCTCTAGGCATAAGAGCTCATTCCACTAGGGCGGTCGCCTCCTCGAAGGCTCTGTCGAAAGGGGTGTCCTTGCACGATGTGTGTGCGGCCGCAGGGTGGTCTACGCCACACACGTTCATTCGTTATTACAGCCTGGATGTTCATTCCACCCCGGGCTCGAGTGTCTTGCAGTGACCCTCGGGCTTCGGTATTTTCGGACAGGCCGTACCCTTGGTATGACGGAGTGGGTATTCCCATTCCCCATACTGCTATGCTAAATGCAACGTCGAAGTTCCCTTTGAAAGGGATCGTCGGGGTTACGTATGTAACCCTGTTCCCTGAGAAGGGAACGAGACGTTGCATAGCATTGTGTTGGATTGAAATAAAGTAAAAACATAATACCAGTAAAACAGAAACGGGATAATTCGTAATAAAAACACACAGTACCGTCAAATTTAGAGAAAACAACAATTTATTGAGGTGAAGGGGGGCTGGTAGGAGAATAGGAGGGAGAGGGAGCAGTGTAAGGAGGAGAGAAGGAGTAACGGTAGGGGGTATGCCCAGGGCCAGACGAATCATCAGAATATTCAGGGCTGGTGGGGTTGTAAGGAGTGTGCGGGCCAGAGTCACATCGGAACGGTTCCATGTCATCGTCCGCCAGATAGCCGTCAGTAGTATGAGTAGAAGGAGTGAATGACAGAGGGTCTGTCTGAGTAGAAGAATCCACCAGAGTGACAGCAGGGCTGAGGCGATAACGGAGAGGGGGTGGAAAAGTGGAGGTAGAAGAAGGGACGCGGAGAACATCCACAAGGAGAGCCAAGTCAGCAAAGAGATGTGACAGCTGATACCGAGATTCTAAATCTAGGCCCTCTAACCCCTCCATAGCAGAGGACAGAAATCCCAGCTTAGCATGGTGCGCTGTACAAACACACAATAGGGTAACATAAGCCACAAGAGGAAGACCATAAATCACCCAGAAGGGAAAAGCTATAATTACAGAGATAAAGATCGTGAGAAGAATAAAGTCAACACTTACCCATAAGTAAAAATCCCCTTAATGGAAAGAACCAAGAATAACAAACACTCCACTCCGCTCAGAGGAAAGAACCGAATGAGACATGATTGGGAAGTACCACTGGTTTTTAAAAAACCACTCAGACCCAGGAGAATCATAAGGGTGTGGGAAAATGAGTAAAACAAAAACATAATGGTATGGGAAAGGAAGGGAAAATGCACATATGGGAAACTGAAAACAGTAACTGTTGAAACATATTGGTTGTTGAAATGTGTACAATGAGTGATATATTGGTTGCTAGTTAAAGCAGGAACACAAACATAAGGGGGCCTGGGAAAAGAGGAACTTCTGACATAATGGTATATGAGATAAGAAGAAGGGGCGGTGGCTCATAGAAGGATTGTATAAAAAGGGAGCCCCGTCCCAGGCATGTTAGATCACTTTTTGAGACGTCCCAAACTGTTTGGATCTCAGGTAACTGGAATCAATAAAGCTGGACCTTCATCTTTTCTCACTCACTGGTTCCGTGTGGTGATTTAGACTTTGAGTGTCTCTGCTGAGAAGCTATTGTAAGTACATTCAATATTTTCTAAATTGTTATATTGGTAACAAGAAAGTGGGTAAAATTTGACCTACATTTTGGCGACCACGAAGGGACTGGGCAAAGACCCGAGCGTCCAAAGCCCGGACCGTGGGACTCGAGTTCAAGGGACGGCAAGAGGCCGTCTAGGGGAAGGCACAGCAGGCGCCTGTTTAAACAAAGCTCTGTCTTAGATTTTTTGCTGTCACTTGTCTCGAGCCCCGTGGGTTGGGTGAAGGACTCAGTTGGTCTCCAAAAGGGCCCGGTATAATAATAAAAGAGATCAGGCAACACGGCAGAAGAAAAAGTGTGTGAGAAAAGAATGAAAGAGGATTTTGTGATAGGCTAAGGACAAAAAAAGGGAAAACAAGTTTTAAGGAAAAACTTAAGAGAAATATGTACACATAAGAAGAAGTAAACTTGAAAAAGAAAGGATAAAGGGAATACGTATAAACTGGCAAAAATGGTAAACAGAAAAAAAAAAAAAAGGGAACCTTTCTTTTACTGATATATCTAACTGTCATAATGTGAAATATTAAACTGTGTATATGTGTATTGTGGTATGAGCCAATAGAGAACTGGGCCGGAAGAGGAACGGAGGGGAACACAGACTACGGAAAATACAAAGACAGAGGTGGCAACATAACAACCAAGACAAGGTAGGAAAAGCGTTTGGTTGAATAATGGCAGCAGCAGGAAAAGAGGGAAGAACAGCACTAGAAATCATAGTTGAGAAACATAAAAAAGATGAAAAAGATATAAGGCATTATTGTAAAAAATGGAGTGAGAAAACCAGTGGGGCATGGAAATGGCCTAAGACAGGGACGTTTGAGGAAGAGTGGTGCCATAAGATGAGGGATAGAGTCCTAATATGGGGAGAAAAGAAAAAAGGACAGAAGGCCAAGGAAAAATACGCAAAGCAGGAAAAGATAGCGGAATGGTTTCATAAGGAAGGGAGAGACAGAAGAGAGAGAGAGAGAATCGAGAAAGAGAAGGAGGAAAAGGAGAAAAAAGAAGACGAGGAAAGGAAGGAAGAGGAAATAACAAGGAAAATAAAGGCGAGGATGGAGAAAGAACGGGAGAGCAGAAGTGAAGCACCAACATGTGAAGAGGAAAAGCAGCACGAACCCCCGCCCCCTTATAATCCTAGATTTCAACCCCAAGTGAAGCCAAGAAGAAAAGCCCCACTGGCTGGGATATATGTGTTACAGGAAGAGAAGGAAGAGGAGTGGGAGACAACTGAAGTTGAGTTACAAGGCATGTTTAAAGGATATCAAAAGAAAGTTGTACCAGAAAGAAGGTTCGATGGAGAAAACAGGGAAGAAATAAGGAACATGGAAGAAAAGGGAGCATGGGAATCAAGCATGGAAGTACCTGAAGGAAGAGATCGGGAACATGAGGAAATGATGAGGCAATACGTCAGAAGTCAACACATGGGAGCCCAGGCGGAGAGAAACAAAGAACCCTCAGGACAGCAAAAGGAGGAAGAACCAGAAGGAGCACGGAGTCTGCATAAACAGGAAAAACGGAGGGATGAAGAAATCTCACAAGTTCTCCAGAACAATAATGAAATAGAATGGGGAGAAGGCAACAAGAAATACCGTACCAGCACACCTAGGCCCACTGGACAGAATAAAAGACAAAAAGAATGGCAGCATGGGAATATAGGTACAGAAGAAGAAGGAAGAGAAAGTAGTAGTTCGGAAGAAGAGGAGGGGTCTACATCAAGGACCAGTTTTAAAGGACGAAGTAACAGCAGACAGTGGGCTGACAAGAAGAAAGAAAAAGGAAAGACAGTAAAGTTGGAAGGGGAATTCACAATAACCCCATATCCAAAGCTGGAAGAAGACGAGATGGATGAAAGAGTGTCTCAACTTGAAGAACATGCTAAACGAGACCGAGAAACAAGGGAAAAAGTGAAACATATTGACGAACAATCAGAACAAATAGCAAATGCTGTTAATGAATTAAAGAAGCAGCAAGTGGAAGAATTGAAAAAACTACAAGGGGTGGAAGAAACTTTGAACAGAACCACAGCCCAGCAAATGGAGAAACTGGTTAAATCAACCAATGATCTGGTTTTACTGTATAAAACTCAGGGTGAAGAAATGAGCAACGATATTGAAGGAAATGACGGCGGAAGCACCCCAGAACAGAGTGAAAGGATAGACAAAATGATGAGACTAAGGGATCAGATAAAAAAAACCAGAACGCTACCAAGCACATTGGCCCCACAGGAGAGGGTCTGCAGGGGAAACGCACATACGCGCGCAGTACCCGCTGATGGTAAAAGGAAAAGCATTACAGTATACACCCTGGAGCTTTATGGATTTGACAGGGCTGATACAGAAGTTGCCCAGTATATGCGAAGGAGGGCAGAAGTGGATTACTCAGTTTGAAGAAAAAACGGCAGGGCAGCACCTGGCCCTAGGAGATATAAAAGCAATATTATGCCAGGTGGCGGGAAAGGGACGCACGGAGGAAATACTGAAGACAGCAGAAATAGAAGAAGCAATGGATGACCCAGTGGTGGATCCAATCCCCTTTGGCGGGTACAGGACAAAAATTTGGGATGCCCTTTGAACTGTATATCCAGCTAAAATGGACCCCGGAAAACTTGAAGTGATCAGGTTACAGGACGACGAAAATGTGGCAGCATTCATACAAGACTTCCAGAATAAGTGGAGAGATGAAACAGGGGCCAAATGGGATGCTTCAGTGGCAAGTGTAGGGTTGTTCAAGATGCTGCTGAAAAAGGCTCTCCCGGAAGAGGTAGAAAAAGGTTGGACGAAGTAGTAGGGTTAAGTATAATGGAATGGAACACCTTCGTTGCACATGTGACCCATCACGTTGAGCAGTACAGGAAAACAAAGAAGGAAGCTAAAGAAGCAACCGGAACATTGCTGACACAACTGTATAAAGCCCAGCTTGGAGAGATAACCAGGACCAAACAAGAAGAAAAAGAGAAAAGGAGGGAAAGCACCAAACAAGCAGCCCTGATGGTACCCCAACAACCAGCGACCCTACAAGGGATCCAAGCAGGCGAACGAATGATGGACACCCAAAGCTACCCCCAGCCACTGACAGGACAAAGGGAAGTTGCAGTGATATTGCCCAGCCCTCAAGGGCAAGCTTACCAGTCCTATCCGCAAAGACAATATATGCCCCCTATGCAACAAGGATGGGGACGAGGAAGAGGCTATGGTAGAAACCGCTTCGCACCTAGGGGAGGCGTACAAACGGAGGGGTGCTGGGAATGCGGAGATCCAAGCCATCGAAGAATGAGCTGCCCATACCTCCAGAAGCCAACATGGGGGGAACGAGTAGATAGAGCAGAAAGACGTGGACAAACATTGGGTCCCAGGGGACCGCCGCCAACACAGATGGGAACTGAGGTGCAACAACAACAGTGGCACCAACAAGCCCCGATGCCCCCAGGAGGCCATATGTATGGCGAGCAAGGACCCAACCAAAGTTGAAGGAGCCTAGAGAAGCAAAAGGGGGAGCTGATGCAGTTTACAACCACACTGCACCCCGAACAAGAACCCACAGTAACAGTAACCATAAGCAACACGTTTAGCACACCCTTTATGATAGACACTGGTGCCACATATTCAAGCATTGGCAAAGAAGGTTCTCAGCTCCCCCTTTCACGCAAGGCAATACAGACAATTGGCTTCTCAGGAAAAATACAGACCTTGCGTTTCACCGAACCTCAGGAACTAACGCTAGACGGAGTAACGATACAAGCCCCGCTTCTATATGCCCCAGAGGCACCAGTAAATCTGCTAGGGCGCGACACCCTATGTAAACTAGGGGCACAGATACGCTGCGAAGCAACTGGAATATGGGTCACTTTCCCCAGAGTCAGGGCTACTCAATGTTTTATGACACACACATCAATGACGGAATTTAAAGAAATAGACAAGGTGTACTGGCTGGAGATACCAGACCTGTCTCATTCGGAACTTTGGCAAAACTATCAAGAATGGAAGCCCTGGTTAACGTACACACGACCAGAATGCAAAGAAGCTGAAGAACCAATCCATTGCACCCTCAAGTACGATAAAGGAGGATGCGATCAAGAGTACGAGCAATTGTGGGAGGAGATGGAACAAGGAAAAAGGGTAAGCATAAAAACCCTAGACGTATTCAGTGGACCCCAAGGAGTGGCGGCAGCAGTAAAACTCCCGGAAGAGGCAATGAATTGGTATCAAGGAGATGGGGCAGCCCCTCACATCACACTAATGGTTGCTGGGGGGTACGAAGCCAAAGACTTGGGGTTCATGATAAAGCAAGTACAGGAGATAAGAGAGTGGAAACCCACTCAGAACCGCTACTTGCATCACTCTCCGGATGGAAAGTATACAAGAATTTCTGTAGCAGCTGTGGACGAGATGGTGGCTGGAAGCATTGAACTACACCTTGGAAAAAACCGAATACGGAGACAAATGACACTGGAAGAGCCAACTTCAGAGGAAGTACTGCTAAAAGAAATCCCCCCACAATTATGGACCCAACACGCCACCGATGTAGGAATGGTAAAATCGGCAGGACGGGCCAAAATAAAGATCAAGGATAATGTGCGACTGCCGTACCAAAAACAATACCCACTCTCAGCTCAGGCCAGAGAGGGCATAAAACCCACCATACAGGGATTACTGGACGCCGGGGTGTTAATCCATACAAGAAGCCCATGCAACACGCCGATCTTCCCAGTAAAAAAGCCAGGAACAGACAAATGGCGATTGGTCCATGATTTAAGGGCAGTCAACCAAGTAGTAGTAGCAGATACACCAGTAGTGCCGGATCCACATACGTTGCTATCAAATGTCCCGGAAGGAACCAAGTGGTATACAGTCATTGACTTGTGCTCAGCATTTTTCAGCATACCCTTACATCCGGACTCGCAGTATCTCTTTGCCTTTACATACGAAGGGAAACAGTACACCTATACAAGGCTCCCTCAGGGATATTGCGAAAACCCCTCAATATTCAATCAAGTGTTGGCCCAAGACCTATCTACTCTGGATTGCAAAAGCACAGTGTTGCAGTACGTGGACGATCTACTGATCTGTAGCATGTCAGAAGAGGAATGTCGGCAGGATTCATTACAAGTCTTGAAAATGTTAGCTGAAAATGGACACAAAGTAAGCAAAGAGAAATTACAGTTTTGTAAAACTAAGGTAGAATACTTGGGACGAGTACTAGAGGGAGGGCGACGGACAATAGCACCAAAGCATATTGAGGCCATCAATAAGGCCCCACGGCCAAAAACTGTGCGGCAAATGTTGGCATTTCTGGGAATGGCGGGGTTTAGCCATCCGTGGGTGTGTGAGTACGCACTCAGAGTACAGCCATTGAGAGATATGATAAAAGCTGCTGACCATACTCAACCAAATGCGAACTTACAGTGGACACCAGAAGGGGAGGTAGCGTTCATAGACATCAAAACAGCCCTAGCAGAAGCACCGGCTCTCGCTAACCCAGATTATCGCAAACCGTTTCACTTGTATGTATCGGAATGAAGGGGGTACGCGTCAGCCGTTCTAACCCAACAGCAGCAAGGAGTAGGTAAGCAGGCAATCGCCTACTATAGCACGGCGTTAGACAATGTAGAAAAGGGGATGCCTCCTTGCTATCGTTCATTGGCAGCCGCAGCATTCGCGTATCAAAAAGCCTCTTCAATCACTATGGGCCATCCGGTAACGTTGTATACGACACATGCCTTGCACGCACTACTGACTAGTCAAAACTTTGTTATCACCAACTCAAGACGGACAGGGTACGACTCGATACTTTTGGCCCCGGAATTGACTATTGAACGGTGCAACACAGTTAACCCAGCAGATAAAATAGTGACCCCTCTAGATGGAGAGCCTCATGAGTGCGTTAATGAATCTGAGAAGTTTCTTAAAGCACGCCCAGACTTAGAGAACAGTGCGTTGGCCGACGCCCAGCGCACGTTTTTCGTTGATGGTTCATGTTACCGATCAACAGAGGGAAACCGGGCAGGTTATGCAGTAGTAGAGGCCACATTAGATCCACCGGCGTTTCGGGAAATTCTAAGTGTTCCCCTTCCGCAACCTTGTTCGGCCCAGCTGGCAGAATTGAAGGCCTTGACGGCCGCATGTAAATTAGGAAGTGGGAAAAAGTGCAATGTATATACTGACTCTGCCTATGCCCACGGAGTATGTCATGTATTTGGCCCAATTTGGGCCCAGAGAGGTTTCCAGCGCGCTGATGGTTCAGCAGTAACACATGGAGAAGCAATTACTGACTTGCTACACGCCATGACTTTACCATCGGCACTAGCTATTATTAAATGTAAAGCACACAAAACCGATGGTTCTTTCATTACCAAAGGAAATGCTACAGCAGATGAGGCTGCGAAAAAAGCGGCTGTAGGACCGGCCCAAATGATGGCCCTCATTCAGCCAGAAGACCAGCCAGTCCGGCATCCAATGGAAGACAATGTGACTCATATTGTAGAAGTACAGAATGGGGCAGGGGAAGCAGAAATTTACACATGGATAAAAAGGGGGGCTAAAAAGGAAGCGGGCACGGGATTATGGCGTAGTATAGACGGATTATCTGTTGCGCCCTCAAGTTTGCTCCCAATGTTAATACGGGAAGCCCATGGTCTTGACCACACTAATCGGGGCGAGACCATTCGAAAGATCAGACAAGACTGGTGGTCGCCTTACCTAGCTAGCGCAGTGGACAATTTCCTGAATAACTGTACGGTGTGCATCCAGAACAATGTACGAAAAAACATCACTGCTCCCCTCGGACATATTCCCCCACCCATGGGGCCGTTTCGGCACTTAATGATGGATTACGCCGATATGGGGGCAGAAAATAGAACAGAGGGAAAACGATATATATTTGTGGTGGAAGATCGTTTTAGCAGATGGGTAGAGGCCGTCGCCACCTCCAGGGAAGACACTAAGTCCGCTGCAAAGTTCTTGTGTCGTGAGGTTATACCCCGTTTCGGGATCCCCGACTTTCTCAGCTCCGACAATGGGGCCCATTTCGTTAACCAAACGATAGAGTTGATCACCAAGGCACTGGGGATAGAACACAAAATAGGCTGTGTGTATCATTCTCAGTCCCAAGGTATGGTGGAGCGTGCAAACGGAATTCTAAAAAGCAAATTAGCAAAAATTTGTGCGAGTTCTCGTCTAACCTGGGTTCAAGCCCTCCCATTGGCGTTGCTCAAAATGCGTTCTCAAACTAGTCGCATCACGCATCTGACTCCGCATGAAATGCTCACTGGTCGCCCTATGCCTTTGGCGTTTACCAGGGCCCCGTACTCAGGGCCCCCGCTCGAGCAACTCGAAAACGAAATGCAGAATTACGTTCGTGCCCTTACTCGCATCCACAGACACTTGTATTCACAGGTTCGAGACGCGGTCCATGGTGAAGACGTTCCGCCAGTCAGACAGGTCGAGCCGGGGGATTACGTCTGGATTCGGGTATTTAAGAGAAAACACGCATTACAGGGCCGCAGAGAAGGGCCATTTAAGGTGGTTGCGGCTACCCCAACAGCGGTCAGGGTGGAGGGTCGGCCCAACTGGTATCACCTCAATCACTGCAGTCGAGGACAGGGTAAGGGACCACTGTTAGGTGGACCTGCTGAGGAGGAACCTTCAACCACAAGTGACCAACCGTCGGCATCTGGCAAAACCCAGGACCTCCTACCTGCATCCAGTTCTTCAGACACAGACAGCGGCACTGAGGAGGACCGGAGCCCAGCCCAGGGCACTAGAGCACAAGCTAAGCGCCGCGCCCGACATCAGACACCACAACTGCCTTCAACCGATGACAACGGATCGCCCGGGACAAGTTCACTTGGCACCACGCTTCTGGACACTGGGATTGCTCTAAGTGAGCAGATACAGGAGACTCAGGCAGAAAACTTAAGTCCTGCCACGCCATTGGGACCTGACGTACTGACGGATTTTGTGCAAGAACTGGGGGACCCAGCCCAGCTTAACACGCCGCAGTTCGATACTATAGACCTTGACCAGTGGGGGATTTTGGGACAAGCCAGCCCCCTACCATATCTGGGCTCTAACGAGCCTGCTAACCAATAAGAACATGCCACGATCTGGTCTCGACAGGACGGACAGGCTTATCATCCTGGTATGGGCAGTAGTGCTGGTCGCGGGAGTAACTCTGTTTTTTCTGCTTTTCAATGCACCCCTCCCTGATAAAGAACATAACACGAGCTTATGTAACAGAACCTCTCCTGTTCATATCATATACAGTAAACTCCCCAGTCGCCCAAAGAGAGACATTGATGTTGCGCAACTGATGAAGGATCGGGTGAAGGACCAGGTACTCAGCCCTTATCGCCCCTCTGAGGACATTTCCCGCAGAACTCTGGACCGCATGCTCCACATGCTCAAGACCCACTTGACCCGAAATGGCACCGACACACATGTTGTCCTAGAGACAAATCGTCTGGTTGAAGCATATTTTCTCTCCCGCCCCACCTCCGTACCTGCTACAGCATTGCCTATCCCTTGGACATATCAAAATGATCTTATTTCGCTGTCTAGCCGTCGAATGTTCTGTGCGCTAGCCCTTGTCACTCTGGCATATTCAGAAGCACTATTACGAAGCAGCCCCCACCTAGCTTCCTTTTCTGTTGATCAAGCCTCCATGAATCTAACCGTTGGACGCTTCCGGATGGTTGGTCGCGCAGCTGACTCTTGGTGTCGTTTCAACGCGTCTACCGCGCTCCCATATCTACTCCCGGTACCCTCTTACAAGCTCTCCTTCCAGTGCTCGGCTGAGGGATGTGTCAATTTGAAATCAGGGGCGACCCTTTCAACCCATCGTCTTCAGAAACCCCACTTCCTGCCCTCCGCCCACGCGGCTGCTTTCATGAAGTTACAGCACTATTCACTGCTCACTGATAATCAGACTCTGGACTTCGATCACACCAATCTTTACCTCTCATGGATGTTCCACACCGCCCGCTCTGTTACAGACAAATCCTGCCTGGTCTGTCACGATAGGCGCTCTGCCCCTTATCTCATGTTCCCCCTGGGCAATACGACTGAATGTCTCAGTAGCCCCTACACGGAGGAATTCCTCTGCCCTACCATCTGCTTGCTGGGCTCAATGTCCGCAACACTGGGCCCCGACTGGATGCACAATGTTAGCTCATCCTGTTTGTACCAGCCCATGCATACGGACGACTCCGCTCGAATGCCTTTCTGCCTATGCTCCGATCTTGGCATCTACCCTGTGGGCAACCTGTCCTATCGCTGTGATGTTGTTGTCTCCACGGATGACCTTTATATCCCCACGCTTTCGTCAGTTGGAGCCACTAGCACCACAGTGTCTATCCCCATACCCGACTTGGCATATGGCACCCTGGGACTAGCGGACATCTTCTGGTATTGTGGTATGGGAACTGCCCGTCAGACCCTGCCGCCGGAGTGGCATGGCTGTTGTGCCCCTCTCAGGTTGGACGGTAAAACAAGAGTCATCACTTTGCCTGATGAGGACGCTCCTCGACGCCGGGAGCGCCGCGACACATCACTATGGCGTCAATATCTTCTCGATGTGGACACCATGAACTACACCGACTGGGCGGAACATGCCGAAGTAACTCTCAACTGGCTAGGGGTCCCGGTGGGAGTTCCGGACCGGTTCAAAGCCATGGGCAAAGTAGGCAGCGGCCTGGCCGCCATCCTGCTCCCTGGGGTCCAGGTGGCCCGTAATACAGCCTGGATTAATTACATATGGTACAATCAACAACGTTTTCTCAACCACACGCTTAGCGCGCTGGGCCTAATGAAAAGTCAACTGCACGCTACCTCTATAATGGCAGCCCAGAACCGTTTTACTCTTGATCAAATGCGCGCACCAGATGACGGCGTCTGCACAATGATTGGTCCAGAATGTTGTGCGGCCATACCCCTTCATACGGGTGCCCGTGGAGCTTTAAACAAAGTCTTGGACCGCCTCCAGGCCCTTCAGAGGGAGCATGTTGCAAATACAGGCGCCAGAGATTTGTTTACCTTGCCCGGTTGGATGGGCTGGTTCTTTTCCGGCAGTTGGATGGCTTCCCTTTCCCGGCTGGGGCTGGCACTAGGGGTTCTTTTCGTTTTCGTGCTCCTTCTCTTTTGCTGCATCATCCCGTGCACCCGTAAACTTGCCCTCACTGCTGTTACTACCACCAACATTTCGGGTCAATATGTGGTGATGAGTGAGGCGTTACCGCCTCAACAGGGGGTGGTGTTCAGGCACTGTACCCACAATGACCCGGATCACCGATATGTTGATGATGAAACCGACTCTGAATACACGGACATGCGCGGACTATACGCGGACATGCGCGGATTAAACAAAACAGCCACAACCGGTTTTGAGACTGCCAACAATGACCTAGGGAAAGGACAGGGCCAAGCGGACAAGGACACTGAAACCTTGTTAGCACCGACTAAAGACACCCCGGAACCCCTTTTACAAGAAGCAGAACATGCCCTGTAGACAGTCCAGGATCACTGGAACATCCTACCGCTAGCTGAACCTGGATAACATACCACACCTCTGCTCACAAGGTAGTAGTCGACAAGGACTTATCCGAGAAAGCAGAGGTACAATTAGACTTTCAGCCATGGCCAGTTACTGGTATCTGAGCCCTGGACAACCAGACACCGCTGTACTACGTTCGGTTGTAAACCTCCCCTGTACCTTCCAACTGCACAGCTCCAGTGGTCGAATCCAGCATGAACCCCAAGTGGCCTTAGATCTGTTACATCACAACCCAGGACAAGCAGTTGTAAACGTAGAAACCACTAACGAGGGACTAGGGTTGAATGAGGTGGATCCAAGTGAAAGGGGGAGTATTATTCTCACTATACGACAATGGACACAACAGGGGACCCGACTAAGGAAAGCTGTGTTTATACACACGTACCCAATAAACTGAAAAAAAAATAAATAAATAAATAAAAATATATAAAGAAGCAAAGCGAACCGGCCTTCGCCACACTCCATAAAAGTATCTACACTACGCAGTCTTCTTTTTCTTTTTACTTTCTGTGCTTACCAATAGATGTGTTTGTCTCTATTCTAATCAGTATGAAGAAGAAGTGATGAGCCATGCCCTGGGTGTAAGTGCTAGCCAAACCTCTCCCCAAAGGCGACCCTCTACGGTGCGTAAAGTACCTGGGTTGAAGACAGCCAACGCTGCATCCCGGACGTTCGATAAAAAATGAGCTCCATGTCAGTTTGACTCCTCTCTGTATTCAGGCGAGACACGAAAGACGCTGTCGAGCAAGAGGCTGGCAGGGTGGGAATGTTTCCTACAAGCAAGGTTTTTTCGCCCACCCCTGAATACAAGACAGGACTGAGATGTACCCATGTTGATAAAAGACGAAAACGGCCCGACAAATACAAGACTGAAGGTTTTATACGCCTGGTCGAGAAAGATAGGGATCAAAAAGTCTTCTTATATCCTATTCAATCTATAACCCATAATCAATGCTTATATGACGTACTAATCGACCTGTGATTATATGGTGCATGTTGTACGAATTAATAGTTAAACTACGGAGTGATTCAAAGTTTCTATGTTTCAACAGTTAATCTATAAAAGATTTGAAATTTTATGTGATAAGTAAAATGGCCAGGTACGTGTATCTCACTAGGGGCCGACGACGAAGTGGAGTGTTGCGTCCCGTGCTACAGCTAACCGTCTATTATGATGCACCCCAGCGCTTGACATTAGACAGAATACCCCAAGTACATCGACAGTTGCTAGAGGCCAACCCTGATATGTGCAGTGTCGAGGTAGAGAATGCTCGAGGCCATGCCAGTGATGATAGTGAATCAGATGAGGATGATGCTTATGAACGGGCACACTACGGATCTGTGAGAATAACTGTTCGGCAGTTGACCAATGACAGGCAACGAGTGCGCCAAAATCAGTTCATACAGCGATACCCTCTTAACTAGTGGTGGTTGTGAGGCTTTTTCATAGCCTCATAGAAGGGACGCGGAGAACATCCACAAGGAGAGCCAAGTCAGCAAAGAGATGTGACAGCTGATACCGAGATTCTAAATCTAGGCCCTCTAACCCCTCCATAGCAGAGGACAGAAATCCCAGCTTAGCACGGTGCGCTGTACAAACACACAATAGGGTAACATAAGCCACAAGAGGAAGACCATAAATCACCCAGAAGGGAAAAGCTATAATTACAGAGATAAAGATCGTGAGAAGAATAAAGTCACTTAAACACTTACCCATAAGTAAAAATCCCCTTAATGGAAAGAACCAAGAATAACAAACACTCCACTCCGCTCAGAGGAAAGAACCGAATGAGACATGATTGGGAAGTACCACTGGTTTTTAAAAAACCACTCAGACCCAGGAGAATCATAAGGGTGTGGGAAAATGAGTAAAACAAAAACATAATGGTATGGGAAAGGAAGGGAAAATGCACATATGGGAAACTGAAAACAGTAACTGTTGAAACATATTGGTTGTTGAAATGTGTACAATGAGTGATATATTGGTTGCTAGTTAAAGCAGGAACACAAACATAAGGGGGCCTGGGAAAAGAGGAACTTCTGACATAATGGTATATGAGATAAGAAGAAGGGGCGGTGGCTCATAGAAGGATTGTATAAAAAGGGAGCCCCGTCCCAGGCATGTTAGATCACTTTTTGAGACGTCCCAAACTGTTTGGATCTCAGGTAACTGGAATCAATAAAGCTGGACCTTCATCTTTTCTCACTCACTGGTTCCGTGTGGTGATTTAGACTTTGAGTGTCTCTGCTGAGAAGCTATTGTAAGTACATTCAATATTTTCTAAATTGTTATATTGGTAACAAGAAAGTGGGTAAAATTTGACCTACAATTGTCATACCAGGGCAGGCCTGTGAATTGCGTCTTCGCTTCAGATAATAGAGGCTGGCGGCAGGGTTCACAGGTGCCATATATATATCATGCGACGCGCTTAATTGCCACGTCACCTGATCATGGCAGGCCTATAAGTAGAGGCATGATTTTACACAAGCTTCAGATACCGGTCACGCGCGCGAGGCGCTCCCCATACTGCTATGCTGAATGCAACGTCTCGTTCCCTTCTCAGGGAACAGGGTTACATATGTAACCCCGACGTTCTCTGAGTTTATGGTTCAGAATGGTTACATTGATCCATGGAGGTATTTTAACCCTACAGTGAGAAAATATTCTTTTTTCCTCACGTATATGAATCTTTTTCTCACACTGATTACTTATTTTATTAATAATTATCAAATTTCTTTGGTTGTAAACTCTGTATACAGTGAGGGGAAAAAAGTATTTGATCCCCTGCTGATTTTGTACATTTGCCCACTGACAAAGAAATGATCAGTCTATAACTTTAATGGTAGGTTTATTTGAACAGTGAGAGACAGAATAACAACAAGAAAATCCAGAAAAACGCATGTCAAAAATGTTATAAATTGATTTGCATTTTAATGAGGGAAATAAGTATTTGACCCCTCTGCAAAACAAGACTTAATACTTGGTGGCAAAACCCTTGTTGGCAATCACAGAGGTCAGACGTTTCTTGTAGTTGGCCACCAGGTTTGCACACATCTCAGGAGGGATTTTGTCCCACTCCTCTTTGCAGATTTTCTCCAAGTCATTAAGGTTTTGAGGCTGATGTTTGGCAACTCGAACCTTCAGCTCCATCCACAGATTTTCTATGGGATTACGGTCTGGAGACTGGCTAGGCCACTCCAGGACCTTAATGTGCTTCTTCTTGACAAACTCCTTTGTTGCCTTGGCCGTGTGTTTTGGGTCACTGTCATGCTGGAATACCCATCCACGACCCATTTTCAATGCCCTGGCTGAGGGAAGGAGGTTCTGACCCAAGATTAATTATAGACTGATCATTTCTTTGTCTGTGGGCAAACATACAAAATCAAATACTCCATGTTTGACGGTGGGGATGGTTTTCTTGGGGTCATAGGCAGCATTCCTCCTCTTCCTCGGCGAGCTGAATTGATGCCAAAGAGCTCCATTTTGGTCTCATCTGACCACAACACTTTCACCCAGTTGTCCTCTGAATCATTCAGATGTTCATTGGAAAACTTCAGACGGGCATGTATATGTGCTTTCTTGAGTAGGGGGACCTTGCGGGTGCTGCAGGATTTCAGTCCTTCACGGCGTATTGTGTTACCAATTGTTTTCTTGGTGACTATGGTCCCAGCTGCCTTGAGATCATTGACAAGATCCTCCCATGTAGTTCTGGGCTGATTCCTCACTGTTCTCATGATCATTGCAACTCCACGAGGTGAAAACTTGCATGGAGCCCCAGGACGAGGGAGATTGACAGTTCTTTTGTGTTTCATCCATTTGCGAATAATCAAACAAACTGTTGCCACCTTCTCACCAAGCTGCTTGGCAATGGTCTTGTAGCCCATTCCAGACTTGTGTAGGTCTACAATCTTGTCCCAAGACATCCTTGGAGAGCTCTTTGGTCTTGGCCATGGTGGAGCATTTGGAATCTGATTGATTGATTGCTTCTGTGGACAGGTGTCTTTTATACAGGTAACAAGTTGAGATTAGGAGCACTCCCTTTAAGAGTGTGCTTCTAATTTCAGCTCGTTACCTGTGTACAAGACACCTGGGAGCCAGAAGTCTTTCTGATTGAGAGGGGGTCAAATACTTATTTTCCCTCATTAAAATGCAAATCAATTTATAACATTTTTGACATGCGTTTTTCTGGATTTTCTTGTTGTTATTCTGTCTCTCACTGTTCAAATAAACCTACCATTAAAATTATAGAGTGATCATTTCAAAAACTCCCTAACATCTTAGGGAGTTTTTCCTTGCCACCGTCGGCACTCAGTGGCTTGCTCAGTTGGGATAAATTCACACCTTTAATTTTTGTATACCATGTCGATATTTCTGTAAAGCTGCTTTGAGACAATGTCTATTGTAAAAAGCGCTATACAAATAAAATTGAATTGAATTGAATTGAATTCAAGGAGTGTTCCTGGATGGGATGCAGTGGATAACTTGGCAGACTTGGTCTCAACCGCACTATTACAGCTCTGTCAACGGATATCTTGATTTTTGATTTTCTTCTATATGCCACTGACCAGTCTCCATATAATTATTAATAATTTATATATTATAGATTTATATCTGAGATAATTTTAAAACAAATGTGTAATTTTTCAGTTTTCATTGTTAAAAAGTTTCATATTAAGTGAAAAGTCTTTCATGTTGATCACGTATTATTGGTATATCTGTTAGAGATGAGCTTGTGGTGAATTGAACTGTGAATGACATCCTGGAGAAAATGATCTAAAAACAAGTAATTAAGATCATGATTAACTGATATTAACTGACATTTTTGATAAAACTAACAAATATCTGAACATAAATGAACAATCTAATAAAAAATTTCACTCCCTCCCTATTTCCATCCCCTTTTCCCCCATGCCTAGCAGTCCCTTTTGTCCTGTTTGACAGTTACTAATCAGAGTTTTGAGAAGCTAATTATCAAAGTTAGAGTTCTCATGAACATAACTAATGGTTAACTTGTTGCTAACGCTACACGCTGTTGTTGTAGTGCTGCAGTTTCAGTGTAAAATGGTGCATGTGTGTTTTAAATTCACTGCAGTAGCAAAGAACCAACAGTTACTCAGGCCTGTAACTGTAAAACTGAGGTTAAAGTAGCTTTTTAATGAGATTTATGTGCTCGTGGGCTATCATGGGAACTGGCTCATCAAAACTGGACAGGTGAAGATATAAAATACAAAAAATGACCTGGTCTTTTTCTAGTCCCTGCTCTTCTGTTCACAGCGGTTGTAAAGAGTGATTTTGCATCACTATAGACTTCCTGTCAGCTCAGACCAGTCTAATCATTCTCTTATGATCTCTTTCATCAACAAGGCGTTTCAGCCTGCAGACCCTCTGCTCAGAGGATGTTTTCTGTTTTTCTCATCATTCTGTGTAAACACTAGAGACTGTTTTGTGTGAAAATCCCATGAGATCAGCAGTTTCTGAAATTCTCAAACCAGCATGTCTGACATCAACAACCATGTCATAGTTAAAGTCACAGAGATTACATTTTTCCCCCCATTTTGAAGTTTGAACATTAACTGATGCTCTTTAACTGTATCTGTATGATTATGCATTGTCTTGCTGCCACATGATTGGCTGATTGGAGAACTGCATTAATGTGCAGGTGTACAGGTGTTCCTTTTAAAGTGGACGGTGAGTGTGTTTTCTTATGTTTCAGCCCAGTGTATAGGATGCAGACGACTTCAGCAAGGGAGATGTTGTTGAACTTGGGCTATTATGAGAAGCACTCGATAAGACCGTAGTCTCCGTCATATAATACATATGCCCTATGATCACCTCGTATGACTTACAAATAAATACAAATGAGTGAGTAAAAAGTAAATGAAACTTAAGTGAATAAAACTACACTTAGGACAGTTAGAGTTAAGAGCTACTGTCAGGAATCCCCCTTGAAACACATAGCATTTATCTGTACTGGGTGCTGAGCCCATGCTCTTATTGTGACGTGTTTATGTCACTTTCTGCTCCTGTCTCTGCCCCTTGGGTTGTTAACCTGATTGTATCAGATAGCCCTGTTTAGGTCCGAATTAGTTTCTCTATTGATTTCCTCTTGTTGCTACATGTTATAGAGATTAACAGCAATAATGTTTTGTTAAAAACAAGATTGTGAACTGATTGTGCACTGACTCAGGTAAGAATATTAACAATTTAAACTGACTATAGAAACATAGCCAATGTTTTGTGTAGACCACAACATGGTTTTAGATTAAATGCATCAATGTTTTCTTGTTTCAGGTGGAGAATATTGCTAGGTTCCTGTATTTCATGGAGCCCAGCAGTTGAGCCTCATGTTCACCAGCATGAATGGTCTCTAGAGACTTTGAACAAGCTCTTGCAGGTTGGACTCAGCAAGCAGGTGCTCCGAAACCCTCTGAAAAGCAATATATATAATATAAGGCAATATAATGACCCATCTATATAACATGACTGCAATGTCTTTCACGTCCTGGCTGGACATTTCCCTTTCACACCACTAGAGGGCACCCTTTCCTGAATTTTACAACCTCTGCTTCCTTTACCCTGATTGTTTACTGTTCAAATACTATATAAACCATGTGAACTTGAACTGTGGTGTGAAGTGTTCAGTAATGTAGTTTAGTTGGTGTTTGCCTGTGAATTGTCCTTGCCTCTTTCCTAGTGCTCCTGATTTGATGTAACATCTGACGATTGGTATTTTGTCCCTTCCTTGCCTTGTGATTTGTTCTGGATATTACTTTGGATTCTCCTGCCGAGTGTGAGTTTATGACCTGGATGTTGAGTTTCTTTTAAACCTTCTGCCTTTGTGAGTCCCAGGTGACAATCTCCTTCTTTTATTTTCAGATTCTTACAGAGGTAGTGTTTTCCACATGCAGTGCTTGGCTGTGCTAGAGGCCACCAAGAAAGACTTCCTGGCTGTTGCTGTGATTGAAGATATACATGGAATAAACACAAGGGAGACCTAGTAGGAGTGATAGGTAATTTTGTTGAAAATCAGCAGTGAGATGCACAATTTGGTAAAATGCAAATCAATTTATAACATTTTTGACATGCGTTTTTCTGGATTTTTTTTTTGGTTGTTATTCTGTCTCTCACTGTTCAAATAAATCTACCATTAAAATTATAGACTGATCATTTCTTTGTCAGTGATCAAATGTACAAAATCAGCAGGGGTTCAAATACTTCTTTCCCTCACTGTAGTTAATGCTTTGTTCTCTCTCCTGCCTTCTGGTTCTGCCTGTTCCATCTTGATAGTCGTCTTCTGCTTGGGACCTCCTTCACCTGAGAATCACTCACTCCTGCTGCTGAGGATTGCCCACATGGACAGCCTAACGTTTGCTGTGAAGGTGCTGTGGGTGGTACCACATGGATACCCTAAAAATATTGTAGATGTTCTCACTTGGAGAGTCTAATGGTTGCACCTGCTAATTGTGCTGAAGATTCATTCATTTTAAAGTGAATATGTTCACCTAGATATTATAGACTTAAATCTGAAACTCTACAATTAACCTGAAGTTTGACAGTATGATATACAATTGTGGAAGAGTAATGATTTTGTATTTCTTTATCCAGTGTCTCCTAGATGAGGATGGATCAGAGTTGGAGTTTTTCCCTTGCCACCATTGCCTATAACTTGCTCATTACAGATAAATCTATATCCTGATATCTGTACAGCTGCTTTGTGACAATGTCAATTGTTCAAAGTACTATATAATAAAATTGAATCGGATGACCAAGCTGCTTAAGACTTTCTTGCCAAGTCGTATCTACTGCGTTGAGGCTGATCTAAATCAGTTGGAGCATGCGTTACTGATTGTGAGTCGCAACTGCCACTGTAAAGACCACTAGCATAGTGATTAGTTTAATTTGAGTACGGCATGTTGTAGGTTCATCAGTGAACAGTGATGAATTCTGTCCAGTTGAGCATTCTGCATGGAGCCCTCTCTCGATGCTGCTGAGACGGAGGTGGAGTTGCTTTCCCATAGCTGAATCTGGCAGTGCAGACTCATCCTGATGATCATGGACAGCCCTGACCCTGTTGAGAGGGTTGACATTTCTGTGTATTTAGTTTCATTTCAACTGCTATTATTATTATTATTATTATTATTATTATTATTATTATTATTATTATGGGGAGAAAATTATCAACTTTGTGAAGATTGAATTTAAATTTAATTTATAAATTATTTTTCTAATATTTTAGGATACTCTCTTTTTATTTCCATGAGCTGTAACTTGTAATCAAGATGAAAACAAAAAAAGGCTTGAACTATTTTTGAAATACTTTGTGTAATAAATCTGGAATATATGAAAGTTATACTTTTCGAATTAAATTATGGAAAAAACTGAACTCTTCCACGATTAAAATTTTTTTTGGCGTGTGTTTATTAAATCCACAAGGCATATATTTATTTAACTGAATCGCAGTCTTTGTGAATTCATAATAGCACAGTTTTAATACATTGTTTAATACAGCCTTAGAAAAGTCTAACAACGCGGTTCATGGATTCTCGTCTGTGGAATGTGCCACTTCTGGTATTTTGCCGATTACTCGACATGGGGAAATTGCAATCGAGGACTTTTTAAAAATAGAGTACTCGAGTCGAATTGCGGAATCATTTCAGCCCTAATTGTGTGTGAATTTGACCATGCAAGTACAATAAACTATGAAAGAAGAGAATTCGGGATCGCATGGATCTGAGAGGCAACATCTTTACTCGCGTTTCAGCTGTGTGTCAGCACAAGCACCTTTTTCATGGCTTATTTTGATTAACAACACTAACGTGTCAAAAACGTTTAGTAGATCGAAGTTTAATAAATGTAACACTTTAGAATATCAACTTTTGAAATTTGTGAATCGATGCGAATCGCCAGAAAATAGAATCATGATTTCCCCCACCCCTAATTGTGAGACTAGCAATGAATGTGTATATTGGTTCTACCGGTAACACTGGTAAGAACTGGCATTTAAAATTTTGTTGGTGGTAATTCTTACCTTGGTAAAATAACAGCTCTTTGCCCTTGCTCTACTCTCCAGAATATTACTCAGGATTATGGGTATTCATCACCACAATATCTGGTCACTTCTAAATGGGAAAAAAATTTGTGTTGACATGTTCCAAATGCTAGGATTCTGGCGTGGGTCGAGGTGTAACATAGAAAGTATTAACATAACTCAATGGAAATAATGTGACCGACGTGTGTTTTGTTGAACTTTTTTATTAACTTGCCAATTTAATGATTGCAAGAAGGAAATAATCCCAAAACAATCATTCAGAAAGCAAATTTCTTCAGGGCTGGGCAAGGCCCAAATAATAAACAGAACAGGTGCTATTTTGCCCTATATCAATTTAAATAACCTAACTACAGAAAAGGTCATTGTATTTTATTTGAGAGTCTATAACTTAACTCCTTTGCTGATTCAAAACGGAGAACAAAGCGCAAAATAAACGGCACCCGACCACTACAGCTTTCGTGATACCAAGAAAATAAATTTTTACAATAGGTTGCAATATACAGTATACAAATAAGGTTATTTTCAAAGAGGTAACTAAATGATTACATTCATCATATATCTGAGAACGGTTCATAATATAAGAGGGTACAAAATATAAAATATATGATAAAAGAGAATTTCCTTTCTGTTCTCCTCTCAAATTCCCATGTACAATGTCAGCACGTCCAATTAAGGTGGAGCGATCTGTGAAGGCAAAACGAGAGAGAGAACGAAAACACCAGAACAATACATCTCCTAATGTAACACAAATAGATCTGCAGATGTTTTAAACAAGTGCACAAACATGTGCGCTTGTATGGAAAATAGGCAACCCTCCTGGTGTGTTATGGGCATGCACGTGAAAACATTTTCATGGTCATTTTCAATAGTCATATTGCCCACCCCTACACTTAGGTGTGTTAGATTTATGTTAGCACACATCTGTAGGATGACGGCACTCAAGGAAGACTGTTTTCTTCCCCTTATACAGAAAATGTTCAAAGTAGTTTAGATAACAATCTTATCCTGCTGTACAGATGGAACAAGGCATCCATTATCTGAGGAGGCATCAACCAAAGAACAAAGAGGAGGAAAAAAACAATTAGGAATCATCAAAGAAGTACAAACACTAAAAGTGTGAGTGGCATGCCAGTAAATTTGTTTGACATAAGAATGTTGTGAGCTCAAGTCAAGCTTTCAAAAGTAGTATTTTTGAGGAGGAATGGTTAACTGTGAAAAGAGGGAGGAACATTAAAATCTTCTGGATGCCTTACATTTGTTTTTCTAACCATTTTATCCAAAATAACTTAGACATTAAAGGGATTATTCACCTAAAAATGAGAATTCCATACTATGTAAGTGTGAATCACTAAGATGATGGGGCCAATCATCTCATCAACAATCTTCAAAATATCTTCTTTTGTGTTCAGCAGAAGAAAGAAATTCATACAGGTTTGGAACAATTTGAGGGTGAGTAAATTATGACAGAATTTAAATTTTTGGGTGAACTACAGCTGCGCGATTTATCGTTAAGATTGCGATCTCGATTCAAACATCCATGTAGTCTTATTCCTAAGTGACAACGAATCGCCTGTATCTATTCAATCATTGACAAAATCACACCGGAATATTCAAATCCGCAGTGGCGCTGCCACTGACCCAGAGAGAGCAGTTATCATGTACCTGTATGAAACAGCTTCGTGAATAGTCTTATCAACTACAGTATCACTATTTCTGTTTTACAAATATTCAAAGTATCATAAAAGTAATGGCATGGAACGGCAGATTTCAGGCATGAGATTTCGGCATCACTCACGCATGTGGTTATCCAGTTCTGTATGGGGCACCAGTAGGGGACTCCATAGTTCTGCTGGGGAACTTCAACGTGCACGTGAGCAATGATGGAGATAACTGGAGAGGAGTGATTGGGAGGAACAGCCTCCCTGATCTAAACCAGAGTGGGCATTTGTTATTGGACTTTTGTGCTAGTCATGGACTGTCTATAACAAATACCATGTTCGAACATAAGGAGGCTCATAAATGTACTTGGTACCAGGGCACCCTAGGCCAAAGGTCTATGATCGATTTTGTAATCGTATCATCTGATCTGAGGCTGCATGTTCTGGACACTCGGGTGAAGAGAGGGGCGGAGCTGTCAAATGATAACCATCTGGTGGTGAGTTGGATCAAGAGGTGGGGGAAGACTCTGGACAGACCTGGAAAGCCCAAACGGGTAGTGCGGGTGAACTGGGAACGTCTGGAGGAGGTCTGGAGAATATTTCTGGCATCCCTGTGGAGGTTGGGGGCATTGAACCAGAGTGGGCAATGTTCAAAGCCTCCAATGCTGAAGCTGCGACAGAGAGCTGTGGTCTCAAGGTCTTAGGTGCCTCAAGGGGCGGTAACCCTCGAACACCATGGTGGACACCAGTGGTCAGGGAAGCCATCCGACTGAAGAATGAGGCCTTTTCCTGGATGTGTTTTCTCGGGGGATTCCGGAGGCAGTTGCAAGGTACAGACAGGCCACAAGGGCTGCAGCTTCTGCTGTGAAAGAAGCAAAGCAGTGGGTGAGGGAGAAGTTCGGAGAGGACATGGAGAAGGACTTTTGGTCGGCACCAAGGTGTTTCTGGAAAACCATCTGCCACCTCAGGAAGGGGAAATGAGGAACCATCCAAGCTGTGTACAGTAAGGATGGGACACTGTTGACCTCAATTGAGGAAGTAATTGCACGGTGGAAGGAACACTTTGAGGAACTCCTGAATCCGACTAACACACCCTCTATGGTTGAGGCAGAGGGGGAGGCTGATGGGGGATCATCGTCAATTTCCTTGGTGGAGGTTACTGAGGTAGTCAATCAACTACACAGTGGCAAAGCCCCAGAGATTGATGAGATCCGGCCAGAAATGCTGAAAGCTCTGGGTGTGGAGGGGATGTCTTGGATGACACGCCTCTTTAACATTGCGTGGATGTTGGGGACAGTTGCTGAGGGAGTATGGGGTGAAGGGTTCTTAGGTCTATCCAATCGCTGTACGCCCAAGGCAAGAGTTGTGTCCGGATGCTCGGCAAAAAGTCGGAATTGTTCCATGTGGGGGTTGGTCTCCACCAGGGCTGCGCTTTGTCACCAATCCTGTTTGTGATATTCATGGACAGGATATCAAGGTGTAGTTGTGGTGTAGTCGAGGGGTTGCAGTTTGGTGACCTGAGGATCTCATCGCTGCTTTTTGTGATGATGTGGTCCTGATGGCATCGTCGGTCAGTGACCTCCAGCACTTACTGGATCGGTTTGCAGCCGAGTGCGAAGCGGCTGGGATGAGGATTAGCACCTCTAAGACTGAGGCCATGGCTCTCAGCAGGAAACTGATGGAGTGCCTACTCTGGGTAGGGAATGAGAACATAACCCAAGTGAAGGAGTTCAAGTACCTTGGGGTCTTGTTCACGAGTGAGGGGACATTGGAGCGGGAGATTGGCCAGAGAATCGGAGCAGTGGGAGTGGTATTGCAATTGCTTTACCACACTGTTGTGACAAAAAGAGAGCTGAGCCGGAAGGCAAAACTCTCGATCTACCGGGCAATTTTCATTCCTACACTCACCTATGGTCATGAAGGTTGGGTAGTGACCGAAAGAACTAGATCGCTGGTACAAGCGGACGAAATGGGTTTTCTCAGGAGCAGCAATAATAATAATAATAATAATAATAATAATAATAATAATAATAATAATAATGCAAGCAGCAAGAGATTCCTCCTCAAGATCGACCATTTAAAAATTTAAACATATCCCACAGATACAACAATTCAACGCAATTTGTATCAATGGTAGATTTTAAGTTCATTTTGTAGTTTTCTGTCCTCTGCTCGCATGTTTCTGAGTGAGCATATACAGATAGCTAAACACATTTCAGCTTGTAGAGCAGCTTGAATGACCACTAAGGCAAAAAGTAAAGTTGACGATTTTTACTTTGTTCCATAAGTGCAATCATGTAATTTCTCTTGACAATTTTCTCTTACATTTCTTGTGAAACTGAAAAGAAACAAAATGCTTATTTAATACACATTAGTCAGTGAATACAATTCAGTTTACAATGCACTCTTTTAAGCTATATGCCTTAAAGTGAACTTTGGCTCAATCCAAGACAAACAGCGGTATCTAGTGGATAATAAAGATATTGTTAAACATTATATAACAGATACCATTCCTTCTAATGTCATTGTTTTTGGAGATATGAGGTTGACATCACACATGGTAAAATACTGTAGTGTCCTCTTTGTGTGTGGCACAGATCAAGTCCATATCTTAATCCATCCATCCATCCATCCATCCTCAACCGCTAGTCCATAATTGGGTCGCGGGGGTAGCAGCTCCAGCATTGGGACCCTAAACTTCCCTTTCCTGAGCCACATTAACCAGCTCTGACTAGGGGATCCCGAGGCGTTCCCAGGCCAGTGTGGAAATATAGTCTATCCACCTAGGGTCTTCCTGGGTCTTCCCCGAGGTCTCCTCCTGGCTGAACGTGCCTGGAACACCTCCTTAGGGAGGCGCGCAGGGGGTATCCTTACCAGGTGCCAGAACCACCTCAACTGGCTCCTTTCAATACAAAGGAGCAGCGGCTCTACTCTGAGTTCCTCTCGGATATTATTATTATTATTGCTAAGTTGTATTATGAAAATAACAAAAATACATTGATTAAAACTTTTGTGTTTGCGAAGATGAACTAAAGTCAATACAGTGTGAGTAAATTATGACAGAATTGACGTTTTTGTCAACTATTCCTTTAAACATCTACATTAACATACATAACAAGCATAACAATTTCTATATGCTGCATCCATGTTCAGGCAGTTCATTCTGTTACGGGACGTGATGTGACGTGAGGGAAGCAGGCAGGATGGAATCGCAGTTGAACGGTGACTTTTATTTTATGCAAACCAAAATACGATAAACAAACACCCTGAGCTAAACTATGCTCACTTGGCTAGGCTAGCGTTAATGCTACGGCTAAGGCATAAACATAACCTGATACGGCAATTCCCGATAGTCGCCCTCTAGTTTTACATGACACACATTCCTTCATACGTATACACGTGGCTATGTCCATATGTCAATCTGTAGATCTGATGAACCGCGCCGTCGGGAGCATGGCTCACGGTATATATAGATATCCCAGTCCTTAGCACCGCAACCGCTCACAGCTGTGGGCAATTCCCAAACACACGTGGCCCAATGACCTATGACCCGACGGGTCGAAGACATGACGTCACCACAGAAGAAGCAAGCACATGCTCGCTGCTTCATGGGGGAATCATGACACAGACCACTCTTTATAAACATTCTTTATTCTTCACATCTTGATGGGTAAATGTAGATATGTAAATGTGTGTGGTTCTATATAGAGAAATAACAATACACAAATGATATATCACTACACTATTACAAATAGGACCTGGATTCATTTACAAATAAAGTACAAATGATAGACAATTTAGTTAATATTTTAAAATAGAAATGTGATTTGTGTTTGAGCTTTTGTACCTCTTAAGGCATGAGCTTGATGTTTTCTGTGGACATTCTAAAGCACTTAACTTGTCTTATTGTACTGAGCTGATGAGCCCTGAATATAAATGCAACTCTGAGAAAACAAGTCATCTACTATCATCTCCATCCTCTGATACCACCAGCAAAGGGTGAAGTTGTGCATTGTTACAATCCCTAATCTCAGTCAGATGTGTTAGAAAATTATTTTGTGTAAACATTATTTTTACTGGACCTATCTATGTTTATGTGTTTCTGTCTGGGACAAGGAGCCAAATATAAGATTTAAAAAAAAAAATGGTGGGTGGACAGCGATCTAGGATTCCATACTGACACCTATCAGTGGGGATGTAGTATCACACTATGTAAATTAATATGTTTATTAAGTGATGCTAACTTAACGTCTGGCAGCAATTAGAAAACATTGTTTATAAACTTGAAACGGCGTGATAATGCACATGAATAATGACCCATTTGGCTTTCCATAGAAGACACCAACAATAAGACTGGGTTCTTTATTAGTACCGTTTTGAAACCAACAAGCAAAGATTTTTCACATTTTGTCAGTCAGAATATAGAAAGTATTTTAGAAGTCTACTGGGTTCCAACATAACTCGATTTTATCCAAGTTACACTTACAATTATTATCAGCAATCGTTAGTAAACATTGAACATTCATGACTTGGCTTGGGCCATCTCAAGTGGTTATACAAGCAATATTTAAAAGCAAACATGCATCCATTCCTCAGAATCTACTGATGTGCATCCATAAATACTTATTTCCCTCATTAAAATGCAAATCAATTTATAACATTTTTGACATGCGTTTTTCCGGATTTTCTTGTTATTCTGTCTCTCACTGTTCAAATAAATCTACCATTAAAATTATAGACTGATCATTTCTTTGTCAGAGGGCAAACGTACAAAATCAGCAGGGGATCAAATACTTCTTTCCCTCACTGTAACTATTATTAATCATAAACAAAGCATATTGTGGTGAAACAAACCCTCTGGAGTTTGTTTGGAGAAGGAGATGCTGAGGTGCTTTTCATGAAAAAACAAAAAAAAACAAACCTGAATCCATCAAAAACTCTGATAAGAAACCATATTACCTTCAGGATCTTGGAGCAATCTGCTGGCTGAGTTTTGGCTTCCATAGCCTGACTTTTCTTCTGAGAGACCACTGTCCTCTGCAGGTGCTCGCTCTGCCTGGTGTGCTCTTGTACTTCCCCAGTCTTCACTCTAACTCTCACCTAATCATCACACTCAGTCAGGTAAAAGTACACTGGGCTGTTTGTGTGTGTGTGTGTGTGTGTGTGTGTGTGTGTGTGCGCGTGTGTGTGTGTGTGCGTGCATGCGTGTGCGCGCGTGTGTGTGTGTGCGTGTGTGCATGCTTATTAATCCTCACATCTGCTTCATGATTGTAAGACTTGTGGATTTTATGAAGTTCCCCTTCAGCATCTTTGGCTGCTGGATGAAGCTTGAGCTGAATGTCGGTGTTCATCCTATTCACCAGAGTGTTCAGGTTTATGACTTGTGGACATATTGTGGATATTACAAAAAGTGCCACCGGTGCTTAAATTGTAATGCTTATTATCCATATCTCCTGTAATATGAGTAATATGCAATATGTTGAATGGTGTAATTTAAAGTCATTCAGTTAGGATACTGACAAAACACAATTAAATAGGAACTATTGTGCAGGTAACTAGGAATCTTCAGATCTCATATCCTAGATCCAAGTCCTGTATATTTTGCCATTGGTTGGATTACTTTTTCAACCCATCTCTGTGAGGTATTATCACTAAGTTCCCTAATAAGCAATGAGCACCATGTGCGCATGTCTAGTTTTTGGTTCTGTCCCCACCCCATCTTGTGATTAGTTTGTTTTCCTACTGTGGTCACCTGTTTCATGTTAGCCTATGATTACATATTCTATTTAAACCATATATATAACACAGAGTCATGCCACATGCAGAAGTTTTCGGATGATACCGCAATCGTGGGGTAAATCAGGGATGGGCAGGAGGAGGAGTACAGGATCCTGGTGGAGGACTATGTGCAATGGTGTAAACTCAACCACCTACAACTCAACACTGCAAAGACCTAGGAGATGGTGGTAGATTTTCGGAAGTCTAAGCCAGCTCTGCTGCCAGTCACCATTGAGGGGGTTAAGGTAGAGGTGGTAAACACATACAAGTATCTGGGAATATATTTGGACAATAAACTGGACTGGTCAGTCAACACTGAGGCACTGTACAAGAAAGGGCAGAGCAGGCTGTACTTCCTGAGGAGGCTGCGGTCCTTCAATGTCTGCAGCAAGCTCCTCTGAATGTTTCATCAGTCTGTTGTTGCCAGCGTCCTCTTCTATTCTGTGGTATGCTGGGGAGGAAGCACTAAGAAGAAGGATGCTGGACGACTGGACAGACTGGTAAGGAAAGCTGGCTCTGTTGTGGGAGTGGAACTGGGGTGTATCACTTCAGTGTCAGACAAAAGGATCCTTAGCAAATTGATGAATATTCTGGACAATGACTGTCATCCACTACATAACACTATCATAAACCGAAAGAGCCCAATCAGCTGGAAGCTATGCTCACTGGCATGCACAACTGACAGGCTGAGGAAGTCTTTTGTCCCTAGGGCTATACAACTATTCAATTCCTCACTTAAAGGAAGAGGTGAGATAGACTTCTCTGCATAGTTTATCTGCCTCTTCACCTTTTCATACATCCTCATACACTTCCATGACCTCTTACAACAATGTTGTGTACTGACTCACTGTGTGATTGTTCTACTGTTTATGGACTATATTAGCCCACATGTATAACCCCAACCTACCTTTAATTCAGTCTGGAATCCGTGATTGGTATGTCTGTCTGTCTGTCTGTCTGTCTGTCTGTCTATCTATCTATCTATCTAAACCCTTTTATCTCAATGTATGTTTGCAAAGTCTTATTGCACTTATTGCCTGCCTATGATCTGACTCTTGTTGTGAACTCGATTACTGGAAAAGTCCTAATCATTTCCACATTTAGTTTACACATTTGCATCCCTTCACTCGCTGCATGTTACAAATAACTATAAGATCTAAATAATTATTATTAATCATAAACTAAGCATATTTTGGTGAAACAAACCCTCTTCCTCTCTGTGCACAGCTCTTGTTCCTGTATTTTCAGTATCTGCTTCAGAACCTGTTCCTGTATTTTCAGTTTCTGATTTGTCTCCTAGTTCTTGCTGTTCATCTCTTCTACCTTAACCTGAAGCTAAAATTAAAACATCTTCTGATCAGCCACCCTATAATAATTATAATAATAATAATAATAATAATCATCATCATCATCATCATCATACCTGACTGATCCGAAGGCACTGGTCCTGTATCTCTTCTTTTATTTTGCAGAACTGCATCATCTTAAAACAAGCACATGCACATGTTAATTATACAGTGAAGGTCGGTCAAAGCATATCATGATTGACAATGGTGATGCCGACATGAATTTTAAAATGTGGTAAGGCATTTCTATACATAGCAAATAGGAAAACAGCACGTTGTAGTCATTCACTGCTAATCCTGTTAAAAGAATTGGAAAGTGGAACTTTTCACCATGACCACGTGTAAAGTACTGCACTGAAAAAATTGCAAACAAAATGCTAAATAATCACAGCCAGATGCATATTTACCTAACATTACATATATGTCACCTATTCCTGTACACCTCAAATAAGTTTTAAATTATATTGTTCTTTAAAAATGTTAAGTTATTGTGTAAATACCATATATATAAAAAAACTATTTGATAACATTAATATTATGCCATTTATTGGACGCAGAAAAGGCGTTTGATAGGATCGAATGGGAGTACCTTTTCATAGTGCTAAGGAGGTTCGGCTTCGGGGAGGGATTGATATCATGGATCCGTTTGTTATATGTGGAACCGCAAGCTTCCATATGTACCAACGATGCTAAATCTGATTATTTTACTTTGTCACGGGGTACGCGCCAGGGATGTCCTCTGTCCCCGTTACTTTTTGCCATAGCGATTGAGCCTCTCTCGATGATGCTTAGAACTCTCCCTGTATTTCAGGGTGGTTCGAATGGAATTGAACATAAACTAGCACTGTATGCTGACGACTTACTACTTTATGTTACAGATCCAATTGCGTCTATTCCGGAAATAATACGCGTATTACGTGACTTTGGGAAATTCTCGGGGTATAAACTAAACTTACCAAAGAGTGAATGTTTACCTATAAACCAATCTGGCCTAAAGATAAAACAGACTGAAATACCCTTTCGTTTGGAACATTCAAAATTCAAATATCTCGGAGTTAATGTCACCCGTTCCCATTCTGAATTAATGGCCGCGAATTTTACAGCTCTGCCATTATCCCCTCTTGGCAGAATAAACACAATAAAAATGAATATTCTCCCAAAATTCCTCTACCTCTTTCAGTCCATACCTTTGTTTTTACCAAAGTCTTTCTTTAAGAATATAGACAAATTAATCTCGTCTTTCATATGGGCAGGAAAAACTCCCAGGGTTTCAAAATTTTCACTTCAGCGGAGTCGACTGAGTGGTGGCCTCGCATTGCCCAATTTCATGTATTATTATTGGGCAGCTAATATTCAGAAACTGGTGCTGTGGGTGCAGGCCCCCTCTCTTCCATGGTGCCACTTAGAAGCACAGTCTTGCATTTCAACCTCCCTCCCTGCTCTGGTGTTCTCCTCCCTTCCCATAGCCCTTTCACAATATACAGATAATCCAGTAGTTTGTACCTCTCTAAAGATTTTCTATCAGTTTCATCGTCATGTTAAATCTCTCTCGGCCTCCACCATGGCACCTATATGTAATAGCCATCTCTTTCCCCCCTCCTTTATGGGTTCCACATTCTCTCTTTGGGAAAAGAAGGGTCTGAAATGCCTTGAGGATCTTTTCATTAATAACGTGTTTGCAAACTTTTCTGAATTATCCTCGTCATTCAGCCTGCCTCCATCTCACCTTTTCCGTGTCTTTCAAATTAGGCACTGTGTCTATTCACTGGTTTTCCCTCCTTACCTACAAAGTCTGCATGGGAAGAGGTGTTCAAGCTGAATCCTCATAAAAGGGGCATTATCTCACAGGTATATGCGACAATCAGGTCACAGGATGATTCTTACAATATCAAAACTGTAAGTGCTTGGGAAGAGGAATTGGGCCTGGAGCTTGAGGATGATTACTGGGGCAGAGCGTTAGATAATATACGGACCACCACGTCCTGTGCTACACTTAGTTTTATACAGTTTAAAGTGGTCCATAGAGCTCACCTCTCTAGGAGTAGATTGTCTAAAATATATCCCAATGTCCCTGACATGTGTGAGAAATGCAAACTTTCACCCTGTAACCTGAGTCATATGTTTGCACTCTGTCCCAAACTACAGACCTTTTGGAACTCTTTTTTCGGGACTATGTCCGACATTCTTAAAATCAAATTGAATCTTTGTTCTTTAATCGCCATCTTTGGCGTTTCATCTCAGTGTCAGCCTCTGAACCATAAACAAGCTAGTGTTGTGGCCTTTGCATTGCTGCTTGCTCGGCGTAGAATATTGTTGTCTTGGACCTCTCCGCAACCCCCCTCTATATCAGTTTGGCTTAGAGATTTAATGTTCATTTTGAAGCTGGAAAAAATCAAGTACAACATCAGAGGTAGGGGTGACACATTTTCGGGAATATGGCAACAATTTATTACTTATTTCAATGATTTATGCACCCTGGAGGTATATTGAGGAGAGGTAGCCAGTGAACACTAACCGTCTTACCCTCTTTCTGTTATTTAATTATTATTATTATTATTTATTTATTTATTTATTTATTTATTTGTATTATTATTATAATTAAAAAATATATTTTATTTATTATTTTATTTTATTTTATTTTACTTTATTTATTTATTTTCTCCCTCCCCCTCCTCTCTTTTGGTTTTGGCTGTAGTTGTTTTGTGGGGGTTGTTGGGTGGGGTGTTGTGTTATAATGTTAAAAACGCAAATTTCCAATAAAAATTGTAAATTTCAAAGAAAATATATAATAATAATAATATTATGCCATTTAAAAATATATATATTCCACAGCTAATATACACAAATCTCAAACCACACACCTGATTCTCCAACTCATATTCCAACTGCCTGCTGGTCTCCTTCTCCTCCTGGAGCTCCTGATCGTATTGGGGGAAGACATCTTTGGACTCAGAGTCAACGTTCCCCTGCAGTTCATTCAGCCTCTCCTCAGTCTGCTGCAACATGTCCTGTTGCGGTAAATAGAAGATGGAGAAGGTGATGCACACTACAGATACTAAGATACACTACTCATACTAAGGATTGATTTGAAAGCTTGATTAAAATTGGATCCCTATTTCCCATGTAGTGGATTTTATAAAAAAAATAAAATAAAAAAAAGGTAGCATCAGGTACAAGGCAGGGTACATCCTGGACAGGGTGCCAGTCCATCGCAGGGCTTAATCACATACACACACCACACGATGGACAATTCAGACACGCCAATCAGCCTGCCATGCATGTCTTTGGACTGGGGGAGGAAACCCCTGCAACACAGGGAGAACATGCAAACTCCACACACATGGCCCCGGCAGGAATTGAACCCCAGACCCTGGAGGTGTGAGGCGAATGTGCTAACCACTAAGCGAACTACACCTTCAATATTAATGGTTACTGTGTCTCTGGTTCTCTTAGTGTAGGCACCCTATCTATTGCAATATGTGTCAAATTGGGCACTAAAATATTAATACCAGCAAAACTAGTAAGAATACTAGGAAAAGGAATTAGGAGTACTAGAACTTAAGAATGGAAACAAACAACAAACTACAAAAGAAGAGACAGTTTAATAATGATCAGAGGTGTGGTCTGGAGATCCTAACAGAAAGCAGAACAGCAGTATGACTTCCTTACATCCCGCAGCCTGTCATCACAGGCCTGTTTCATGTTCATCATGGTACATAATTGTTGTCCATAATTGTTGGCTCTCGCAGTTTCTCCTCATTGCTCTGCTGCATGGTCTGCATTCTCTGCTTCAGCTCAACATGTTTCTGGGAGGCTTTAAACATCTGGATTTCATGCTTTTGTTCTAGGAACTAAATTATCACATACTGTTTTAAGCTGAGAAAAAAATGGTTATATTTTATTAATACTATTAATACAATTTCTCTACTGCAGCTGACATTCAGTAGAGCCTAAGACCAATCATATACTCAACCTTAAAACCCAAACTCTGTCAAGCTATTCTGTGCAGTGAAATGTGAAGATACAATGTACTGTTATAGTATATAGATATTGTGAGTGTATTTACCCTGATCCTTCAGCTCTTTGGCGTGTTTTTCCATTATCTCAGTCAGGGCCTTCTCCTGAGAGACCTTCTCTTCCTCCTTTTCAGCATTCAGCATCCACATTGAGATATATACCATTTTTATTGAATTATTTATTCATCAATATGTAATTCTACTTTGTACTCATTTGATAGCTGTTCATCAAAAATACATTCAAATCATTTGATATCTTTAAGAAGAATCAATTTATTAAATGAGATTATATGACTGTCTAAAATGTGTTACATCCACATAGAAACTAATCACTATCTACTGTTCTAGTTTCACTAATGAGGCTTTACAGATAAATTATCAGATGGAGATCTTAAGTTCTAACCTGGATCAGGCCTTTCAGAGACTCAATCTGCTGGAGGAAATTCTGCTTGACTTTATTAATTTTCTTCTCATAGTCCATGTGATTCTGATTTAGCTTGCGCTCCTACTCCTCCTTCAACAACTCCACCTGTGCATAAGCACTCTGGTCCTGGATGATGACAGAAATGAACACAGGAAAATATCAGAGGCTGGACATCAAAGCAAAGTTTTAGGATCATACTTGGCCCCTGGACTGAACCAAGGACCCTGGACCTGCGAGGCAGCAATGCTACCCAGTGCATCAATGTGAAAGGTACTACCTGCTATAAGGGAAACATCACTCCATCAGTTTCAAAGATTATGCAGCTTATGGACATATTTACCTTTTCCTCCAGATAGGCCTTTTTATAGAGGACCTCTTCAGTATAACGTATTTCTTTTACCACAGCCAGCGTTCCTCTCTCCTGGTCAGTGATCTTCCAGATGAGGACAAAGCTGTCCTCTGAGGCACACACACGTACTTTGGTGATGGGACCAGAATGCGCCTGATATTCTGTCCAGGATTTCTCCTCTTCTAACGGGTACTGCATGACTCTTACAGTACCAACAGCAGTTCCAACAAAGAGTGCTTGGCCGGAGTGAGTCATGGAGATCATTTCCCTTAGGATCTAAATGCAAACAAAAACACATACAATCAGGTAATTCTGTCCAAACACATACAGAGAATGAATCACTTTAGGCTTTAAAACATGAAACTTCAATCTTGCAGTGAGTGTGTGGATTAAAAAACCTTTATTCATTATGTGTTGTGCAGTTGAGCTGCTGTAATTGTACCTTTATCCACATATTCATGTTCTTTTTAACTTGCCCGTCCATCTCGGAGCTCATTCGGTGTCAAATCTCTGCCTACAGTGTCGGTCGAGAACATCACAGCCGTGTAGGTATCTCCACATTCTTAGAGGACTCACAGACGCCAGTCAGAGCGTTCCACTCATATACTGTGCCGTCCATACCACATGACGCCAGACGATGGTCATCGTCGCATCACCGACTGCACCTGAAGAGGCAGAACAGGGTATCTGAGTCATGGATATTTATTAATGGTCTGATTATTTTCCAGATATTTTTATTTACACTTTTATAAAAAATATATCTATGTGACTTTTTTAATCCCTGTAGCCTACTCTGATTAGAGATAAAGGGGAAGCTACTTTTTGTTGCCCTTTTATTATAGATACTTTTTTTTAGGAATATTAGGAATTTTTAGGAATAAAATTAGCTGCAAACAAAATATGTGAAAATACATGCACAAATAATATTTGTTTTGTATAACAGGATTTAGTGACACACCCACATTTCCATATATGAACTCAAGGACACGCCTTCTGCAAACAGGCATTGTGGTAGGGAAATGTACCTTGTAAATGTGGCCATTCAGGTTCACTTTTTCTCCTGTGCTGATGTTGCAGATATTTATCAGGTTGTCGCTGACAGCAGCGAACATGTTCCCATCATGGCTGAACACACACTGTAGACACACGTAAATCGAACACTCCATTACTTTATTGAAAAAGTACGGTATTTCAGTTTGTGTTAATTGCATGTCCCTGTTGTTTATTCAGATAATAACACTTAAGAATGAACATCTAATAATAATTATATTAGTTCTGTCCTCTATGCATGATTTAATTACAAACTTAACATATTATGATATCATATTTGAGGGAATTAATTGATAACATACTTCTTGTCACTTTTGGGTGTGTTTTCACAAATTATATACACAACTATAAAATGTACTGCTTCTTCCTTTTTTAACACCAGTTGAACAGGGGAAGAAAGCAAATACAAAAGACAACCCACGCTGTAGGAATCATCTATGCCATTTTACTGGGATCAGTCTTTTGTACTTGTCACATTAATGCTTTATACAAAACTTGCATATAATCAGAAAATCTCAACTTAAATGTCACTTGTTGTTCTGTCTCAGTGCTGTGCAGTTGCGCATAAAATGTTATGACATGTACCTACCTCATTGCAGTTGTGTATGTCGAACTCCTGGACAGTGCTGAATTCGTCATCCAACACATTCATGAGGCAGACTTTATCAGGGAAGCCCACCAGGATGGAGAGGCCATTTGGGTGCAATGAGATGCACTTCAGCTGTTCAAGAAACACCTTATGCAGCACCAGAGACCTGCAGAAAAAAACCAAAAAACATGACAGCACCACACACTCAGAAAACTGTCACAGCAAATTAGCACTATGGACATTGTGGTACTCATGTCTGATAATGCTGTGATGCTTTTGGATTAGGCACACAGAGTACCAGTTATACAATGACTGGACAAAATATGATATTTCTCCAGTTCCCAGAAACAGAATCAAACTGAGATTGAGATTTTCTAGCCAGATGATGATCAAATGAATATATTATTTTCTATTTAAACAAACAGAGATATTTATCCCTTGGGAACTTATTTTCATTTTATGTCTAGTGTGTGTAATGATCGTTGGTGAATTTGAATATGAGAAAGATTGCTATGTAAATAAAACATTAAAAGCTCCTACTTGGTCTTATAGTTCCAGATGCGCACGGAGTGGTCTTTGGATCAGGTGGCAAAGAGGGGTTTTGTGGAGCAGGTGGACAGACCGGTGATGCTCCCTGAGTGAACAGAGTGAAACAGGAACTCGAAGTTGGCTTGCTTACTCTGGAAAAATATACAATGCTTCAGTACAGTGAACTTCATTACAGCCAAAGGAATAAATCAGTGTTTTTTAAGGTTCCCTTTTTATACTAGAAGAAAAACCTGGTGTAAATGTCTCTCTTTATTACTGTATACTCATCACACCCTTTGTTGCTCTGTTACCTGGCTAATCTCGGGCGAGGCGAGGCTGACATGGTAGATTTGACCTTGGCATGTGCTTATGGCCAGTGTCTCCTCTGATGGACTCAGGCATATTGTTGTGATCTCCTGCTGCTCCGACTGACTTGGCTGACTGCTGCAGGGGTCCTGAGGAATCTGCAGATCAGAAGGACACCATTCTTAGTGATTATTTCCATTCATGCTCAGGTAGGTTCTCCAGCAAGACCCTTAACCATAATCATGCTCAGCTACCTCACTGTGTAAGCTGCCTCATATAAAAACTTCTGCCAAATGTTAAATATGAATGCACTCACTCTTATTTGTTTAGTCTTCCTGTAGCTGTACTCCTCTATTTTCTCATAAAGGTAAACTAGCCCTGGCCCAGCTGCGCAGGAAAAGCCTTTAGAGTACTGCGTGATGGCAGTGATGCGCCTGTCGAGGGAGATAATGTAGAACATAGAGAATCCAATCAAGATTACATTGAAGGATGATGCAAGCATTATAATATTAATATAGAACAAGAGGATGTTGGAGAGGTTCCCTGCATCTCTCTCTATTGCTACCTGTCATGTAATTCACATAATGGAGGTTAGGACAGATTCAAATGCAAGAGCTTTATTATAAGACAGGCAGACAAATCCAAATGTAAAACATAGATATGGTCATAAATATCTGAATTTTTTCTGCTGCTACCATCATGAGTTACCTCATCAATAAAGATTAGTGAGCCCATTCTAGAAGGAGCCATAAAAGCCCAAGCCGTGTCACTACCTGTACCATGTTTCACAGATGAGCTTGTGTCATGTATAAAATAAAGATCTTATCTGCATTTGCATCTGACACTACCTCTCAGAAGGCCTCTTCAGCTTGTGCCAGTGTCCATCCTTCAACATGAGCAGTTTTCCTGTTTCTGTCCCTAAGATGATGCAGTCCTCAGATATCCACGCATGGGACATGATGTTTTCTAGGTCCATCTCAAACGAGCTGGTCTGATTCAGGGAGTTGTTCTCTAATGTGAAAATCTTGAAGATGTAATTTCCACTCACACAAACCTGTGTGTTGTCCTTCGGATTAAAGCTGACCTGGGATTGAGAAAATACAACACTTACTATACACACTTTCAGTTAAAACAAAAAACTGTGAATCTATTATTGTGTCTAAGGCCAAAAAAGGGACATTTTAGTGTACATCAGAAGCTCCCCATTTGGCTCAATACACTGTCAGTGTGCACAGGAATACCATAATGTTGTAAACTACAAAGCTAGCTACAACGAAATATGAAAAATGGTCTTGTTAAAAGAAAAAACGCGGGATATTATAGGTTAACAAAGGTTATCACCATCAACATATAATTAAATAAGAAATGTGGCTTCAGACTCTGTTTTAGCCACATGCTGTCATTTGACATGTGCATCAAAATAATCTTGAAAATATAATCTACTTGTTTTCAACATAATATGAAAAGGCTAGTGCAGATACCACCATGACTCTTACCAAGATAAATCTGTTACTGAAGATGAATGAATGAGGGTGGACTAACTGAGAGTACCTTCACTTACAACTACAAGACATTCAAAGATTTTACCTGACTGACTTAATTTTGGCATTTACCTCATTCTTCTCCCACTCCCAGTAGAAGAGGGTCCACGCGGGTCCACCAGACTGGCCCAGCAGGTACTTGGAGTCCGCAGAAAAAGCCATGCAGACAAACTCATGGATGCGGTCTCTGCCGCCTGTCAGTACCTGTCTCTTGGAGCACTGCTTGCTTTGTATGTCATAGACAGTGATGATACCCTGTTCTCTGCGCTCTGACACAGCCAGGTAGCGCCGGTCAGGGCTAATAGCCAGCGCCTGTATGCCCTGTGGCCCCTGTCTACATGGCATTGCACCTGTAGAGTAACATTTGGTTGTGAGAAATACACCTATGGTATGTAATATCTAAAGAAACTGACTTGTATTGTTCCAATGCTGTTTATTTTAAAAAGGTCATACAGGAAGTGAAGCTCTCAGCTTACCTGAAATTAACTTGGTCCATCGCTGATGGATGTCGTAGAGCACGCAATTGTTTCCGCTTGGGAAAATTATGGTTTGCTCGTCCAAAAAAAGCAAGTTGTTTCTCAATTCCCGGCACAAACCAAAAATGTGGTGAGGTTCCACATTAACTTTCTGAGCCATCAGTAAATTTGTAAAATCATTCTGAAATGAGAAAAATAAAACATCAGTTATTTCAGTACCTGTGTTTATATAAACCCCAGATAAAAATCAGGCACTTCGAGAATCATTTTGTTCAACAAAATTATGTAGTGACAAATGAACAGTATTTGCAATAAACACCACTGTTATACGCACACCCTGTGTTACTGCGAGTTATTAATGACTTTTAAAGTTGAATGAGACGAACTCTTAGAAAGGATCTGTTTTGTTTTTGTAATAATTAAGGCAAGCTTTTGGCAGGTCCACCAGCATCATCCAGTTTAGAACCCACAAAACAAGCACTTAGATGCCCGTTAGGAATCCGAGGGTGTGACTCCATCCATCCATCCATCCATCCATCTTCTACTGCTTATTCCTTCTTCTGGGTCGCAGGGAACCTGGAGACTATCCCAGGAAGCATCGGGCAAAAGGCGGGGTACACCCTGGACAGGGTGCCAGTCCATCGCAGGGCACAATCACATACACACTCTGAGGGTGTGACTCTCCCTGCCTAATGCTTGTTTAAGTCCTTGTAGTAGGAGTCGAGTCAAAGTGGTGGGAATTGATTCCAACAGTCGATTCCACACAACACGATTCCCCACTATATTTGCGGACAACGTCGGTGTGGATCGAGTCCAAAGATTTGGAGTCGACCCTCAAATGCCTGGAATTGAGGAATCGATTATTTTTGAGTCGACCCTCGGTTCCCAAATGACTGGAATTGAGGAATTAATTCTTTTTGGAGTCGACTCCCAGCCCTACACTGTCGTTAATGAGCCCTAATTTAGAGCCTGTCAGTGGAGCCTAACGGGGACGTTTTCAGACGAACACCTTCTTTAAACTTAACAATCCTTGTACTGTGAAATAAACCACAGAATGTGTGAAATGCAGCTAATTAGTCAGACTCCGCAGTGAACAGAGCACGGTACTGCGAGGGAAAACCACATTACATTTACATTTATTCACTTGGTAGACGCTTTTATCCAAAGCGACTTACAAATAAGCAAAGCGATATATCAAGCAGGGAACAATACAAATAATGTTACTATACAAGATCCATTAACTGAATACCAGAGGAAGCAAGTGCACAGAGTAGAGGTGTAAGTGCGTTGTGTGTGTGTTTTTTTTGTTGGTTTTTTTTTCTCTAGGAGTTGGTTAGGTTTTCACGGAAAAGGTGGGTCTTTAGCTGTTTTTTGAAGATAGTGAGAGATTCTGCAGTCCGGATTGAGATCGGAAGAGCATTCCACCACTGGGGAACGGTAAGCGTGAAGGTTCTGGAAAGGGACCTTACGCCATGCTGAGTGGGAACTACTAAACGTCGGTCGCTAGTCAATCGCAGATTGCGAGAGGGAATGTATGCCTTCAGGAGAGAGTTGAGGTAGGAGGTTGCTGTTCCTGACAAGGTCTTGTAGGTGAGCATCAAGGCCTTGAACTTGATGTGGGCAGCTACAGGAAGCCAGTGGAGGGAGATGAAGAGGGGTGTGACATGAGTTGTCTTGGGCTGGTTGAAGACAAGGCGCGCTGCAGCATTCTGAATCATCTGAAGGGGTTTGATGGAGCTGGCTGGGAGGCCTGAAAGCAGTGAGATGCAGTAGTCCAGTTTAGAGATGACAAGAGCCTGGACTAGTATCTGTGTAGCCTGTTTGGTGAGGTATGGTCGGATTTTCTTGATGTTGTACAGGATGAACCTACAGGACCTTGCAGTTGCTGAGATGTGGTCTGTAAAGGTCAAGCCGTCATCAAGAATCACCCCAAGGTTCCTGGCCGTCTTGGTTGGCATGAGTGTAAGTGAACTGAGCTGTACAGTGAAGTTCTGGTTGATTGAGGGATAGGCTGGGATGACGAGAAGCTCAGATTTTCCCAGGTTAAGCTGAAGATGGTGCTTCTTCATCCAGACCGAGATGTCTGACGGGCAAGAAGAAATGCGTGCAGAGACAGATGGGTCGTCAGGCTGGAAGGACAAATAGAGCTGGGTGTCATCAGCATAGCAGTGATAGGAAAAGCTATGAGACTCAATCACCTGACCGAGAGATGTAGTGTAGATAGAAAAGAGGAGTGGACCCAGAACTGACCCATGTGGAACACCAGTTGTGAGTTGCTGAGTTTCAGAAATACCTCCGCTCCATGATACCTTGAAGGATCTGTCCGAAAGATAGGATTCCACCCAGCGTAGAACCGTTCCAGTGATGCCCAGGTTGGAGAGAGTTGATAGGAGGATCTGATAGTTCACAGTGTCGAAAGCAGCAGAGAGGTCAAGTAAGATAAGGACAGATGATCTAGAGGTTGCTCTTGCTATTCGTAAGGCTTCAGTGACAGAAAGCAGAGCAGTCTCCGTGGAATGGTTGCTCTTGAAGCCAGACTGCTTGCTGTCTAGGAGGTTGTTCTGTGTGAGAAAATTGTAGAGTTGATTAAAAACGGCTCTTTCAAGAGTTTTGGAAAGAAAGGGGAGGAAGGAAACAGGTCTGTAATTGTCAACTATAGCAGGGTTGAGTGATGTTTTTTTAGGCAGTGGGGTAACCCGGGCTTGCTTAAATGAGGTAGGGTATGTGCCAGTAGAGAGCGATGTGTTAAAGATGTGTGTAAGTGCAAGTAATAGTGTGGGAGAGATGGATTGAAGAAGTTGAGAAGGGATAGGGTCAAGGGGACAGGTTGTGGGACGGCTAGAGAGGAGTTTAGAGACCTCAGTCTCTGAGAGGGGAAAGAAGGATGTCAGTTGGGAGTTACGTCGGTCTATGCATGTCTCGGGTTGAGAACTGGTTCCTGATTGATGTAACCTTGCTGGAAAAGAAAGTTGCAAAGTCATCTGCAGTGAGAGAGGTAGGGGAAGGGGGAGGAGGGGGACAGAGAAGAGAGGAAAAAGTTTTGAAAAGAATGCGGTTGTTGGGAGAACTACCAATCTTATCTTGGAAGTATGTGGCTTTAGCAATGGAGATGCTTTTGGAAAAAGAGGAGAGAAGTGTCTGGTAATTGGTTAGGTCAATTGGATTGTTTGATTTGCGCCATTTCCTTTCAGATGCTCTTAGTTTGGCCCGGTTGCTACGCAGAGCTTCTGAGAGCCAAGGACTAGAGGGTGATGGAGGTTAGGGGGCATATGCTGTCAAGAGAAGATGTTAAGGTGGAACATAGCATGCCGGTTGTGCTGTTTAAGTCAAGTGAGGAAAGGTGGTTGTTAGAGGGAAGTAAAGTTGTGACAATGGAGGAGAAATGCGAGGGGGAAAGGGAGCAAAGATTGCAACGAAAAGAGATGGAAGGAGGAGACAGTGAAGGGGGTGAGGGGAGAGAAATAGAGAACTGGATAAAGAAATGGTCAGAGGTGTGGAGAGGACTAATGAGAAGATCGTGTGTGGTGCAATTACGTGTGAGGATGAGGTCAAGTTGTTTGCCGGCTTTGTGGGTTGCTGGTGTGGTGAACTGCTTGAGTTCAAATGTGGGAAGGCGAGCAAGAAAGTCAGCTGCATGTGGCTTGTCTAGATGAATGTTGAAATCACCAAGGACCAGAAGAGGAGTTCCATCATCTGGGATGGTGGATAGTAGCATGTCAAATTCATCAATGAACTTCCCCAGTTGACCTGGAGGACGGTAAACAACAAGAAAGTGCATTTTTGCAGGGTCAGTGACTGTAACAGCATTAAATTCAAAGGAAGTGTATGAGCAAGAGGGAGAAAGACAGGTACATTTCCATGTTTTGGAGAGAAGTAAACCTGTACCACCCCCTCGTCTGTTGGGGCGTGAGGTATGGGAGAAGTTGAAGTTGGAGGCCAGGGCAGCTGGTGTGGCAGTCTTCTCAGCATGGATCCAAGTCTGAGTCAGAGCCAGCACACTGAGGTTAGAGTGGGTTGCAAATGCAGAAATGAAATCTGCCTTGTTGACAGCAGATTGGCAGTTCCAAAGTCTGATTGAGAATGAGATGGAACCTGCAGAGGCCGCATTCAGAGAGCGTAGGTTGTCCAAGTTGCGTACATTTTTGGGAGAGTGCCACCATCTGCGCCTGTGGCAAATAACAGGGATAAACTGATGACACGTTAGTGTGTGTAGACAGGTAAACAGCAAGAATAATAAAGGGAGAAAAAGCTGACGCTTCCCCTCAGCGTTTCTTAATTAATAAATACTGATGTGTTTCAGCTGAGCACGCCTCACTTACTGTTCGCCTGGGTCAATAATCGCTTCTGCTAAACCTCACTAACCGCACATAACCCCGGATTAAAACATACACAGTGCCGGTCAGGCAGAAGAAATGATGAGAGGAGAACGTCTCTAGCTTGGAGGACATTCATTAAGACGGGTATGAAACAATAAATAATAAAATGTTTTAAACTAATTTAAACTACTTAATAGGTCGTGGGTGCACTGTTGTATGTATGCTCTAGAAAGCGGCCTTTATTATTATTATTATTATTATTATTATTATTATTGTATTTAGGCGTAAACACAAAACGTTCGTTAAATGTCAATCATTGTTAGAGTCGATGAAGAAATTGTTAAACGAGTTTGATTAGGGAGAAGTTTACCTGCTTGTAGAAATCATTAAGCCTTTCTGAAACTGAGTGACTTGAAATCGAGATATGATTAGATTCTAATACGTAATGAAGTGGTTACTAAGCAACCAAAAAGATGTTTTCATTTTTTTAACCCTCTACTGCACACATTTTGATGGTACATGATAATTATTCCAAATAATTACTTGGTTCATTTTGGGACATTTTATTGATAAAACATATATTTTTTTTAAATTTTTTGGACTGTATGCAACTTGGGACTTGAAGGCATAAAGCCTTGAAGGTATGAGCTTACCATCTGAACAGTAACCTTCCAGAAGTGGAAGTCTATTGATCAGACAGTTTTCTCCAATTCTGTTATTTCCACCTTAACAGATCTGCATCCCTCATCGTTGGAGGAGAAAGTTCTGGAGTTAAATTCTGCTCTTGCTAATAATCTTGACTCTTTTGATCCCCATTAAGTAAGGTTACATTCGCCTGCTCTGCTCCCTGGTATAATGACAGTCTGAGCACTAGAAAGGCTGCTTGTTGGAAAATGGAGTGTAAATGGTGCCTTTAATGGCTTGAATGTCTACTATCAAGCGTTGAAAGATCTTCTGGGAGATTATAGAGCATTAATTGAGACTGAAAGATCATCTTAGTACTCTCAGACTATTTTAAACAATCAAGGAAATCCCAGGCACTTGTTCCAAACTATAAACAGATTGCGCGTGTTGTTGACTCCCAATTGTGTAATCATCTTACAAATAGTAAGATGCCCCTTTGAACTCCTTCAGTCAGGTTTTTGTAAATTTCACAGTACTGAATCAGCATTGGTCAAAGGCACCAATGACTTGTTGATGGCCTCTTATACCATTCTTCTTGATCCCTTTTTCACCTCAGAAATATAACAAGACTGTGCCCTATGCTGAACTTCTCTGTAGCCGAAAAACTGATTAACTCATTTGTTGTCACTCGGCTAGATTACTGTAACGCCATTTTAGCTGGAGTGTCTAAATCCACAATCAATAAACTGCAATATATACAAAGCTTTGCTGCCAGAATCCTGACTGGGACCAGAAAATGTAATCATTCTACTCCTGTTTTGGAGTCCTTGCACTGACTCCTGGACAGGTTCCATGTCGATTTGAAAATTCCGATGCAGACATACAAAGCATTACATGGCTTGGCTCCTCATTACATATCTGCGTTATTAATTCCTTACATCCCAGATCCCAGACTGCGCTCCTCAGAGTGTAATTTGTTAACTGTTCCACAAACTCGCTTAAAATCTATGGGTGACAGGGCAATTTCTGTCTCTGCTACTTCCCTTTGGAACGCTCTTCCTCTTGAACTTAGGGAAGCTCAGACCTTTGGCATAAGACGTACTTTTTTAATCTTGCAATTGACTGGTGATGTCTACTTTTATTATTATTATTATTATTGTTGTTGTTGTCGTTGTTGTTGTTGTTGTTATTAACTTTTATATATTTTTTTCTGTGTACTGCTTACTTTGTGTACAAAACTCTGTCCGTTTTAATAAAAACGCACCACACTAAGTGTCCATTTACGCACAACTTTGTTACAGCGTCAATCTATGAAACATATGAAGAAATGTAATGTTGTTTTAGTAATTACGCTATTAATCTCATTGACAAATGTGAATCATTTGCTTGGGAGCCGATAGAGTCGGTTCTGAGCCAAATGATAGTTTAGGGTAGACAGCACGTAGCATTTCTTGCATCCAATGCAACATCATCTTCACCTGCAAACAAGATCAAATTAAGTTGTAAAAGAGGGGTTTTGTGTTTCAAGAAGAACAGTAAACCAAACCAAACATGTTTATTGTCCACATTTCATGTAATTGTGTGCGGAAGAAATGTAGCTAATGCCACTAACAACAATACTAGTGGTGATAAATGATAATTTTACAGATTATGGTGTTTTTTTTCTCCATCTGACTCCCAAGAAGAAAAGTTTGGAAATCGGTGTTTAAAAGAATATGGAACAATATTGTGATAAATTAATATTTTGCTAGTAGTTCTGTCTATTACATTTTCAACATTTACTTTAGGCTGGTAAATTATTACACTCGGGTAGCATTGCCGCCTCACAGCTCCGGGCTCCTCAGTTTGAGTTTCACATGTTCTTCCTGTATCTGTGTGGGTTCCTCCTGGTTCTCCACTTCTGAGAAACGGGAACCTTGCAGGAACCCTGACCTAGAATAAGCATATAATCAATTGTCCTTAGTTGTGTCCAAGCAAACTGTGTCTGAATGACATTAAGTAGAAGCATATGTTTAGATGTGCTTTCATCACAGACTTTAAGGAAAAATATATCCTTATGACTTATGGAACGCTTTAAATTTTAAGGTATTTATTTGGTCCCGGAACATGAATTTTGGCTCCTTTATTGGACCACCTAAAAAAAAATCTTAGATTTGAAACTGTTTTTGAAATAAATATCAATTTGATATTTGACTTTCATTACAATTACATTGACATTGTTGGCCTGCTCAAGGCTAATGTGAAACTCTTTGAATAATTGCTCTGGTTTCTCACTCACCTCCATGTCGCCATCATCTTGTCCTCTGTCTTCATTTATCTCTTTTCCCTGATTCAAATATTGTAAACTCTTCGATTTATTATGATTGGATCGGATGATTACATGCATTTTATTTACACTGCTCAAATATCAGTTTACAATATCAAATTATTTTACTCAAGTACTCTGCCTGTTACAGCAGTACGCATCTTGTTAAAGTAATTCCTTCCTCCTTTGATTTGAAGCTGAACTATTTTAACTTTATTGCCATCTGGTCATGAATGAATGTGTGAATGTGTGTATTAGGTGTGTATTACCACCACATGCTCCTAAGATCCACCATGATGCTAATTTTATTCAGCACTACCAGCACCTTGCCTGCTATTATAGAATATATCAACTCTAATAATTTACAGACAAATAAACAATATCTAGAAATAGATAGATCTAGAAAAGGGTTTTGGTCAGGGGAAAAAAAAAGGAAAACAACTAACTGATCCTACACCACAATTAGAAAACAGCTATGAGCAGAAGTAATTAATTGTGGCTGAGTTGTTTTTTTTTTTTTTTAAGAAGAAAGGTAAAACCACACCTAAGATGAGCTCATTAGCTTAAAAAGGCCTGTGTGTGATTGCATAATTTAGACTTTCTGTAGACTGTTTCACTTTATTTGTTTTAAATAAAGTTTAATTTCTTTAGGCATCCATAACACATCTCTGAAGGTTTTTTTTTTTACTTTGGTTGGAGGGATTTTTCCACGACACTATATGCTTGAATTGCATCATTAGTGGTTACTTGAATAATTAAATATACATGATCAGTTCATTTGGTAATAAAGAATAAAATAAAGCAAATGAATTAATTAAATATGGCACTATAGTGTGGGTAGCATTGACGTCTTACTGCTCCAGAGCTACAGGGTTTGATTTCATGTTATAGCATGTCCACGGTTTCACTTGTTCTCCTGGAAACGCTGCAGGCTCTGTTCCTTGTACTGGGAAACCTAGACAAGTCTAGACAAAGTCCTTCTCATTTCAGTGAATGGAAGAACTACATGAAGTGTTTAAGCTCAATTAAAAACCCTATGTTCCACTTAACTTCCTGTTCAAGTACAAAAATTGCTTCCAGTCATGTATGGGCAAACATTAGGAAATATTACCAAGAACTTACCAAACAGGAAGTGGGAAACACTGATATTCCCTTCTTTTAAAAGAAAAAAAAAACATTAGCATAAAACACCTTTGAGAATCTGCTGCTTGTTCTTCCTTCCTTCTTTGTTCTTTTTATGCTGTTTGTTCTTCCTTCTTTCCTTTTCTTTTTATGCTGTTTGTTCTTCCTTCCTTCCTTGTTCTTCTTATGCTGTTTGTTGTTCCTTAAACTCAGTGAAGGTTTCTGTGAATAAGTATAGATCATGGGTGTCAAACGTACGGCCCGCGGGCCAAAACCGGCCCGCTAGAGGGTTCAATCCGGCCCGCAGGACGAATTTTGAAAGTGAAAAAAAATATGCATAAAAGACACGAACTTGTAATTTTGAATAAAATGCTATTCCTAAATTATCCGCTATGGGGTAGAAGACGCAGGCACATCTCTGGGACTGAACAGCAGATGGGAGCAATGCGACGTCTGCTGTTTGTTATCACGGAGTAGTCTACTTTATTTTCTACTCGTCCCCACACCCTCATTAGCCAAAATGTCTGCCAAAATGTAGAAAAGTGGATACAGAGTGTAGAGTTTTCCATGAAAAATGGACCGCTTCCTATTTATTCATGGAGATGAATGGGTAATAGTTTAAAAATAATAGTGCAATTTAATGTTAGTCAACAGCTTCAGTACAAAAGAGTTTGGTTTGGTGGAATCCTATTGTTCATGCAATTACATAAATTTTAAAGGGAAATACTATATTTTTCAGTTCCAAATACCTGTGAAGTTTTTTTTGCATTTGTACAAACACTGTGAGCAGTTGTAATGCACATATATGTGAAAGATAATCAAAAGCAAATTGCACATTGTCTTAAGAAATCTGAGATTGTTCATGATATATTGTATAAAAGGATATTTCGTTAAATATAAATGTCTTTGCATGAAAACAAAGGTAAAAACATGGACTTCTTGTTATTTATAGGTGATTATACTATGATTTTACTGGCCCGGCCTACTTGACATCTAATTAGGCTGTATGTGGCCCCTGAACTAAAATGAGTTTGACACCACTGGTATAGATGGACATGGAAGATAATTGGCTATAGTGATCAACAGATGTTGGTAGGACGTGATAGAACCTTGGATTGATATTGCCATCTGGTGCTTTATGCAGTGATTGTACATTTACAAAAGCAGTTAAAAGAGAAAGGAATTGAAGGAAAAGAGAAGAGACACTCAACCAAAAATTATTAAAGTGTTATTAATATGAATATGTAACTCGGGTGCAGTATCCAGTACCAGGTGGTGTGGTGTGTCAGTAGAAACCTGTCCTTCAACACCCAGATGACCAAGGAGGTCATACTCGACTACCAGTCTGCCAATAGCAGCCACACACACACACACACACACACACCAATCTACATCACTGGGGCTGAAGTATGTATGTGTCTAGATTTACGGTCCTGGGTGTCCATGACTACAAGGGCCTTGCCTTCCCTCACCACTTCCATCCTCTATCAGAAAGGTGCATCAATGTGTCAGATATTAGTTGAGCTTCTGTCACTGTACCATTGAGAGCATACTGATGGATTGTATCTCAGTGTGGTGCTCAGTCTCCAGTAGGTAGTGAAAACCTCCCAACACTACACTGGTGCCCATCTACCGTCCATTCACTGGACATACTGGACATCCACCACAAATGCTGCCTACTGCCTACACAAACACATAGCACTGCTTGACTCTAAAGAAGAGAAATGATTTATACTCTCACAATCTGGTTTCACCCAGATGAGCATGGGTTCCCGTTCCTCTCAAGGTTTCTTCCTCATGTTGTCTCAGGGAGCTTTTCTGTACCACCATCGACTCTGGCTTGCTCGTTAGGGATGAATTTATATCTATATCCATATCCGGCTTTCTGTAAATCTGTTTTGTGACAATGTCTGTTGTTAAAAAGTGCCATATAATTAAAGTCGAACGAAATTGAATTCGGATGAGTCCTTACAGGTTTTCGCAAAGTTTTTTTGTGAGATTTTTGCAGCCACAAATCCTTGAGTTTTATTTGTACTATACGAATCTGTGAAACTGTTGTCACACAAAATAGTTTTGCATGGACTTTTGCAGTAATGTTTGTTGGTAAATAAGACCTTTTAGCTGTACTCATGTTCGACACACGTGAATTGAAGAGGGCTTTATCCGTTGTGATGATGTCACATGACACGTGACACGTCACCAAAATTTGTGGAACATCTGCAGTAACTTTGCAATTTTGCAAGCTCCTCCTAATGTAGCAGAATTTGCTTGATTTTGTGTTCATTTCTGTGATCGCAAAATCCTGGAGAAACTAATGGATGGTGAGCAGCATCATCATGGATATCTCCCACCACAAACATGGACTGTTTACTCTTCTCCTATCCAGGAACGTTCTCTGCTGCACCCGCAGGCTAGGAAACAGCTTCTTCCTCTCAGGGGTCAATCTGCTGAACATCTCACAAAGACACTAATCCCCCTTCTTACAACTCCCCTAATATTGTCTGCACTCAGATTAACTTTCATAGTTTGCACAGTTTGCATATATTTCTACTGCACAGTTTTTGTAACTAACTTTATACAGTTTGCACATCATTCTACCTTCATTCTTTCATCCTTACTGTTGTGTCTTTTGATTCCCTTCATTTCACTGGAACCATATTCACATATTTCTTGATGTAGTAATACCGTATGCTAAATACCAAGGATATTTATAATTTAAATAAAATTATTGCAGCTCTTTTAATATCATTTCATAGCTCTGATTTGCATTGTGTTGTATTTCTTCTGTAGATTGGTGTGTTTACATGATTGTTATATCAGTTTCAGTCGAAATGTGTTTTGGATGCTGGAAACGGGTTCGTTTTATACGTCCAAAGTGTGGTCTGAGCTTACATTCCATGAATACTTATTCTTGGAAATGAAAGTAACCTGAGCAGTGTCCAGTTCATGGACTTTTCGAATGAGAAGAGAAAACTGGAAGAGAAACAAAGAAGTGTCTAAGGTTCATACTCTTTGAATGTGTATAACTGTTTAGGTTTAGAGAAGTGATACACCGGACTCCTCCCAAACATAACATAGATGTATTGACATAGAAGAACGCCCAACCTGTATACCGTTGTACTTTTATTTAATTATTGCATCAGAGTCTTGTATTTCCAGTATTTTATATTAAGTTGAAAAAATTTTAACAAAAAAAAAATATATATATATACACGCTAATGCACTTTTGTAGTTTTGCTGCATCTTTGTATGGTCAGTTGATTCATTACATTAAAATATATCAATGTATGTATACATTCTATAGCCTGCGTAAAACATATACAAACACATACACAGGTCACATGACTTCAAAAAATAACACTGAACACAACAGAAACACTCATGTGTAATGTATAATGCAAATTCCTGTCAAGAACAGATGTACCAATAAAAAAAATAATTCAGCGTCATAACCATCATTGCATCACAGTCAACATGAAATCCTGAAACCTATAAGGGTATTTTTGGTTAGGCAGCCTGTGGTCTAAAGCAGAAGTGTTCATTCTCATGGCACGCCTCCAAAGGTGCTGAACTAAACAGTGGTGTACCAGAGAGATGATTGGTGGTTAAGTGGTCTACTAGAACCAAAGAGTTTATTTCACATGTTTAAATACAGAATGTTGGCATAATTTCCTGCAGTCTAAATTAAATTAAAAAAAAAAACAATGTGTCACACTACTAAACACTGATTTGATAATCTTACGGAAAACTCTGTCGGAAAGTAGTAATCTGATACTAAATCAGTTTAAAATCTGCTGATCAAAGCATATGAAATTGGCAAGAAAACTGTACTGTTTATGCAAACATAGATGCATTTAACAATGTTGTTCGCATGCGGACCCACATGAGGAAGCCAGTAAATTGCTATTACTGATGTCTGGTTTAGGGATGAGAGAACTCAGGGAGGAATTCCATCAGTGGGTCTTGGGGTTGAGAGTATGTTGCTGTTTAGGACAGGACACAGAGGCTCGTGTAATTTGAGAGCCTCTGCCAGGCATCTCTGTTCCTCGAGTAGCAGCTGAACCTCCCTCTTCAGCAAACTGTTTTGCTGCTCCAAGCACTCATAAGCCTGATTGGACACACTTTCATTCAAATCCATCCAATGCATTTAACCAGAAAAGATATTTTACAGTCACATCTAACATCGGCTATGTTGATTCGGTAAATAAATAAAAGAAATTACAGTAATTTATGTCTTTTTACAATAATTTATATTATTGGATATGAAGTCTGATTGCTGTACATGGTAAATATGTAACATTATAACGTGAGTTTGTATCCACTTGGCATCAGCGATTAATCAATATGGTGTAATTTTGCACTGCTGATTGTACTGATTGAAGGTAATGTTTTACCCCATCTTTAGCAGAGATTTTTTATTTATTTCACTACTTTTATCATTACTACAAAGTTCAGTTACATTACTCTCCTCTGTCTCACACGCAAGACCAGCTCCCTCTGTCCAAAACCTGATCGGAACTATTATAAAACCTATATCACTATGCACATTACATAAATAACTAAATAACAAGCACAATATGCATCCCAGGGCAAACCAAAATGTAAACGTCTCTGTTCTCAACGCACCTCATGCAGCTCATCAGCTCTCTGTGTCTGGCGTTTACGGCTCCTCTGTGCAGCCACACGGTTCTTCTCTCTTCTCTTAAGCCTTCTGTCATCGTCATCCCCACTCTGTAATCATTTATTCAGAAAAACCACAAGTGTGCTCTGTGTAGTATGTATGCAATACAATATATGCATGCTACAAGTATGCAATGGATAAAAAATAAAACCAGGTACTAATACTACTACAGAACTGGATATTTAGTGTGAGAAGAGTACACGCTATTATTATTCAGGAACATGAAATGCTGTGTTTGTTTTTTTAAACAACAACCCTTACTAGTTACAGTATAGAAGGTACAGTATACAGGCTATATTAATTATGTATGCACTAACTTTAGCTCTATGGTTAAATATGGTTTTAAAAAAAATTATAAGTTTTACTAGTCATTGCAAATCACCAATCAAATGAAATTACCACAATAATGGAAGGATTATTTAAAGACCATGAATGATGAGAAATAACGTAAACAATCAAAAAAAAATGAATACCATAAGTGGGTCATCATCACGATGTTGTTCAGAAACATTGGCTAAGATAAGTAATCATGTTCTGTACATGTGTGTCTGTTAAATGATTGCATTACTGTATGCATATATACAATATTGTTCTGAAATATCTTTTTGAGCACTGTGCTTGTTGTATTAAGATCTTACACATTCTTCAATAACAAGTATATTTGAGCACTGTATATGGAACATGTTCATATGATGTATTGCTGTTCAGAAACTCCACATAAGTTGTTCCACAAACACTGCACTATAAATAAGTGCATGTAATAAGGTGTGTGAGATGTAGCCTAAAGTTTATTTATATTTTTATATTATATATATATATATATATATATATATATATATATATATATGTGTGTGTGTGTGTGTGTTATATATATATATATATATATATATATATATATATATATATATATATATATATAATACTACTAGTTACAGTATGAGCTGTAGTTACCAGTTTGTAAAGACCAGTAAAGCACCAACCCACAATGCAATACTGAATGCTAAGAGACCAGATCCTACCTCACTTCTTCGATATAAATGCAGTACAGGTGCGTCGCAGTAGTCTGGAGCAGTGTGTAGAGACATGGCAGGTAAAATCTCACTCTCTCTCGGACGCGCGCACACACACAGCGCGGGATTAATTTCCACGCGGGGATGAGTTTGAGAGATGCGAAAGTGCCATTGAGTACCATGAACAGTTTGCCAAGTTAAGCTGATATTATTGTAAACTCAATCACTTACTTTCTTATAAGTCACGTGGTGCTCCAAGTTCGCTAACTGCAGTGTTTTGGACTTCCGCCTACCACACACACACACACACGCCCACCAAAACTTTCCGCACGTCTTTATTTATATATTCTTATTATTTCTGATGCATTTACTCAATGTTACCGAAAAATCAACGAGGAATGCACAGCTAACTGAGATGATTATATACCACAAACCCAGGCCAAAGAACGAATTAAAAAATATCAGTTTATTATTAACATCATTACAACATAATACGATTTTTTTTTGTGTGTTAGTTTTATTGGATAACTAAAAAACATGTTAGGGGTGCACATACTTTTGAAAAACACAGAAGCAGAATCACAGCAGAATCATTCAATACAAAACAAAATGCTGCTCCAGGAGCTGGCATGCATGCATACATATACACATTATATATATAAAAAATATATCTCTATCTCAATCTCTCAACTTATTGATCTGGAGTGGATGGAACCACAGGAACATATTGTGTGCTGTATTCTCTCTCAGACGCAGCTCTTTTAACAGACTGTCTGTTGCACCGGACTATAGCATGTTTTCCCTCGGAGCTACCGAACACGTCTCTGTAAGCCTCCAGGGTCTCGGCTGAAGGCTGCGTGTTCAGCACCAGGTGAAGGCCTTCTGCCATCTGCTTCACTTCCTTCAGAGACTGTCAGCCAAACAAAACAACAGACACAGGAACATACACTTTACTTAAAAAAAAAAAATTTATTTATTTATTTTTATATTATATATATATATATATATACACACACACACACACACACACACACACATACACACATACATATATATATATATATATACATACAGTGCCTTGCGAAAGTATTCGGCCCCCTTGAACTTTTCAACCTTTTGCCACATTTCAGGCTTCAAACAAAGATTTAAAATTTTATTTTTTCGTGAAGAATCACCAACAAGTGGGACACAATTGTGAAGTGGAACAAAATCTATTGGATATTTTTAACTTTTTTAGCAAATAAAAAACTGAAAAGTGGTGCGTGCAAAATTATTCGGCCCCTTTACTTTCAGTGCAGCAAACTCACTCCAGAAGTTCAGCGAGGATCTCTGAATGATCCAATGTTGTCCTAAATGACTGATGGTGATAAATAGAACCCACCTGTTTGTAATCCAGTCTCTGTATAAATGCACCTGCTCTGTGATAGTCTCAGGGTTCTGTTGGAAGCGCAGAGAGCATCATGAAGACCAAGGAACACACCAGGCAGGTCCGTAATACTGTTGTGGAGAAGTTTAAAGCCGCATTTGGATACAAAAAGATTTCCCAAGCTTTAAATATCCCAAGGAGCACTGTGCAAGCGATCATTTACAAATGGAAGGAGTATCAGACCACTGCAAATCTACCAAGACCTGGCCGTCCCTCTAAACTTTCAGCTCAGACAAGGAGAAGACTGATCAGAGATGCAGCCAAGAGGCCCATGATCACTCTGGATGAACTGCAGAGAACTACAGCTGAGGTGGGAGAGTCTGTCCATAGGACAACAATCAGTCGTACACTGCACAAATCTGGCCTTTATGGAAGAGTGACAAGAAGAAAGCTTTGTGCTCCTCCACCTTCTGTTTGAGAATGCCTCACAGATGCTCAATAGGGTAGATTTGCAGTGGTCTGATACTCCTTCCATTTCAAAATGATTGCTTGCACATTGCTCCTTGGGATGTTTAAAGCTTGGGAAATCTTTTTGTATCTAAATCCGGCTTTAAACTTCTCCACAACAGTATTACGGACCTGCCTGGTGTGTTCCTTGGTCTTCATGATGCTCTCTGCGCTTTCAACAGAACCCTGAGACTATCACAGAGCAGGTGCATTTATACAGAGACTTGATTACACACAGGTGGATTCTATTTATCACCATCAGTCATTTAGGACAACATTGGATCATTCAGAGATCCTCGCTGAACTTCTGGAGTGAGTTTGCTGCAGAATCTGAGAATTGCATGAATGTGTCCCTAATAAAGTGGACAGCAATAAAGCTTAAAATAACGTGAGCATGTAGTTTTAATAACAAATGTAATCTTTGTAAAATAATAAATTTCTTAATGCATCTAAAGCACAATAAACTACAAAAAAATATATATGTAAATGTAAAATGGTAAATGTTCACTTATATAGCGCTTTTATCCAAAGCGCTTTACACTGTGTCTCATTCACCCATTCACACACACACACTCACACACCAATGGTAGCAGAGCTGCCATGCAAGGCGCTAGCTTGCCATCGGGAGCAACTTGGGGTTCAGTGTCTTGCCCAAGGACACTTCGGCACAGCTGTGTGTACATACATCTGATAAATGGTGTAAGGTTTGTGGGTTTTTGAGCAGAGAATTAGAAACTGTTCTCCTCACAGCTCTGATTTTGAGTTACAGCTCCTGCAAAGATGTACAGAGTATAGTGTCTAAATGTATAGCCGTCCAGTCGCAGGGACCTGCTGAAAGTGCTGCAGCACACCTTACTGTGAGGACTGTGTAACTGCACCTGCTGCAGAATCTGAGGAAGGATATACTGTAGTATACAGTATATATACAAGATATCAGATTGTGCATCACTGTTTTCAGAGTAAAGATTAAAGTCCGGCAGCTGGAAGGACGTTCAGCACGAGCGGATTTTGAACAAGCACAGGACAGAGTTTATGATTACAGCAGCAGCTACAAGAAGAGTAAATAATCATCCATATGATCATGAAAACATCAACAGAAGGACCATCATTGGTGGGCAATGAGTGCAGTGTACCTTCATGACTGTGGACGCTTGTCTGAACATTCCAGGTGCAGCAGCAGAAACACTGCTCATGATGGTGTCTGCACAGGGACAGATTCTGCATTAAAAGCTTATATCCCCCCCTAACAGCATCAAGGATTCTCAATCTAAAGTAATGAACTGAAGCGGACACTTACCCTGAACCGGATCCCGCTTCACTTCTTGTGCTTTCACTGTACTGTCAAACAAACCCTAAAACAAACATGAACAATAATAAAAACTCACCACTTTGGATCCAAGATGTTGAGAGATTGCGCATTTCCTTCTTTATAAAAGCGTCAAGTAACGAACCATGAGTTTGCGCTCTGCTTTCAGGGACCGGACAAAATATGGCAGAATTTTCTTTGGGTAAATGCTGCGTTTCCAGCTGGTCTGGACAATCTTCTCATCCAGCAGGTCGTCCACCGTGCTGCACTCGTAGTCTAGAGAAGCATCAAAGCACAATACACAACACAACACACACCACTGCTCATACAACCTCCGTAATGCTGGGCTGTAATTTTCACTGTTGTAACAAAAAAAAGGTTTAAAAAATACCCACTGTGTTAAATCATGTTGCGGACTGAGCAGCTGTTATCCTACTCCATGTTTACGTATTTGTAGAACTTTGCACTAAACTAAAATCTTTATTAATACAATCACTATATTATCACAACACTCATTAGAGGGCTTTTATAGTCACACCTTCACCGTTCTCCTCTGCGGCTTCGTCCCAGGATAAACCACCGACGGCGATGTTTTCTTTCACTGCAATCTCGAAATTCTTTTATGTATACATATAAGGAAAAAAACTACATTATTATATTATTATATATTATATGAAAAGTACAACTTTACAGTATAAACTGTGTAAATAAAATGCCTTGCACTCACCATCAGCATTTCTTCTATTATCTTTTCCACGTCGCTTTGGTTCAGTTCTGGTTGACGCTCCAGCAGCTTTATGAGCAAACTTTTATACTTTTCAAGCTGATAAGCGAAGATTCTCTTGGACTTAACGTTGACTCTGACATCCTGATGTTTCTCCGCTATTGATGCCGGGTCTCCGACAGCGTCCGCCATCTTTAGCGCCAACTTTTCAAAACAACCCAGAAGCGGAAGTGGAAAGAGTTGTAGAACTAACCCGGAAGCGGAAACACTTGTCTCGCTTAAATTTATTCCGCGCGTGCATAAACGGTTTACGGGTTTTGATTTGCCTTTAAAACCCCGTTGTAATAATTGTTGAATGTACAAAATAATAATAATAATAATAATAATAATAATAATAATAATAATAATAATTATTATTATTATTATTATTATTATTATTATTATTATTATTATTATTATTATTATTATTATTATATATTTCTTATACAACAGATAGGACACAGTATATCAATTTAGTTCGAAATAAGTTCTCCATGCACCTATCCATTTTCTATACCGCTTATCCTTCAGGGTCGCAGGGAACCTGGAGCGTATCCAATTAAGCTCAATCACATACATATTCACACACCCATTCATACACATGCCAATCAGCCTACCATGCAGGACTGGGGGAAGAAACTGGAGTGCATAGGAAACCCCCGCAGCACGGGGAAAACATGCAAACTCCACACATATAGGGCCGCCCAAAATAAGTGTTCATTACAGCCAAATAAACATAGTCAAAACCCATTATAGCTTAATAAACATATAAAGGCCACAGACATCCCACCCTGCAAAAAATCATTTCAGAGAGCTAGATTGTGACTCTGTGAGTTTGTCTCTATTTATTATTGCCGAGCTGCTTAAACTACGTATCCAGCATTTATTTAACACCTCTACTTTGCACATTAATGGCTGTTATGTTAAATAAAGTTTATTAATTAAAGTAAAGCAAGTATACTTGATCTGTTCACACAGGTACACTTTCCTCAGATACAGTTCTGCAATGACGGTCCTGCACGCGATTCTCAAGATGGCCACAAGATGGCGCCATTTATCAGTGGATCCAATATTACAAAACCGATATACGATCATTGAAAAATGCTTAAATATCGGGAAAATATAGGTAAACCCGATTATCGAATAGGTAAAGACCTCTAGACATGTCACTTTTTAATGCATAAATAAATCTGCGCTGCTTTAAATGTAGTGTAATTCGTTACTTTAGTTATTAGTCACGCAATAATGTAACGCTTATTTTGTGAGCCCAATTTATGTGCGAATTCTCCCAGTTCTCCTGATGAGTCACCCCGGCAATGCCCATGAGTTTCAACATACTTGGAGCCCTATCAGATGAGCAGCTGCTCCATTCTGACCCCGTCTACTGATGTTTTGTACACCTGCAATTATTTGTGAAATTAAAATGGTCTCAATTCTCTCACCATTTTACAAATATTTGAGGGCATGCGGGACGCAAAAGGTACACAATTTGCGATATCCACAAAAATATGCATGGGAACAGCTCAAGGACAGATTTCTTTTGTGATACACCAAAACTTATGTGACAGTTAGTTTTTTTTAAAGGATGATGTCATCATACACTTCATTTTATCGGTAAAAGGCCAGTTAGATGGAAACAGGCGGGAGAAAAGAAATATCGCAAACATTTTTACACACTTTCACTTTGCTGATAACAGAAATGTGCAAAAAGTGGATCAAAAATTGGCTAGTGTTACCAAACTACAGTTACACGACACTACCACAGAAAAAACTGATAGGTCTAGTTTCAGAAAGAGAGACCAATCAGGATACGCTCTCTGTCAGTATTTCAGTTTTCATGTGCTTTATTGGCATGACAAACAAATGTACATTTCTATTACTAAAGCAAGTACAATGGGTGGGTAGTGTAAAAACAAGAGAATTAAAACAAAAGACAAAATAAAATAAAATAAAAATGAATAAAATGCTAAAAGATGAAATGTAAAATAAAACTAGTGCAAATAATGTACATAAATGTACAAATTAAGGACAAAATAAATTCACCATATTCAGAATAAATGATAAGGATAAACTGTGTAAAATTACAGGATAAAAGTGAATTGACTTAAAAGGTAAGAAAACAATAATAATAAAGAATAGCAATCATACTAATTACAGGAAACACAACGCTGAGGCAGATCAATCACTATCCCTAATATTGTGGCAGGCTGAGCCATAATTTAGTTTTTCCACTTGAGTTTAACAGATTGTTAAATGTTTGGTGTGTGTGTTTCATTTTGGGGAAAATTTTTTATCAGATGTGTGTGTATTTTATCTGTTCTGTTAGGAAGTGCAGCTCGTTTTCAGTTGTGTTTTGGTTGCAGTGTAGACACGATCTTTCTTCCTGTGGGAGCCGTGTTTTCCTGTGTCTGCCTGTTTCTATTGGCAGGGGATGTCCACCGAGTCTGTACATGGTCAAGGTGCTTCTCAGTTTTTTTTATCTGTCTCTGTGTACTATTATTATCTGTCTTTGTGTCTCTGTACTCTGCAGTGCTCTTTGGCCCTAATCGCTTTAGGGCCAAAGAGCACTGCATTTTACAGCAGCCCCGTCTCACATATTTTGTTCCTTTGTCATTATTTTTTATTCCGCATTTGCTTTCAATGTATGTTGATTTAATAAGGTCATATGTTTTTTCCCCCATATGCCACACTGTAAAACATAATAGCCCTATTAAGTGATGTGAACTTATTTCTTCTTTTTAACTCCAACTGCCATTACAAGTTTTGGATATTGAACTCAACTATATAAGTTATCCATTTTCGTGACTAGTAAAACTTGTAAAACATGGCTTTTTGAGTTGAACAGAGGTTATCTTCAAATTGAGATTACTCAGGTTTTTAAGGCAACAGGTGAACTTTAGTTTCTAAGATTAAGCACCTGAAGTTTATAAAATAATCCTTGCTGCCAGATAGAATCAAACGCTTTTATAAAGTCGATAAAACTGGTAAAAAAAAAAAAATTACTTTGCTTGGGACAACGTATTTTTCAGTTAGAGTATGTAACGTGTAGATGTGGTCAGATGTGCTATAATTTGGTAAGTATCCAGTTTGACTTCTACTCAGGACATTTATGTGTTGCCAGGGATTCCAAAAGTCTAGAATTTATTATACTACAAAATAACTTTCCCAGGTTGCTGCTCACACCCTGTAGTTATTGGGGTCAAATTTGTCCCCATTTTTAAAGACCTTCATCAGCCCTTGATTCCAAACATCAGGGAAGTGTCATACACTCAGAAAAATATTGGATACTTTTAGGATGGCCAACTGGAATTTAGAACTTGTATGTTTTATCATGTAATTTAATATTCCATCAGGTCTAGATGCTTTTTTTGGGTTTTATGGTTTTAATTGGCTTCATGAGTTCCTTTACAGTAATGGATAAGTCTAATGGGTTTTTATTGTCTTTGATTATTATTTGTAGCTCTTCCAGGCATTTATTTATTTGCTTTTGTTTACAATCTGTAAAGTAAAAAAAAAAAATTCAAACAGAGTTTGGAAATTGTTTCCCCATATTTCACCATTTCATTTTAGATTGCTAATTGTTCATGATTGAGTTTTTATAAAGTTTGTCCCAGAATTGGTTTTTATGGATTGATTTCTCAGTTATTGTCAATTGCTTTCGGGTGTGTTGTGCTTTTTGGTTCTAAGTGTGTGCTTGTATTGTTTTAGTGTTTTGCAGTAATGGAGGCAAATTTTTTTTTTTTTTTTTTTTTTTTTTTTTTTTAAATTTTTAGGCAATCTTTTTTTTATTAGGTCCAAATTTTTTTAAATTAGTTCTTTTTTATGTGATATGTGGTTTTGTTTATTTTACATCTTTAAACTTGATAGTATTGCTGTTTTTTCAAACAGATAATTTATATCTTTCACAGCCAGATTAACCCCTTCTTTAGTGTGAGCATTTCTGGTATTCCTCTGTGCTGTTTTCAGTCCATCCGTATGATTTTCTGATGTGGTACAGCTTACTGGGTTGTGTGATGTTAGTATTTGTTCTTTTGAGATACACAGTGATTTGGCTGTGATCAGCCAGGAGGCTTAGTGGCTTAACAGTGAATTCTGTGAGAGATAAGTTAGTTATCATTTAACTATAAGTTATCTCTATCACTATTTCTTTTTGTCTTGTCATTTGCTCTCTGCTCCTACTATTAGAACTTCTCTGGTCTCTCGCTCGCTCTCAAGAATAAATCAATGTCCAGTCATCAGAAAGCAATCATGCATTAAAAAAGCAAAACTCACAGTACATTCTGTGCCTTATGTAATGTTTTACTAGAATGGTTTCGTAAGTGATATTTCCCGGAAGAATATTTGCCCTTTCCCCTCACAAATACTATCTAACAAAGGGAAAGAAATTACCTTTAAATTGATTCAAAGAGTAGATCCAGATAAGTGCTCTCTCAAAATATTTATGAATGATATCAACACCAACTGTTCTTTTTGTTTACAGAAACCTTAAATCTCTGTATATTCATTTTGGAATTGTTCTCACACAGTGACGTTTTGGTGTGACATTCCTGATTTTATCAAGTGTTATGTGAATCCCAATTTACATATCAAAATGTTTTTGGTTTTCATAAATGCGCAAGGAAAGATTATGCTTATTTTTCTGTTAGTTAAATATCACAATCATAAATGTATATTGAATTCTCTAAAAACTTGAAAGCAATGTATTTTTTTGAGGACTTGGCCCTCAATCTGGACAGTTTGTTGTATTGTTATGTTATGACAATGATGAAAATAGTTGTTATTGTTTTCTAAGCATTTACTAGTCATGTTTTATATATATATATATATATATATATATATATATATATATATATATATATATATATATATATAATTAGTATCTCACAAAAGTGAGTACACCCCTCATATTTTTGTAAATATTTGATCATAACTTTTCATGTGACAAGACTGAAGAAATTACACTTTGCTACAATGTAAAGTAGTGAGTGTACAGCTTGTGTAACAGAGTAAATTTGCTGTCCCCTCAAAATAACTCAACACACAGCCATTAATGTCTAAATCGCTGGCAACAAAAGTGAGTATACCCCTAAGTGAAAAAATCAAAATTGGGCCCAAAATGTTTTGTGGCCACCATTATTTTCCAGCACTGCCTTAACCATATATATATATTAATTATGTGCACATCTTGTCTACATAAATATACTTTGGAAAGCAGTGAAGTCAACAAGAAAGTGTTAAAAGCAGTCTTGTCAATATTGAAACACAGCTGAGCGATTTTCTTTGGTGCAATATAAAATAGCCAATTTATTCATTTATTTATGTATGTAATAATTATTACACAAGAAGTACCACGGATAATAATTCATGCGACATGGCATATATACAGTGCCCTCCACTAATATTGGCACACTTGGTAAATATGATCAAAGAAGGCTGTGAAAAATTGTCTTTATTGTTTAACCTTTTGATCTTTTGTTCAAATAATTCAGAAAAATACTCTGCTCTTATGGATATCAAACCATTGCAAACAAAACACAGGTTTATCCAAAACAACACATCTTTGTTAAATATAGGTGTGCAATAATTATTGGTATCTTTTTAGTCAATACTATGTACTACCTCCCTTTGCCAAGATAACAGCTCATCCCACAAGTTTTCTATGGGTTTCAAGTCGGGGGACAGGGATGGCCATGGCAGGACCTTGATTTTGTGGTCAGTAAAGCATTTTTGTGTTGATTTTGATGTACGTTTTGGATAATTGTCCTGCTGGAAGATCCAACCACAGCCCATTTTAAGCTTTCTGGCAGAGTCAGGTTTTCCATGATGCCATGTTTACTAAAATGTCCAGGTTCTCTGGCAGAAAAACAGCCCCAAAACATTAAAGAGCCACCACCATATTTAACCATGGGCATGAGATATTTTCCATATGGCTACCTCTGTGTGTGCACCAAAACCATCTCTGGTGTTTATTGCCGAAAAGCTCTATTTTGGTTTCATCTGACCATAAAACCTGATCCCATTTGAAGTTCCAGTAGTGTGTGGCAAACTGAAGAAACTTGAGTTTGGATGAGAGTAGAGGATTGTTTCTTGAAACCCTTCCAAACAACTAGTGTTGATGTAGGTGACTTCGGATTGTAGTTTTGGAGATTTTCTGACCCCAAGATACAGCTAACTTCTGCAGTTCTCCAGCTATGATCCTTGGAGATTTTTTGGCGACTTGAACTGTCCTCTTCACAGTGCGTTGAGACGATATAGACACATGTCCAATTCCAGGTTGATTCATAACATTTCCAGTTGACTGGAACCTCTGAATTATTGCCCTGATGTTGGAAATGGGCATTTTCAATACTTGTGCTATTTTCTTATAGCCACTTCTCATTTTGTGAAGCTCAGCAACCTTTTTCCACACATCACAGCTACAGTATATTCCTTGGTCTTACCCCACTTTTGTGTATGACTAAGGGAATTTTGCAGGAACTCATGATTGAACAATTTCCTGTTCCTAGGTACCCAAACAACTAAACAAAATGTAAAATATCAATACTTCAAATATATTTCTCATATCAATTCATAGTGGTGCCAATAATTGTTGCATACCTATAATTAACAAAGATTTTTTATTTTTTTTGGATAAACCTGTGAGGTGTTTGCAATTGTTTGATATCCATGAGCGCAGAGTATTTTTGTGAATGTTTTAAACAAAAGATCGAAAGGTTAAACAATGAAGACAAATTTTCCACTGCGTTCTTTGCTCATATTTACCAAGGGTGATGTAATGGATTGGGACTGGAAGTGGATGCAGATTAAAGTCTTTATTGAACGTGTACCTCAAATAAGCAAAGAAAACACAGTCTTCACCGGAAAATGAGAAACTGAAATCATGGCATAAAACAAGGTCATATCATGAATCAAGGCATGGAAACAAACGAGATCACCTACAGTATACAAACAATACTGAACAAAGTGCTCAGTAACCGAGGGGTTTAAATAGTAAACATAATCACAACCAAAACATGGACACATGGGGCAAATTAAAGACACTTAAACTAAATGCTCAAGCAGGAAGCAAACCAAAACAAAGTCACATGACTTGTCAGGAGGCATGCCACAGTGCCATTTGCTGGCCATGGTGTAACAGAACCCCCCTCCAAAAGGTGCTCCTCCGGCAGCACCAAGAACCCCCCTCCAACAGGGGTCCTGGGCCCCTGTGCGAGCTGTCTCTCGCTGCCATGGGAAAAGGAGGCAGCGTCCGTCGGTCATAGCAACACCCCCACCAGGGCTGAAAGTCAGGGCACCACCGACGGCGGCATTGAACCGCTAGACACCACCCCCGGAAGCAAGAGAACGATGGGTGCCATCCTCGACAGGGCTGGAGCTCAGGACAGCCTCCTCGGGCAGGGCTGGGCAGGGCAGCGGGACAGCTTCCTCGGCTGTGCAGGGCAGCGGTAGACCTCCTCCACTGGGCTGGACAGCAGGACAGCTTCCTCGGCTGTGCAGGGCAGCGGGTAGACCTCCTCAGCTGGACTGGACAGTAGGTCGTTGCCCCCTCCCAAAAAAAAGTTCTGAGCCAGCCTTCACCTCCAGAATGGGCAGCATGGTGAAATTCCCCTGCAGTGGGAAGCTCCAGGAGTTTGAGTAGCTTTGCTGGCTGCATGGTGTTGTATAGCTTCCCTGCAGTGGGAAGCCCCAGGAGTTTGGGTAGCTTGGCTGGCTGTGTGGCATGACATAGCTCTCCGGCAGCGTGAGCATGGGAAATTGCGTGGATAGTGGCGTGGCGCATGGACCGGCTTGCTACAGCTGCTCTCGTTGTGTTATCTAAATGGTAAATGTGCACTTATATAGCGCTTTTTATCCAAAGCGCTTTACACTGAGTCTCATTCACCCATTCACCCATTCACCCATTCACACACACCAATGGTAGCAGAGCTGCCATGCAAGGTGCTAGCTTGCCATCGGGAGCAACTTGGGGTTCAGTGTCTTGCCCAAGGACACTTCGGCATGTGGAGTCACCCGGGCATTGAACCGCCAACCCTATGATTAGTGGACAACCCACTCTACCAACTGCGCCACAGCCGCCCATGATCATCTGGTGATCAATCCGCGCCAGTGACTCGTCGATACACCTACTCCTCTCCCAGAACACTTGGCCCAACTCAGTGCTCATCTTTGATCAGCTTCTTCCACTTGTGAGGCTCAGTATTCTGTAACGGATCGGGACTGGAGGCAGATGCAGGTGCAGATCAAAGTCTTTATTGTACACGTACCTCAAATAAGCATGTAGTCTTCACCTCAAAAAATGTAGTCTTCACCAGAAAACAAGAAACTGAAATCATGGCATACAACAAGTTTATGACTCAAGGCATGGAAACAAACAACATCACCTATACAAACAATAATCATGAGCAAAGTGCTCAGTAACCGAGGGGTTTAAATAGTAAACATAATCACAACCAAAACATGGACACCTGTGGCAAATTAAAGACACTTAAACTAAATGCTCAAACAGGAAGCATGCGAACCAAAACAAAGTCACATGACTCGTCAGGAGCCGTGCCACGGTGCCATCTGCTGGCCGTGGTGTAACTGGTGCCAATATTAGTGGAGCTCACTGTAACAGCATAATTAGCAAGAAAAACTGTAGACAAATTTGCACTTACAATAATTAGCTATTTTATCATGTACACATCCTCTGTAGGAATAAAATTCCTCACTGTAGTCAATCTGTTAATATTTATTTTGTCAGCTCCCTGCACCTTCTCCATAAAGAGAACAGCTTCAACACTGATCCCCAGATTTAACTTGGCTATAATTCATAACACTGAAATATTTGTGCGTGTAGCGCTTATGTGAGTGTATCAGGTGGAATAGGATTGCTGGTTTGAGCTAACATCATTTTGTGATCAGAAACTGACCCTGATGAAGGAAGCTGATTAACACAAATTGTACATGAACAAAAACCCATAGATTCCTAACTGTGTACCTACAACGCAGACATGTGTCTAATAAAGTGACCAGCAAGTGTACTATTAAATATTTATGATTAAATCCTGAATTATGAACACATGAAAGGTTTTAGAAAAGTGAGGAAACCTTACCACCCCGTCCATGGTGTACCCCGCCTTGTACCCCATGCTCCCTGGGATAGGCTTCAGGTTTGCGACCCAGTAGGATAAGCGGATAGAATATGGATTGATGAAGGAAACCTTAAAACTTCCTTGTGGCATATTTCAAATGCAAACACAATACATACAAACATTCCTCTGTCTAAACATAATTATTTAAATTTAACACCCCATTTCTGTAACATCACTACTCATAATGGGGGCACACGGAAGTGTTAACAAACTCAAAGCAAAAATACCCTTCATGTTTCTTTACTATAAACACTGGCCAACAATTCTGGGGATTTGAAGCTGTTTCTCTGTTAAGGCTTACCAGATTTGGGGTTAAACGTAAATATTTATTTAAATAGAGTCATTTATCCTGGTCAGGGTCATGTTGATTCTGTATCTATATAACACTAGGCAGTGCACCATTCTCTCAACACTTTCACACATAAAAGGCAATTTAAAGTAGTGGTATACTTTTGGGGAAGTTGGTGGAAACCAAATAACATATACCTACAATACATATAAATAAATGAATAATTTTTTGTTTTTTGGTTTGAAGAAAGTAAGCAACTGAGGAGGCAAGAGATGAACATTTTAAGATTTCATTTAGAAAGTTGTGCGTGTTGGATTTCTAAATGCTGTCATTCATGTCATTAAGTTTATGTCCATTGCTGTTGAAGTATCCTCATCAAACAAACCACAGCTAACTAGCTATTTTATTGGGAATTCCATACATGCCTTCATGTAGCACCAGCATCACTAAAGTCCTCCACCAAGAAAACTGAATGCTCCAGAGTACTGATGCATGAGCACAAAAACAATAGTATACATACTGTTCAGTTTGTGGAAATATAAGTACATTTTCACATCAGTTACAGGTTTTATAAATCCAAACATGTATGTATGTTACTTTTTAATGTAAAATCAAATCAAATCCATGGAATTTAAGATCAAATTTTTATAGTTTAAAAAAAAATAAACAAAGGCCTTGATTTCTAACAACATTGTTTAAAAAAGTGTTTAAGTTGCCTCTTTTTATGGTAAAACACTAACCTCAAAATTTGAATAAGTCATTTCAAGCAACCTTAATTCTATTTTGTCTCTATTAAGTAAAGCTGGTTTTATATTCAATTTAATTATAGAATACAGTCAGTGCAGATTTTTATGATTGTGGAAAAGAACTATCACATTTTTTATGCCAACACTCTGAACATAATCTTCACTGTGTAAGGATAAAGCAAAAGAAATATACTTCACTCCTTTGTTGAAAATATTTGTTATTTCTTTTCCTGAGAGTTGGGGCCAGTCTTACATTCCTCCAGATGTACAGATGTGATGTTGCTGTGGGTGCGGTAGAATACCAGGTCTCTGCAAACACTCTTATCCATCGCCTCAGATCTGTTATGAAAATATCATTCACTTTTCAAACATTTACCGCCTTTGAAATTTGCCTTTGATACTGTAGAACTTTCCTCTCCTCAATTTTCTCCCCAGTTCATTCCATCTCATAGCCAATATGATGTCCATAATGTGAAATAGTATGCATAGAATAAACATCTAACAATGTACCAACTATGTAAAAATAGTGTACATATACTTTTTGGTTATATATGTACAGTATATATACATTAAAACAGATTTAAACTTACATTTGTATTTGTAACTGCTGCTGAGTACTGGCCCAGGAGAGTGCACTGAGGGCAGGCTCCCATGCTCCCGCTGTGAGGTTCTTCAAAAGATTTGATCGATCAAATAATTAATGTCTATGAACGATGGACTTTGAAAACAATCAAGTGAAACATAATAAGCACTGTGGCACTGACTGAGTTGTCATTCCTAACCAGAAATGGAGCACCATAATTGGCAAAAATTCCTGACTTACTATAGGTTGCACAAGCACTGGGCTAGTGTTGTTTGAAAACCCTTGAGCTTGTTGAAAACAACCAGGAGATCCAAAACCTATTGGTGGAGAAGAGATCAGCACACCAGATGCACCTGGCTAAGTGGAAGAACTCAAGTGGCTTCAAGATTTTGGAGCGTAACTGCAGGGATTTGTGCTCATTTAGCTGCAAGAGCATTAGTGAGGTCTAACAGAGGCCTGTGGGTTTTGTGCCACAATAGACTGGAAATTTCAGCTACCCTTGATTCCCTCTATATTAACTAGATCTTCAGTCTGAGGTGAAGAGAAGCAGCCCTATAGCATAGCCATTCACCGTGGCTGCGGTGTTCTTTTGGTGATAAGCTGTCTTGTTTTTGCTCCAAACATATCTTTTAGAATTAGTCCCAAGATGTTCTACCTTGGTCTCATACGACAACACATTTTGCCACATGGTTTGGTGATTTAGGTGTTTTAAGGTGGGAAAGGGCTTCTGTCGAACCACACAACCCTATAGCCCAAACATATTAAGAATAAGAGAGATTGTTGTCACATACAGGGAATGACCAGAACTTCCTGCCAAATATTCCTGCAGCTCCTTTAATGCTGCTGTAGGTCTCTTGGCAACTTCCCTGATAAGTTTTCCTCTTGTTCTCTTAAATTTTGGAAGGACGTCCTGTTCTTGGTAATGTCACTGTGATTAATTCTGAATATAGTCACACAAACCATTATAAAAGGGTGTGCACACTTATATAGTCAGTTTATTGTACGTTTTTTCTTTTTCATTTCCCCCCTAAAACCTTTCTATTTGTTTTTCACTTGAATTTTGTCAGCTTCTATATCACATTCAGAGTGACAAATGATCTAAAATTATCAATCTTGGGTTCATCACAAAAACCTGTATTTTTAACAGGAGTTTTAATTGAGAAATTTCTGTGGCTATTTTCAGATGTTCCATCTGGCACTACATTATTTTAACATTATATCTATGTAGACATTCCTACCTCCATATCATTTAAATGCCCAGAATTGTACTATTATGAAATATAGCCTGGCCGATCCTAGTTAGTGTGCGTGGGATGTCCACTCTACAAAACTTTCTCCTTTTGGCCCCTGAAATGCTCCTGCTACCTTTCAAAGGCTAATGAACTTTGTACTCTTGGATATACCAAATGCAGCTAACATGGCTAATGTTGTTATTTATTCTGACACCATCATCTGCAATTGTTAGCACAGCCGACTATTTGATAGTTCTTTAGTTTTAAATCTAGATAAATGACTATGTGTAGTATGTTTCCTTCCAAACACTTCTGGCCGTAGTAAGTATAAGCCCCTCAATGCCAAGGTACAGGCCATTACTTGATTTCCAGTCCCTAATACAAAATGTGAACTTATAAGGTTCTTAGGTTTCACTGGATATTATCGCTGTGCTAAAGACCTTCTCAAAGCCTCCCAGAAATCTTGCTGCATGAACCCCTGCCATTAGTTTTACAATAGCCACTGACCATGAGGGCTGGTAACACACCATTCACTGAGCTGTATCCTCCTTTGAGAACGCTCACAGAGGCAGCCTTGTGGAAAAGAGTAACATGTGGAAGAATCGAGCAACCGCAGTGAATAATCTTGACCCCCCATAATCTGCAGCAGCCTCAGCTGAGTCTGCCTGTTCTGCATAGGCCTTGTCAGCCACCAGCAAGCATGCAGTCAACATGGACAACCCCGTTAATGATATTTTTCGTGAAGCCAAACCAAGAGAGCCTCTTTTAAACAGATCTGCTTACGGTGTCTGTTCAATAAAACATCCCCTCTGTGACAAACAACAAATTCCTGCTTTGCTTCCAAGGATACTACAGCCACAAAGTAAGCACTCCCATCCAAGACAACATGGCATCTTCATTAGAACAGAAACGTAAATCAGTGTTCAGGCTTTTGTGTAGCTGTTTCACCATTAATTCAACATGTACGACTCTAGAGGATCTGGAGAGATTCTGCAATGAGGAATCATCTCAGATTCCTTACTTTGTGTTCTCCAATCTCATCAAGCATTAGAGACAAAGACTGCCAGAACTTTGTCATTGGCACATCACATTACTAAGTCTGCTGGCCTCAACTTTCATTCAGAAATCTGATATGAACATATATGTCCATATATCAGAGAAAGGTTTTCATATATGTTACATGTATAAATCATATATGATCAAAACATATATAACCAATCTGGATATATGGTGATGGTATGTGTGCCCCCTATATGTCAAAATGATGCCTTAGCCATACACGTATATATATATATATATATATATATATATATATATATATATATATATATATATATATATATATATATACTATATATATATATATATATATATATATATATATATATATAGGACTGGCATCCTGGTCTCCCGGGCCCTGAGGAAGGAGTAAGCGGTAGAAGTTGGATGGATGGATGGACATGTATATATATATATATATATATATATATATATAAATATATACAGTGGTGTGAAAAAGTGTTTGCCCCCTTCCTCATTTCCTGTTCCTTTGCATGTTTGTCACACTTAAGTGTTTCGGAACATCAAACCAATTTAAACAATAGTCAAGGACAACACAAGTAAACACAAAATGCAATTTGTAAATGAAGGTGTTTATTATTAAAGGGGGGAAAAAAATTCAAACCATCATGGCCCTGTGTGAAAAAGTGATTGCCCCTCAAACCTAATAACTGGTTGGGCCACCCTTAGCAGCAACAACTGCAACCAAGCGTTTGCGATGACATGCAATGAGGCTTTTACAGCGTCCTGGAGGAATTTTGGCCCACTCATCTTTGCAGAATTGTCCTAATTCAGTTACATTAGAGGTTTTTCGAAGCATGAACGGCCTTTTTAAGGTCATACCACAACATCTCAATAGGATTCAGGTCAGGACTTTGGCTAGGCCACTCCAAAGTCTTCATTTTGTTTTTATATTGTTTTACACTGTATATATATATGGTCATTTTTGCAATTATGTTTTAATCAGCTGGTTACAATGTAATTTATATTTGATTTAGACAATTCATTCCATCCAGGATTTCACAATTGTAGAAATAAACATAAAATCAAGGAAATGCTACAATATTCAGAGGAGCTTAAAATTTTTAAAAATTACCACAGACTTTCCGCAGATTTTGGCCAAGACGTGTCATGTGACATCATCACAACATACATTCAATACAGCTAAAAGGTTTCATTTACCAACAAACATCACTGTGAAAGACAATTTCTCCAATTCAAGTAGTTTTCCACAAAAAAAAGGCAAACAAAGCTCTGCACATTGTATCACAAATTTTGAAAAAGCTGCAGCGAAATCAAGCTTTTTGGCCTCAACAATCACAAACACACACACAGGGAAGAGATATACTTCATTCGCAGTGTATACTTTGCGCATTAAATTTAACAGCAAAATTATACCACAGCATTAACAGATCTTTTATTACATGAAAGACAACTTTTATGGTGTCATAATAATGAATTCCATACAGCAATCAATAATTTGACGCAAAATAACTTAGGCAAAGTAGAGCTATAGGGCAAGAGGTTACAAATGGCAAACCAAAAATGTTACCTAGACATACCAACCTGAGCAGATACAGTATACATATTTTTAATGGGACAAGGACCATATCAATTAATGTGGAAAAGAAGGTGATATATGAAACCACACATGGCAGTCATTAATAAAATACAATATCGCAAGGTAAAAAATTTAATACAATAAGCAGTTAAGAACAATCGTATAGGCCAATAAATACTAACAATGGATTTGTGCTCATTTAGCTGCAAGAGCATTAGTGAGGTCTAACAGAGGCCTGTGGGTTTTGTGCCACAATAGACTGGAAATTTCAGCTACCCTTGATTCCCTCTATATTAACTAGATCTTCAGTCTGAGGTGAAGAGAAGCAGCCCTATAGCATTGCCATTCACCGTGGCTGCGGTGTTCTTTTGGTGATAAGCTGTCTTGTATTTTTCGTGAAGCCAAACCAAGAGATGGCCTCTTTTAAACAGATCTGCTTACGGTGTCTGTTCAATAAAACATCCCCTCTGTGACAAACAACAAATTCCTGCTTTGCTTCCAAGGATACTACAGCCACAAAGTAAGCACTCCCATCCAAGACAACATGGCATCTTCATTAGAACAGAAACGTAAATCAGTGTTCAGGCTTTTGTGTAGCTGTTTCACCATTAATTCAACATGTATGACTCTAGAGGATCTGGAGAGATTCTGCAATGAGGAATCATCTCAGATTCCTTACTTTGTGTTCTCCAATCTCATCAAGCATTAGAGACAAAGACTGCCAGAACTTTGTCATTGGCACATCACATTACTAAGTCTGCTGGCCTCAACTTTCATTCAGAAATCTGATATGAACATATATGTCCATATATCAGAGAAAGGTTTTCATATATGTTACATGTATAAATCATATATGATCAATCCAATATGACCTGTATCCTCCTTTGAGAAATTTGTCTCTGATAGCTTATCATTGTATTATACACAAAGAAGTTTTGTGTGGAAAGGTGCTGGGGATGGATAATATAATGACCACAGTAATGAAAACGGCGAACTTCATTCGGGCCTGAATCACCGCCAGTTCCAGCTGTTCTTGCAGGAGATGGACTCGGAGCACGGAGACCTGCCCTACCGTACAGAAGTGCGGTTCGCAGAGTAGGAGCAAAATCCTCAAACGATTTTCTGAGCTTAGGGAAGACATTGCTGTTTTCATGCAGAGTAAAGGAAAACCCTTGTCTGAACTGTCAGATCCAAACTGGCTGTGTGATTTTGGTATCCTATGTGACATAATTGAGCATCTCGCCCAACTGAATTGTTGTTTACAGGTTTATGTGTTTAGGCAGACAAATGTTTACTCCTGCAAGGCTGTGTGCAGCCATTTATTTTTGTAAAATGCTACATCTGTCACACATGTTCTTAGCAGCTGGTTGGTTGTATGCTATTCTGACCCTCTCAACTGTGTTAAAAATGTTTTAAAAAAAATTAATGTTATAATTTGTGTTTTGATCATATTTTTCGTTATTTACTTGAATAGTTTGATCGTTGATCAATGGAGTAATGTGGGTTTCTTAACCTGAACATTTAAAGGATTATTGTTATAGTAACAGCAACAAGCTATGCAAATGCATATGTAATATTTGTAACTTCAATAAATAATAAATACAGAAAGTTATTTAACAATATGTTACGGAGTAGTTACATTTATTATACATTATATTTGGTTACATTTATACAGTTTTACAGTTACATCTGGCCCTTTGAGGGCAACCATTATGCTGATGTGGCCCTCGGTGAAAATGAGTTTGACACCCCTGCTAGACTAATGCTGCTGCTCAGTGGGCGTGACCGCGGCGAGTTCCAGCTGCAGTGACGTCACGTGCATACCCTCTTTACTGCGGTTAAACTAGAAGCTCTTCCTGAACGCGCGGTTCATAACCGCACATATAAATTTCATGGGCGCGGCTTTTACACACTTAGCGGTAACAGCACCGAAAGCGGAAAACGAGCTTCCGCGAGCGAGCACAACAAAACCAAATGAACAAGGATCATTTTAAATAAATAACAAAACCAAATGAACAATGATCATTAAAAAAAACCTATATACATACATATATATATATATATATATATATATATATATATATATATATATATATATATATATATATATATATATATATATATATATATATATATATATATATATATATATATATATATATAATTGTGTGTGTGTGTGTGTGTGTGTAATTATTTACATTATAAAATGGTCGATAAAACATTAAGCTGAATAAAAATACATTGACAAAAACATATTTTTTAAAACTATGGTTATTGTTGTTGCTCCTGCTGTTATTGTTATTATAAATCTAAGCATAAATCCATTTTTAAAACGTGTAAATGATTCATTCACACACAGGAAATCTGACACTAAAATATTAATATTTTATTTCATCTTAAGGTTGTAGTAAAAGGATCATTTCAACTTGGTAAACAATCAAACCCACTCAGAACAGTTCATACAGACTTACTCTATGCTCACAGTAATGAGCATTTAAGTTTTACTGTAGAATTTTAAAGTAATTGCTCTTCAAATTAATTGGATCTGTTAATATGTTTGAATCAGGAGGCACTTTTAAATCAGGAGGCACTATAAAATGGACATTTGAAATAGGTAGACAATCAGCCCAAGTCAGATCCCTTTATATGAACTCTGCTCAATTTAATTAATTTTACTGTAATTGCTATTCAGCCATTGGATCTGTCAGGATAATTGCACCAGGAGACACTTTTTAATCCATTATAAAATGGACATTTCAAATTCAAACCCACTGAATCAGTTCATAGTGACTTACTCGATGTTCCAAATAAAGATCAATTAATTTAATGTAGAATTCTGGAGAAATATGACATTATTTCACCTCAGAGGTCTATACAGACATCAGCTCTAATAAGTAGAAAAAAATTAATGGCCAGTATGTGCACACTTCATGTGAAATGAATCCAGAGTCAGCAGAATGCTCACACATGCTGGCATGTGTCTCCATTTTAGAGACATGCATGGGTTTTTATACATATTTCTATTTAGCTGTGTGTGTGTGTGTGTGTGTGTGTGTGTGTGTGTGTGTGTATGTGTGTATGTGTGTATACACAGTATGTACACAGTTCTGTGCAAAAATTTTGTACTATGTACGAAAGATGCTTGCCATGAAGGGGTTGGATAATTTTGAAACTGGAGAAATCATTATAAGTTGCATTTTCAGTTGATTTTGGGGAAACCACTTGAAGCATTTGTTGTGTTGAACTATACTGCTCAAAAAAAGTAAAGGGAACACTTAAACAGCACAATGTAACTCCAAGTGTTGTTCCCTTTATTTTTTTAGCAGTATATTTCAATTGCTTTTGTTTGATTTGTTCATTGCGAACAGCTGAAAGTCTATACATTTTGACAATAAATCTGATTTGCAATGGGGATTGAATAATTTTCATTGCAACTGTATGTAAATATGGTATATATTTTGTATAAGTGAAATTCTTATATGCAATATATTATATGCATTGGAAATTCATATATGTACATATATCACATTTCCGTATGGGACTGAAGGATTCATTTATGATGTGTGATTTTCTTTCTCAGTGACAGCATGCACTGAAAAAAACAAAAAACAAAAACGATTCATAGATCAACATATTTAAAGTAATGGCATAATTTTCATTTAAGTAAAATATGTTGCATTTACATATTGATGTATGTAATGTGCATGTTACTACAATCAAATAAGTTCATAAATGCAAGTATTTCAATTTAATGAGTTCAACATACACCTGCCATTATTGACCTGTTTACTTTTTGTTAATTAATTCTGCAATTAATTTAAATACGTTGATCCATTAATTATTTGGTTTTTTTCCGTAAGATTGTACAGATGTTCAACATCACTTCAAAGGACACAAAACAATTAAAATGAAAGAATAAGGTAAAACAAAGTATTTATCCAAACACTCATTTGGAAGGTAAATGTTTTTATTGCAACACTGTCATGAGTTTTGGAAGAGATTACCTTGATTGCAGTTGTTCAGATTAAATGAACTGTATCTGTAAGAAAGTGAAACAAAAAATATTTTGTTAGGTCGGAAAAGGGAGCACACAAATACAGCGGTTGACCTTTAGATCCCTTTCTCCCTTATGTTCCTCTACAATTATGTTAATTTCTTCAAAGTAATTGTTTAAAATGTTGTGATGTTTGTTCTGTAAAACCCCAGGGGTATGTAACTTTAGTCAAAAAGAATAACAAACTATTTTCTTTCACAAAAAGCCACTTTGTGGACTGTTTTGTGCATAAATAAAGTCTGTATTAATTAATCACAATATGTATTCGTTATTATTTAAAAAAAAAACTATATTAAACAATGGTGTTTACATGTTTCAACTGGGAATTTAAACATCAGGTTAAAATCAGTTGTTTCAGCTTACAGCTCTCGTCAAAATGCCTCTTCTCACGATAACTCGTTTGGCTCTTCATCCAGGAAGATCTGTCTTCTGGTTTCCCGGCATGTATGGCGCTGAAGTCACAGGTGTTCTGGAGGTGATAGGCAAAATGTTTCCTTTCAGGACGATCCCAGATCCTGCTGTCCACTTCTACACAACACCACGTTTCTCTGTGCATGTTCAGCTCGTGTAGTTGCTCCTGTTTCACCTTCGCCATTTTTCAGTCAGTGCAAACCCAATGCAAAACCTGTATAGTGACTGCGTGCTTGAGGATTTCCAGTTGCCTTGACAATGGTAACCCGAGACTCGGCGTCCCTAGCAACACTCAAACAAATCAATTCATTTGAATTGCAAAAAGGCCAAGGGTTCAGCTGGTTAGCAGTGTTTACTTTCTTCCCTGATGAGTGAAGATCAAAACTTCTGTTACTAAAGCATTGGAAGTCGAACTTCTTGATAAAAATAACGCGACTTCATTCAAGTAGTGGTTGTGGCCAGCATGAAACAGGAAGCTGACATAATTTGACTAATTATCTTGACTAATATATTACACCTGTTAATGATAGGCTACATAACATAGACTGCTGTAACAAAATAAGCATAAAGTTCAAATCAAGGACATATGTTATAATTTAATCATTTTCAGCCTAGTTCGGTAGTTTAACTAATCTATCAACATGGTTCAGGTTAATTGGGATTGTCTTAAAATACTTGTGACGAGATTATAATAAATGATATGGACCTTATGATATGAATTGTTATTGTATAATGGATGCATAAAACACCCCACAGCCCTTCCTGGATTTTATGTGCATTAAATGTTGTTTTTATAAAACATACTACAGTGAGGGAAAAAAGTATTTGATCCCCTGCTGATTTTGTACGTTTGCCCACTAACAAAGAAATTATCCATCTATAATTTTAATGGTAAATTTATTTGAACAGTGAGAGACAGAATAACCACAAAAAATCCAGAAAAACGCATGTAAAAAATGTTAGGAATTGATTTGCATTTTAATGAGGGAAATATGTATTTCACCCCTCTGCAAAACATGACTTAGTACTTGGTAATGACTTAGTAATTACTTTTAATTTTCAATGCCCTGGCTGAGGGAAGGAGGTTCTCACCCAAGATTTGACGGTACATGGCCCCGTCCATCGTCCCTTTGATGCGGTGAAGTTGTCCTGTCCCCTTAGCAGAAAGACACCCCCAAAGCATAATGTTTCCACCTCCATGTTTGACGGTGGGGATGGTGGTTCTTGAAACAGGATTTCTCCTTCTCCCAGCCAACCAAGTTAAGTTGATGCCAAAGAGCTCCAGTTTGGTCTCATCTGACCACCAGAGGACAACTGGGTGAAAAGTTTGTGGTCAGATGAGACCAAAATGGAGCTCTTTGGCATCAACTTAACTCGCCGTGTTTGGAGGAGGAGGAATGCTGCCTATGAATGGCAATGTGGTGGGAATTCACTTTAAGACAGAGAAGCACAGTTTTTTCTCCATAAAATAATTTATTTATTGCAATACTCATGGCCAGGGGATCATCTCCATCAGCATGTAGAAAAAAACAAAGATCTTTTCTAGTCTCATGTAACTGGTTATTACAGGCAAAAAAAAATATTTGGTTAAAAAGACAAATTAAGCAAATTATGCCATAGTGATGAACACATTCCACCTGCACTGTTGCCATGAGGTCATTGGCTACTTTTTCTAATTTCTCTCACATTCCTACATACACACACCTGTTCCCATCTTCTGAACAGCACAGGTTGTTACCAATAAGTTCTCTCTGTCCAGGCAATGTTCTGCTAAAAGAAAGTTTCTAACATTTCTTCTGCTAGGTCCTGCTGTTTATTATTAATTTGAAGTCATGTTATTGAAATTTTATTTATTAATGCCAGGAATAAGTATGCTACAAATAAATAACATTTTAAAATGCCACTGAAGTGAAAAGTAAAGGCCAAATTTAACCAAAAGCCTTTTTTTGTCACAACAAAAGGATAAGCCATGTTTTTTTAAGATTATGATTTTATTTCATCTGTTAATATTTCAGAAATGTACAGTGTTGGGCAAGAAACCTTTGACAAGTTTGATACAAATTTAAAAACCGTCCCAATGTATCTGAATTCACCCTAATAAAAGGAGAGGCAGGAGACAACATAGTTATTATATTTAAGATACTTCAGAAACAACAAAGTTGGACTAAAATGTGAAATTAGAATAATCCGTCAGTGCACATGACCCATATAGTGTGCAAATACTAAATCAAATGGACATACTACCTATAGTTCGGGTTAAATAGGATTAACCTTTGGCTTCCAGACTTGACATGGTGATGTGTCCAGGTTATCAAAGTGAAGATAAGAGCACACTAAGATCGGATTTGTAGCTTGGTGCAAACTGAGTGGCCACAGTGACATAACTATAATAGTAGTTGCTTTATACTTCCTTATCTATCTATCTATCTATCTATCTATCTATTATCTATCACACACTCACACACACACACACACACACACACACACACACACACACACACAATATATATATATATATATATATATATATATATATATATAGTACTAATTATATATATATATATATATATATATATATATATATATATATATATATATATATATATATATATATATATATAAATATATATATTATTAGTACTATATGTAGTGGTTTATCTCTCCAAATTGTTTCTCAAACTATTTTTAAAGATAAAGAGATCGGCTGTTCTTTTTGTGAGTCATCTCCAGAAATCATCTTTTACTTATTTCGGATCTACTTTGGATCTGTTGCAGCCCTTATGTTACTGCAAACAACATCATCTTTGTAGGTGAAGGTTATGATCTTTGTGAGCATGGCTAGTAAAGAAGTGTCTTTATGGTCGTCGGGGAATGAGTGCTCTTTTCATTTTCTTGTTGTCTAATGCAGGTCTTTTTTATAATAAATGAAACTAAGCAGTATCTGTAAACTATTTTGATATGAAAGCTGTCAAAACATTCAACAATTTGTTATTCATTTGTTATTTCCTTGCTGAAAACAACAGAAACCACTGCAGAAATTCTAATGGTTTCTACTACAAATACCACCACAGACCATCAGCTAACCATTAACATTATAGGTCTTATTATAGGTTCCTTATAAGTATCCACTAGACATAACATTCCAAAAATAGGAGGCAACAAATTACCAGCAGACACCCATGGGACCATTACACCTTCCATTAAAACCAAATACAATTCCTATTAAAATCATTACAAATTTTATTATATTAGGTTTTTATTGTATTTTTCAGCAGGGTTGTGTAAGGTTGTGCTTATCTGATGCCTATTGTAAGTGAATCCCCTGGCTGTATGTCTTTTTAATTATAATATTCACCATCGTAATATTCATCATCTTCATCAAAAGAATAAAGCTAGCTAACCGCAACAGCGACAAAAATGTTCACCCCTATTTTCTGCCCGTTGTCCGCCATTTTGTGGTTTTACAGTAATTAGACAGCCATTTTAGGATCCCGCCCAGTTCTGTGACGTCATCGCGGTAAACCAATGAAAAAAAACCCAGTGAGATTGAATGGCCATCTTTGTGGGCGTGACAAATGAATAGGATGATCGGGAAATACACCACGCCACCTCCCGTCATCACATGCAGTAACTCCGCGCTGTTTCAAAGCCGGTTTCAGAGTCAGACTGAGGAATAAAGCGGGGCTCATGGCTTTATTTGTGCTCAGTTTTGAGATAGAACCCAGCCATTTACATAGACGCTGCCGGATGAACTGAAGTCCTGGATGGTAAAGAAAGCAGTGGTGAAAACATCATCATGGTAGCCGGCGAGATGTTTCAGGAACCAGTGAGGCATGGAGACACACCTGCCGCAGACGGAGACAGGAGCACGGAGCAGTACATTATTGTAACGGAGTGCGCAGTGAAAGTAGCCGTGGGGGAAGTGAAGGAACCGGAGAGGGAGCTTTCACCCGCGGAGAACCACGCAATGCTTCCCGGAGAGGAGCAGAAACCTCTCCAGACCCGGCTGTACCGCAGGCGTTTCGCAGTGCTCGCCATCTTCAGCCTGTACTCTCTGCTCAATGCGTTTCAGTGGATCCAGTACAGCATCATCAGCAACATCTTTGCGCACTTCTACGACGTGACGAACGTGATGATAGACTGGCTGTCGGTGGTGTACATGTTGGCGTACATACCGCTCATCTTCCCCGCTACCTGGCTGCTGGACCGCAAGGGGCTGCGTGTTACGGCGCTAATCGGGGCCGGACTCAACTGCGCAGGCGCGTGGATGAAGTGCGCGAGCGCCGGGCCCGGGCTGTTCTGGGTCACCATGGCAGCGCAGGTCGTGTGCTCTGTGGCTCAGGTTTTCATTCTCGGCCTGCCGTCCAGAATCGCTTCAGTGTGGTTCGGCCCGAGAGAGGTGTCCACTGCCTGTGCTACAGCCGTGCTTGGAAACCAGGTGTGTGTGGGTTTTTTTTTTTTTACTCCCCATGGTAATTCATATGATCCTGATGTACAGTGCACTTTCTTCAGGAACCCACCTTTCTGTCAAGTAAAATAAGTTCCAACAAGTTCCCCTTCAGCAAATCCTGCTTTAAAAAAAACCCCAATAGAAACCATCATAGAATTTGTAATGGTTATAATGTGAATTTTATTGGTTTTAATGGAAGCTGTAATGGTCCCATGGGTCTCTCCTGGTAATCTGTTGCCTCCTATTGGTGTTATCTCTAGTGGATACAAACAATAGAACACCTTTGACATTTGGTAATGGTTAACTGCTGATGGTTTGTAATGTTATTTATAGTGGAAACCATTAAAATTTCTGTGATGGTGTCTAGTTTTTTTTTTTTTTTTTTAAATCCAATTCAGTTGTATTTGTATAGCGCTTTTCACAATTGACATTGTCACAGCAGCTTTACAGAAATATATAAATGTTATAATAAAAAATATAAAGTAAATACAAATGAGGAAATTCATCCTCATTTGTGTAACAATGGATAGTTTAGTTGTAAAATAAATAAATAAATAAATAAATAAACCCTTTCTATAACTGTGTGCTACACGATAAAACAAACATGCAGCTGTGTAATCAGGAGATTCACCACACAGTCTCAACATGAAGTCTATCCTGCTGAACTCATGCGCTGTCCACTGATGGAGACCCAAGCACGTAAAGACAACGCACCAAAACTGCCCACATCAGTTGCAGTCCAGTGCCACCTCCACAGCTTCCAAGTGTCCCTAGGCTGTCCATATCGGGCCATCCTCAGCAACAGTGACTGGCCTCCAAGCGCGAGAAATCCAGAAGCAGGTCACCGGGCTGGCCCGAGAGCAGAACGGTTCAGGCCTACTGCTACCCCAGGAGCAACACTTATAGAGCGTTGGTATCAGCCAAAGTCTTCGCAGGCGTTTGTCTCTCTTCGTAGAGACAGGTTCTGAGCTGGAGCTGGCACATTCACTGATTACCTCGGGATGGGCATCCCAAGGTAGGAACAGGAAACAAATGGAGAAGGATTAGTGTGGCAACTGTTCATTGAATTTCAGTCAGAGATACTGTAAGCAGGCGCAATTATCGTTTTATCAGAGATGACTGCATAACAAGGTTATGATATGCGTTACGTGAATGCCAGGTTAAAGAAATGTTTTCAATTTTGATTTAAACAGAGTGTTTCTGAAACCTGAACATTTTCAGGAAGGCTATTCCAGAGTTTAGGCGCTAAATGTGAAAAATCTCTACCTTCTTTGATAACCTTGGTATTATCAAAAGTGTGAAGGATTGTAACGTGATAGAAGATTGGTTAAATATAAAGGAGCTTGGCCGTTTATGGCTTTATAGGTTAGTAGTAGTATTTTATAATCGATACAGAGCTTAACAGGTAACCAGTGTAGAGATGATAAAATCAGGGTTATGTGTTCATATTTTCATGATCTGGTAAGAATTCTAGCACTTGCATATTGGACTAACTAATTTTCAAATGACGGGTTGCTGTCTAATATAACACCCAGGTCATTAACTGTAGTGGATGAAGTAACCATACATCCTTCTAAATATAGATTGTATTCGAAGAGCTTTCGTGTACAGATTTTTGTTCCAATTAGCAATATCTCTTTTATCAGACTTTAGTAAAAGAAAATTACCGGTCATCCAGTCTTTAATGTCTTTAACACATTCTGTTAACATGGAAAATTTAGAAAATTCATCTGGTCTTGTAGAAATATATAGCTGAGTATCATCAGCATTACAGTGGAATTAATCCTGTTTTCAAAAAGGAGCATAATTGAGCAGACACAACCTTTTCTAGTATTTTAGACATAAGTGGAAGGTTTGAGATTGGTCTGTAATTTTCTAGTTTCTAGGATTTAGTTGTGGTTTCTTAACAAGAGGCTTAATAACCGGCAGCTTGAATGCTCTCAGGATGTGATCTAGAGATAACGAAGAGTTAATAATATTGAGAAGGGGTTCTCCTACTACTGGAAGCAACTCTTTCATAAAATTAGTGGGTATGGGATCTAGAATACATGTGGTTGATTTTGATGTTTTGTTAAGGTTGATAAACTCTTCCTGTCCAGTAGCGGTAAAGGACTGCAATTGTACTTGGGAGACGATATTGGAGGCTAAAACCTGTGATGCTGCTGTTGGTTGTAAATTTCCAATTAAATTCATCGTGCTTTTCCATTTTCTCAGTGAAGAAATCAATGAAGTCATTACTACTAAACTGTGTTGGAACATGCAGTTCGGGAGAGGTCTAATTATTTACTAATCTAGATAATGTATTGAATAAAAACCTAGGGTTGTTTTGGTTACTTTCTATGAGTTTACCTAGATTCTCTTCCCTAGCAGCTTTTAGAGCCTGTCTGTGGCTAGACATACTGTACTTCCACACAATTCGAAAATCTTCTAGATAAGTCTTTTTCCATTTGCGTCCAAGATTACAAGTTTCTCTCTTGAGAGCATGAATATGACTGTTGTACCATGGTGCAGGGTGTTTCTCTCTAACCTTTTTTTTTTAATTTGATAGAGGCAACATTATCTAGAGTACTAGAGAGGATAGTGCCCATATTGTTAGTCATCATATCAAGTTCAGTCGTATTTATGGTACACAAAAATATAATAATAAGTGTAGCTTGCTGTATATCAGGACAGCTGTATAGTGAGATCTGATCAGCGTTGTACAATCTGTTGTACATGATTAGAACGCAGACAGAAAACAAAAGTGCATCCAGTGAGCTATAGGTTTGGGGGTAAAAACTCCATGTTGATGAAGAGGTCAGATTGCCAGGAAACATTTTATAATCTTTAAGTGTCCAGTTTCCAGTTGTTGAGAACTTAATATTCTAATTATTGACATTGCAATAACAGTAGGTGTAAAAATAAATATATCGCAAAAGTAATTTTATGGTGCATTTGTGGAAAGTGGTGCATTTAGTCCATGTTCTAGGTGTTGGAGAATGTATACAGAGGTTTGTTTGGTTTATTGTTTGTTTCTTTGTTTGGTTGTTTATTTATTTTATATTTTAACCAAGTATAGCTTACAGCATTGCTTAGCATGGTGATTTTGTGTATAAAGTGCAAAATAGGAACCTCCTGAGGTGCAATCCTGATAAAGTGAAAAATTGTTTAAAGTGTGATGTGATGTTCAAACCTCTCTCTCTCTCTCTCTCTCTCTCACTCACACACACACTCTCTCACACTGTCACAGCTGGGTGTAGCCATAGGGTTTCTGCTCCCTCCTGTCCTGGTCCCTTACACCCCAGATGAAGGCAAAGAACAGATGGGCTACAATATCCGCATAATGTTCTATGGGACAGCTGCCATCTCCACCTTGCTCTTCATTTTGACAGTCATTAGTAAGTGTTTTTAATCCATTCAGGCCGATATGTCAAACTGCCATACCAGAGTGAAGAAATCAGATAGTCAACATTGACATGAAGAGACACAGTATTTGAGAGTGATGTAATGCACCAAAGCCTATAATTTTTATGTAAAAATGTAGCAGGCAGTAATTATAAAGTAATGGTCTCGTGTAGAGATTTTTCACTTCAGTTCTGGTGAGATATCCGCATCCCTAGTTTAGTTTATTTCCTTATTTTGTTTCAGTTCTATAAGTTTGATGCGCTTGATAAAACTTATTAGATCTTGCTCTCTCTCTCTCTCTCTGTCTCTCTCTCTCTCTCTCTCTCTTTCTCTCACACACAGTCATTAAAGACCGACCCCGTTTACCCCCAAGTCAAGCACAGGCAGTGTTGCCTACAGGCCTAGCTGAAGATTATTCCTATAAGCAGTCAATCGTCAATCTGTTCAAGAGCAAGCCGTTCATCCTGCTCCTGCTGAGTTACGGTGAGTTCAGTTATTCACTCGCAGCATGAGCTTCAGAAGGACACTCAATAATTATTTAAAAAAATTTTTTTTTAAAGTAAGCAAGTGTCTGTCACCAAAGAGAATGCTAAATACAAACCACATCCTGTCATGAGGGCAGCATTCATCAGTGTAATTCGCTCAGTTATTTAGTGTGACGACATGAATTGGGCGTTGAAAGCTAAATCTGATTTTGTGATGTATATAATCGTTATTACGTTACAAGGTCCCACTTATACATGCATATTAGAGTCGCCTGGTGCAGCTGGCTGTGTCTTTATTTCATTATCGCTGGTGCTTTCTGTATTATATGAAAAATGTTTTTAAATTATTAATCAGTTTGCTGAATGGAACCTTCGAATGTTTTTCAGGCATCATGACCGGCTCGTTCTATTCAGTGTCCACTCTCCTCAACCAAATGATCATCACTCATTATGAGGTGGGTTTATAATATTTCTCCCCCCTTCTTCTGTATTACTCAAATGTTGTAATGTTTATGACTGTCACTAGGTGATGGTTAGCACGATGTCTCAAGAACGAGTGAACGTTGAATGCTTGTAGGATAGATAAGGATTTATAATTGTAACCATCAGATAACCTGATAAGATTTTGGAAGCAATCCAAACAGGCTCAGGGACAGACTGCTAGACTAGTTTTTCTTCAATAGACTCCTTCCTGTTTGTAGTATGTTTATGGGTATTTGATGCATATGAATTAATAACAAGAAGGGTTAGACTTGTTGAGAATCTTTCAGAAGACCAGGATACCAGAAAAGGTAGGGCCAGGGTTGCAGGAGAACAGGAAACCTATTTACTAAGTGTTAACATGCTGGGTATGTTTTGATATCTTGTTCGTTTTGGTCTGACATATCTGTAAGAACACACAGTTTAAATATAACGTCTTCAGGTACACCGTAAGATAAGGCCAAAATAAATCTGAGATGATAATAAGACCAATAAAGATACACAGCAAGGTCTTTATCATATTCTCTTTATAACAAGTTTACGTGTCACGAGTTATGGCAATATAATATGCAATCCATCATGATCATATAGTTTTGGGGAAAACTATTCCATCCATGCTGTCTATTGTATGCAAACACATGATGTCTTGAGATCCACGTTTCTCAGATTAGTTTTAAAAAGTAAAACGTATATAATCATTATTGTTTTGGTTAAATGTTTGTGTTCATTTGAAACTCTCAAGTTGTGTTACCAACCTTTAACCTGATAACCTTCATTCCCACTGCTTTGTTACCGAGAGGAAATGATGCAATTTCCTGTTGCATCTTGATAGCTAAACGCGTGGAAATTTGCAGTCTCTTCTGAAAGAAGTTTGATTAAAAAATAGTAATTTATTTTAAAGTATTCTTATGAGTCATTCTCATATAGTCATGGGTAATGGATCAGTGATTTATTAAACTTTAAAAGAAAATAAAAATTAATAATCTATTAGTACCGTGTGCTACTTGTCATTTAGAACATCAAGCAGACAATTTGTTCAAAGTTGACCAAAACAAATACTCAAAGGATGTTAAAATGAATATATCGTTCATGTTGTATTGATACCCTGACTGCTTTGAGTAAAAACATTGAGCCTTGTCCAGATTAGAAAGTCAGGGTTTGGCAAATCTAGCTGGCGCTTATGTTCTACACGTCACGTAACCAGATTTCTTGCAGGGAGAGGAGCTGAACGCAGGCAGAATTGGCCTCACCCTGGTCGTGGCTGGAATGGTAGGATCCATCCTTTGTGGGCTGTGGCTGGATCGTACCAAAACCTACAAGTAGGTGAACTCTTGGATAAAAGATAAGCAGATTTCTTACAGAGAAGTTAAGAGGATTAACCCTCACTGGCTTTCATACTGCTGCTTGTAATCATTGTTTAATGGTTCACTAAGTATATTTCAATTGAACTTAGTGAAATATTAGGAAGACCTAACATTACTTAATTGTCTTTGTTTTAGAATGGAATGTGGCGATAAGATGGAAAACGGCGGGTTCGGGGGAAGAAAAGAAAAATGTTTTTTAGCGGTTAGGGTTACTATATGTCAATTACGTTCTGTTCTTTTTGGTAATCAATTTTATCAGAATCCCAGATAGCACATGCACTTTCACCCAGTTAGCACAATGTGGCCAAGTCTCGATGACCTTTAGATCGTTTGCTAATTGAGAAGATATCTGTACAACGCCACTTTGATCACTGTTCATGTCTTTAGCTGGAATGTTTATTCAGTTGCTGGGGGTAGTTAGTCATGAGTTATTTTGATTAAAACAACACACAAAAAAAAAAAAAAAAAGGTCGCGTCAATTAATCATGGAAGGAAGGTTGCGTAAAGTGATCAGCTAAATCTGTTTATGACGGTGTGAAGATTAAATAACTATCATGAAGAGTAAGCTCAGTCTTACAGCTACTAATGGGATTAAATCACACGATCAGTAAAACAGTGTTCCAGCATCTCGGCTACAAAGCAGTAATATTTATTAAACCATGAAATCTTTATTAGTGTTTTCACATATAGTTCATTTAAAAGGAACAAAACCCAGTTCACTTAAAGGGAACCAGCCGAAAGTCACCTCAGTCATTTTGGTGTTCACAATATAGTGGACTCAGAAGAGAACTCTGACCTCAGCTTTCTGTGCTTTCTTTTGTAGCTCAGAAAAGAATAACACTTTTTACAATAAGGTTCTATTAATTACCATTGGTTATTACTTTAGGAATCATTTATTAACAGCATATGTATTTCTTCGGGATATGTGAAAGCAATAAGGTCTATATATATATATATATATATGTATGTATGTATGTATGTATGTATGTATGTATGTATGTATGTATGTATGTGTGTGTGTGGGTGTGTGTGGTGTGTGTGTGGGTGTGTGTGGGTGTGTGTGGGTGTGTGTGGGTGGGTGTGGGTGGGTGTGTGTGTGTGTGACCTCATCGCTTTCACATATCCCGAAGAAATCAAACCACAAAGAACCGTAAACAGTATAGTATAGTATAGGCCTGAGTATAGTTCGCTTTTGGGTTCTTTAAGGGGGATGTGATATTACTTGGTTTATTCATGATGAGTGAAAGTGTGTCTGTGCTTATTTGTGTCTCTGTATTTATTTGTAACCGTGCTGCTGCCACTTGCAGGACACTCTTGTAAAAGAGATTTTTAATCTCAAGGAGTTCTTATCCTGGTTAAATAAAGGTTTGAATGAATGAATTCGCATATACATGCTGAACCCCTCTGCGAGCGTTTGGAAGGCTCAAACTAACTAATTGTGAAAACGCCCTAAATCTATATTATCAAATGATAATAAACCTGTAATGTTTCTCTGCTCACACAGAATGACGACGCTGATCGTGTACATTCTCTCCTTCCTCGGCATGCTGGTGTTCACGTTCACGCTGGACCTGGGCCATCTCCTCGTGGTCTTCTTCACTGCAGGGGCACTTGGGTATGTTGGGAAGATGCTTGAATAAGTGTTCGCATAAGCGTCATCATCATGGTTGTGTGTACTGAACCAGACAGATTAAAGGCTCAGGAAACTTTTGCAGGTGTTTTGAGTTAATTAGCTGATTGGAGCTTCTTTATTATACAGAAATTCTTTATTCTAATATTTTGAGATACCGAATTTTTTATTTCCGTGAGCTTTAAGCCGTAATCATCAAGACTAAAACAAAAAAAGGCTTGAAATATTTCACACTATGTGAAATGAACCTAGAATATATGAAAGTTCCACTTTTTTAATTAATTTACAGAAAAAAATTAACTTCTCCACGATATTACAATTTTTAAAGATGCACCTGTATGTTTTCAGCCTAGACTTAAACATTGAGACTGTGTCTGAGTCCTGAACACTAATTGGAAGGTTGTTCCATAATTGTGACGCTTTGTAAGAGAAAGCCCTTCCCTATGCTGTAGCCTTCACTATTCGAGGTACCAAAAAATAGCCTGCACCTTTTGATCCAAGTAGGTGTGGCGGATCATAAAAGACCAAAAGTTCACTTGGGTACTGTGGCGTGAGACCATTCTGAGCTTTATAGGTTTTTAGTAGTATTTTATTTTCAATGTGAAATTTTAAGGGGAGCCAATGCAGTGTGGATAAGATCAGGGTGATGTGGTCATACCTTCTGGTTTTAGTAATAACTCTTGCAGCTGCATTCTGGACTAACTGGAGTTTGTTTATGCTCCTACTGGAACATCCAGACAGTAAGGCATTACAATAATCCAACCTATAAATAATTTTACCTAGAGGTAGCATATATACAGTAAAAAGCATGGGGCCTAAAACAGAACCGAGGTACGAGCATCGCTGCTGTGCTACAACCTTTTCTAATATCTTGGAGATAAAGGGGAGGTGTGAGATTGGCCTATAGCTGGAAAACTGACAGGGGTCAAGGTCAGGTTTTTTAATCAGGGGCTTGATAACAATATCATAGCTAGTGGTAAAGATAGAATTGATTATTTTTAGAAGGGGTTTAATTACTTCCAGAATAATCTGTTTGAATAAACATGTAGGTAAAGGATCCTAGTGTACAAGTTGACATTTTGATGAAGAAATTAGTGACATTAGTTCAGTCTCTCTAAGGGGAATAAAACATTCTAGTCACTAATGTGAAATTGTTATATTATTTATAGGGTTAGTTATAACCCTGGCTTTAAGATAATAGGCTCTTTTTTTTTGGCTAATATTTTCAATTTTGCCAATGAAAAAATTCATGAATTCATCTTTGGTGGTTTTTATTCCTAGTTTATTCCTAGTTAATTTTGCATTCATTTAGTATTGAATAAGAATTTAGGACAATTTTTGTGATTTGCAATTATGGTGGAGAGAGAGCGAGACTGATCTAGCAGCACTAAGAGATTTTCTATAGTTGGAAGGAGGCTCTCCTTCCATGCTGTTTGAAATACTACCAATATGGTTTGACGCCATTTTAAAAAAATTGTTTGTTTTTGTCTCATTCAAAGCATGTATATGCAGCTGCTGGAACATAAGCGAAAACCTGAACTAACGTTTCACGGATGTTCCAGAACATTAAATGTTATTATAAACTGATAAAAAGTACAAAGAATTGTTCTTTAATTAATAAAAATTTGTAATAGTATGCAATCCAGTAAACACCCCAGATTTTGTGTTGGGCCAAATCACTCCACTACATTGCTGATTATTATTTTATATAACAGCAACATTTTATTATTATGATTTATGATGTAAAAAAAATAATGAAATCCTATGGGCAGCATTATAACTGTGAATGAATCTCGGCCTCTGAATGTGTTATGCTGCCCTGTGATGCTGTATGAACAGTGGTTTGAAAAAAAAATGATTGGAAGAAGAAAAGAGCTGGCTGATAGATGGAAGCTGACCAAAGACTGAAAAATAAAAGCCCCGTGTCTGACGACTTTGATGCTTATTGCTCACGAGACGTCCGTTGAATTTTATGCCCTACCTTGCATCGAATCATTTTAATATATTAAACCTTTTTTCTGTGTTTCACATGAAACATAATTTTTTTAGCCACATATCTTCCATTGTGCTGAATAGGTTTTTCATGACCGGATACCTGCCCATTGGTTTCGAATTTGCTGTTGAAATCACCTACCCAGAGTCTGAAGGCACTTCATCCGGTCTTCTTAATGCATTCGCTCAGGTAAAATGATCGGCCTTTTAATAGACTCTTTTGAATAAACCAGTCTACTTCATTTCCACACACACCTTCTCTTCACTGTCACACAATAGTCATGATGCTGAGCAAATTTTCCTACACATCCACATGAGTCATGGCCATGTGTCTATTCCACAGCTTTCATTTGCCTTCATTTGATTAAAGCGATAGTGAAGTGAAGGAAACATGTTGGACTTCTCCTCCTGCTGCCTCTGTAGATGGAGCTGTCATGAATTAACGTGTGTGTGTGTGTCTTTATCAAATGCAGATATTTGGGATCATTTTCACATTTATTCAAGGGAAGCTCACCTCAGACTACAACCCGCTAGTCGGAAACATCTTCTTGTGTGCCTGGATATTCGTCGGCATCATTTTAACAGGTTACACTTCCTGTGATTTTCTGATGTATTTATTTAGGTTATTGCAAATGATGAGTGGTGGTGCTTGAAAGTTTGTGAACCCATTTTAGAATTTCCTATATATCTGCATAAATATGATCTAAAACATCATCCGATTTTCCTAAAAGTAGACAACGAGAACCCAGTTAAATGCATCAGACAAAAATATTATACTTGGTCATTAATTGATTGAGGATAATTGACCCAATATTACATCTGTGAGTGGGGAAAAGTATGTGAAGATCTAGGATTAGCGGTTAAATTTGAAGGTGAGATTAATGTTTTTGTGTTTTCAGCTCTCGAAAAAGACTATTGGTGCCCTTCTGCAGTTTGCTAACGATCACATGGACAAGCCAGATGGCTATTAGGAAAAATGTTTTGTGGATGGATGAGACCAAAGTAGACCTTTTTTTTTGTTTAAATGAGAAGAGTTATGTTTGGTGAAAGGAAATCCCTGCATTCCAGCCTTAACCCATCTGAGAAACATCTTGGTGGTAGTATCATGGTTTGGGCCTGTTTTGCTGCATCTGGGACAGGTTAAAATTCTGTGAGACTTGTGTGGAAAATCTGATGTTTTAGGTCATGGTTATGCAGAAATATAGAAAATCCTAAAAGGTTCCCAAACTTTCACGCACCACTCTGTGTGTGTGTGTGTGTGTGTGTGTGTGTGTGTGTGTGTGTGTGTCTGTATATACAGAGCATCCCGAAAGTATTCACAGCACTTCACTTTTTCCACATTTTGTTATGTTACAGCCTTATTCCAAAATGGATTAAGTTCATTATTTTCCTAAAAATTCTACAAACAATACCCCACAATGACAACATGAAAGAAGTTTTTTTGAAATCTTTGCAAATTGATTTAAAAAAAAAGAAAAAAGCACATGTACATAAGTATTCACAGCCTTTGCTCAATACTTTGTTGAAGCACCTTTGGCACCAATTACAGCCTCAAGTCTTTTTGAGTATGATGCCACTCAAAGACATTCACAGAACCTTCGCCCCAGTCTGAGGTCCAGAGCATTCTGGAGCAGGTTTTCATCAAGGATATCTGTTCATTGCTGCATTCATCTTTCCCTTGATTCTGACTAGTCTCCCAGTTCCTGCCGCTGAAAAACATCCCCACAGCATGATGGTGCCACCACCATGCTTCACTGTAGGGATGGTATTGGCCAGGTGATGAGTGGTGCCTGGTTTCCTCCAGACATGATGCTTGCCATTAAGGCCAAAAAGTTCAATCTTTGTTCAATCTTTGGACTGAGAGTCCTTGAGGTGCCTTTTGGCAAACTCTAGGCAGGCTGTCATGTGCCTTTTACTGAGGAGTGGCTTCTGTCTGGCCACTCTACCATACAGGCATTGATAGAGTGCTGATGTCTACACAGACATGCTGGAGCTCTGTCAGAGTGACCATCAGGTTTTTGGTCACCTCCCTGACTAAGGCCCTTTTCCCCCGATCGCTCAGTTTGGCCGGGCGTCCAGCTCTTGGAAGAGTCCTGTTGGTTCCAAACTTCTTCCATTTACGGATGATGGAGACCACTGTGCTCATTGGGACCTTCAATGCTGCAGAAATGTTTCTGTACCTTTCCCCAGATTTTTGCCTCGATACAATTCTGTCGCTGGTGGTCAATAGACCTTGGACTGCATGGCTTGGTTTGTGCTCTGACATGCATTGTTATCTGTGGGACCTTATATAGACAGGTGTGTGCCTGTCCAAATCATGTCCAATCAACTGAATTTACCACAGGTGGACTCCAATCAAGTTGTAGAAACATCTCAAGGATGAACATTACATTTACATTTATTCATTTAGCAGACACTTTTATCCAAAGCAACTTACAAAAGAGAACATGCAAGCAAGTAGTGCTCCCATACAAGATCCGTTAATTGAGTTCCAGAAGAAGCAAAGTGTGCTTTGAGTAGAGGTGTAAGTAGAGGTGTAAGTGCAATTATTTATTTTTTTAATGGGTTGGTTGTGTTCACGGAAGAGGGTGTGTCTTTAGCTGTTTTTTGAAGATAGTTAGAGATTCAGTGGAAACAGGATGCACCTGAGCTCAATTTTGAGGTCATGGCAAAGGCTGTGAATACTTATGTAAATGAGCTTTTTTTTTTTTAATAAATTTGAAAAATTTCAAACAACTTCTTTCTTGTTGTCAATATGGGGTATTGTTTGTAGAATTTTGAAGAAAATAATGAATTTAATCCATTTTGGAATAAGGCTCTAACGTAACAAAATGTGGAAAAAGTGAAGCGCTGTGAATACTTTCCGGATGCACTGTATACAAACACATTGAAATAAATACAAGGTGTGAAACTTATTTTTATCATATTTGCTTTCAGCGTTGATAAAATCAGAGCTGAAAAGAAATGACATCAATACTGGCAACAGCAAATGTCAGGCGGTATGTATTGGCTTATTTACTGACTTTAAGCTTGGCTCGGTTTTCGTTTTTCTTCTTGTCTTTTCTCCTTATCTTCTTTTTGATAGAAGAATATCTGTTGCACAGAAGATTGACCATAGCTTATCAGCTTGCAGGAGAGCCTTAAAAGTAATTAGTATTTCATATTGCATTTATAAAATGACTCTTATAATACAGCAGACATTCTGGAAATCCTAGAAAAAGACTAATGGCTAGTCTCACATTTATTAATCTTCTGGAAGATCCTCCTTTATGTCCCAAGTCCAGTATCTTTGAGGCAAATTTTAACAGACTCTGATTGTTTCAACTCCTATAGGACTTATTTGTTGTTGTTTTTCTTGTTTTTCATTTGATGGATTCATATGAAAAGATTTTTAATGAAGTGAGGCCAGATGCACTGTATCAGTGCATCTTTCATGCTCCGGGAGCACAGTGACATCACTATTGTGAAATGTGTTCGCACACATCAATATTGTGAAAGGGGGTGGGGCTTTCAGAGAGTGTAAGTTAACATTAGAGAGTTCACCTGCGTAGATGTCTATTGGTTCATCTGCTGTGTTTGAGGTGGGGAAAATAGTCCATTGTTATGGTATTAAAGTTTGCGTAAAATGGTGCCAGGTCTAATAATAGACATTCAAATATTCACTTTTTATATTTTCCATCTCAACTCTCACCCATTTTGTAATCCCTTCCCCATAGATTAAATTCCTCTGCCTTCAACCTTGTTGTGTGACATTTTTCCAAAAAGTAATGCTAAATAAATACTTGTGCTCTTTTAAGGTTCCTACAGAGTGTCCTGTGGAGAAGGCGTCCAATGGTGTAAAGCTGGATTTATCACGCGAGACCACACTGTAAGCCCACAGAGACTGTGCTCCACCTCCACACCACCATCATTGCAAACTCAGTCCGGCTTACTTGAATTTTCTATACTGTAATTACTCATTGAGTTATTTTAACTGCAGAGTAAGCTTTAATGCCATTATCTGTATCTGTATCTGTTTAGTGCTCAAAATATTCGTATCCGTTTTCATATTCGGATTTAAACCAGAAATGGACGTGGTCTATACCAGAAAGGGATTTATTTATTTGTCCTGGAAAACAGTCTTGGGAGGCATTTTTAATTCACAAATTATAACAACTTTATTTTTATTTATTTATTTTTAAATTATATAACTTTAGTCATGTGGAGACTTCTGGAAAGCTTTCTCTCTAAGTAAGAAAGCTATGTTGTAAAGCAATCAATAAACTGTTATTTATAGTTGACAACAGATTTGGGTTCTTTACAGAACCAAATCCAGAAAGATCAGAAACGGTCATTGGACATATGATCAGATTCTTTTATAAAGCCAGATGCACTCCAAGTGCTTCTGGGTTTCTTTAAGCAGCACATACACCACCAGTCAAAAGTTTGTAGACACTTGACTAAAATGTTTCTCCTGATATTAAGAATCTTTTGATATGAAGGTGTATGATTTCAAAATCGGTGTTGAAATCAGTCTTGTACATACATTTATGGAAATTCTAGGCAAAAAGGGTGTCCACCTTGAAGATGCTAAAATACAAAATAATTTTTTATTTATTTCGGGTTTTTTTTTTTAATCACAACATAATTCCTATAGTTCCATTTATGTTACTCCAGAGTTTTCATGACTTTATTATTATTCTAAACTATGGAATAATTAGTAGTGTAGTGAACATTTGGGGATATATATATATATATATATATATATCTCCCCAAATGTTCACTACTCTTAACTTTTCCCACAAAAACAGTGAGGAAACAAATAATAATATGCCTAGCTTTTCCCCCATGTCTGAACATTTTGGTCTAGTTGGTAGGTTTTGAGGTGTGTGTCGGTAGGTTTTGAGGTGTGTGTTAGGATGGGAAATTTGTTTAATCCTGGAAAACTGCCATGTGGTTTTTTTTTGTTTTGTTTTTTTTAACTGCACATTTAAATAAAAACCCTAAGTGACATTTTTTTATTTGTTTTGTCCTGTGAGGTCCCGATGTGGGCACACTTTTGTAGAAAAACAAAAGCAAAAATATTCATTGTTAATGACACTTGATGGTTAAGTATTATAGTAGCCAAGCCTTATTATTGACTGGTTTATGTTGATAACATAGGTTTCTTTTCCCCATCCCTACCTAATGCTTTTTAATGTCTTGTGATAAGTTTTATTTTTGTCCATGCGTTGCGTTATAAACCTAATTCCCAAACAGTTGGGATGCTATATAAATAAAAACCGATGTAATGATCTGCAAATCTCATAAACCAATGTTATTAACAATAGAACATCAAAAACATATCAAATGTTTAAACTGAGGGAAATGTACAATTTTAAGATTGTACATCCCCCCCCCCCGCACATTTTTTATATATATATTTTTTGATGTGTTGAGGCAATCAAATTCAAAATGACCTTATATTTTCTTAAAATGGTAAATTTTTCTATGTTCTATTGTGGATAACATATGGGTTTATAAGATGTGCAAATCATTGCATTCTGTTCTTATTTACATGTTACACAACGTCCCAGCTTTATTGGAATTGCTGTGGTAAATCAGCAAGATAAATGCCCAAGATTGATTGAGCAATTAAAGCACAAATCAGTGCCGCATTCAGCGCTTCTCAACCATGCTTCTGTAAAGTAGAGCACAGGATTTTCCCACTCTTCATAAAGCATAAAACATCAGCCATGGTCACTATGAAGGAGTTTATTTCCGGTTAAAGATGATTATGGGGTAGTCGTGGTAGCTGAAAGTACCACGTAAGCACATGATAGTTGTAACGCTGAGAAACAGCCCTCGCACGTCAAGTAGTTTTACCTGTTAATGTAACATGCAAAGCCGTTTGTGTGTAAATTGTCACATTCGCTAGGAAATTACACAATTATGACATTCCTTTCAATGCCATGATACTCAATTCCTATTTTTTTTTACACCATGCCTTTGCACATGTTACTTCTGAGCCAATACAAAACATAAACTGCACACGATCCTATGGCACATTTTTTAATATTTTATGAATAATCATGATTTAATAAGAGACTTTAGGATTCTCTGTGATTCTGCTGTGAAATAGCAAAAGAATAACTTTACTAGGTGGGTTAGTAACCGCAGCCATGTAGTAAAGAATGAACTGTTCCATCCTGTAAAACAGCACAACTCTACTGATGTTGGTTCTAAAGTTATGTAATTTTGCTTTATAGGGATTAATAACTTTATTATTATTTTTTGCCTCAGAAATGTGGTACATGGGAAAGAACACCGTTGTAGCAGTGTTTTTATTATTTCAGATCTAAATGTTGTATCGTCAACAACTGCATGTTTATGTCCATGTGATGGCTTGTTGTTATTTATTACTTTCCAGTCTAATACGTATGTTCATGTGAGCGAAGTGCACTACTCATTGACCACACTGCAGCATTGTTCCTGTCTCCACCTTCATTCTGTTGTCTATAATCGATATTCATGTATTCAGGTTGCTGTAATGCAATCATCTGGAAACTAGCCTGAGGATTCATAACTGTGGTAAAACACTGTCACTGACTTTCCCTTATGAATTGGAAGCATGTCCCTACCTTGTCACGGACAGTACGGCGGGAGTGAATCTTTCCAACAGAACATGCTTGTTTTTGATGTAATTCAAGTCTTGCTGACATTTTGAAAACATTTGTTAGAGCTTTTTTTCTTTGCCATACTTTTGCTGTTCAGATCGCAATGCCTTCTGGGAAAATTGTGTAAATGAAGTCTGCAGTAATGATGACACAATCTCTTCGGCCTCCAAGAGGCCATCTAACTAACATTATTTTAGCTAATTAAGTCACTATGGCTGTTGAGAGGGTTGTTTTTGAGATGGTCTTAAAAACAATGTGAGCATTTGTGTCTCAGTAATTTATCAGCATTCTTCTGGACTGTTTCTGACTGTACTAAATGTGCTTTTGGTTTTACAGTAGGTCATCTGTGGGTATGTTAATTTCTTTGACACTTTATAAATAAAGAAAACAATAATTTTCCATGGTAGCATCTGTTATGTAGCATGTGGCTATATATGTACAGTAGATATCTCTCATTTTGCTGCAGTACTTTAGACCAGTGTTTCCCAACCGGGGTGCCGTCTGATGAGAGCAGTGGTGCCGTGTAAAAATCCTTCAAACATTTTAAAAATACTACAATGTGTATAAAACATTTAATGTGTATGATAAATATCTGATGCCTATATGATGCAATAATAATAAAAGACACATAGAATTAATAAGACAGACACACACATTAATATTATTAATAATAATAATAATAATAAATTAAAATGTTGATACTGGGCATTTAAAAAATGGAGCATAGGACATACAGTGAGGGGGAAACAAGTATTTGATCCCCTGCTGATTTTGTACGTTTGCCCACTGACAAAGAAATGACCAGTCTATTATTTTAATGGTAGATTTATTTGAACAGCGAGAGACAGAATAACAACAAAAAAATCCAGAAAAACGCATGTCAAAAATGTTATAAATTGATTTGCATTTTAATGAGGGAAATATGTATTTGACCCCTCTGCAAAACATGTCTTAGTACTTGGTGGCAAAACCCTTGATGGCAATCACAGAGGTCAGACGTTTCTTGTAGTTGGCCACCAGGTTTGCACACATCTCAGGAGGGATTTTGTCCCACTCCTCTTTGCAGATCTTCTCCAAGTCATTAAGGTTTCGAGGCTGACATTTGGCAACTCGAACCTTCAGCTCCCTCCACAGATTTTCTATGGGATTAAGGTCTGGAGACTGGCTAGGCCACTCCAGGACCTTAATGTGCTTCTTCTTGAGCCACTCCTTTGTTCCCTTGGCCGTGTGTTTTGGGTCAGTGTCATGCTGGAATACCCATCCACGACCCATTTTCAATGCCCTGGCTGAGGGAAGGAGGTTCTCACCCAAGATTTGACGGTACACGGCCCATCGTCCTTTTGATGCGATGAAGTTGGCCTGTCCCCTTAGCAGAAAAACACCCCCAAAGCATAACGTTCCCACCTCCATGTTTGAAGGTGGGGATGGTGATCTTGGGGTTATAGGCAGCATTCCTCCTCCTCCAAACACGGCGAGTTGAGGTGATGCCAAAGAGCTTAATTTTGTCCTCTGAATCATTCAGATGTTCATTGGCAAACTTCAGACGGGCATGTATATGTGCTTTCTTGAGCTTGCGGGCACTGCAGGATTTCAGTCCTTCACGGCGTAGTGTGTTACCAATTGTTTTCTTGGTGACTATGGTCCCAGCTGCCTTGAGATCATTGACAAGATCCTCCTGTGTAGTTCTAGGCTGATTCCTCACTGTTCTCATGATCATTGCAACTCCACGAGGTGAGATCTTGCATGGAGCCCCAGGCTGAGGGAGATTGACAGTTCTTTTATGTTTCTTCCATTTGCGAATAATCACACTAACTGTTGTCAACTTCTCACCAAGCTGCTTGGCAATGGTCTTGTAGCCCATTCCAGACGTGTGTAGGTCTACAATCTTGTCCCTGACATCCTTGGAGAGCTCTTTGGTCTTGGCCATGGTGGAGAGTTTGGAATCTGATTGATTGATTGCTTCTGTGGACAGGTGTCTTTTATACAGGTAACAAGCTGAGATTAGGAGCACTCCCTTTAAGAGTGTGCTCCTACTCTCAGCTCGTTACCTGTATAAAAGACACATGGGAGCCACAAATCTTTCTGATTGAGAGGGGGTCAAATACATATTTCCCTCATTAAAATGCAAATCAATTTATAAATTTTTTGACATGCGTTTTTCTGGATTTTCTGGTTGTTATTCTGTCTCTCACTGTTCAAATAAATCTACCATTAAAATGATAGACTGATCATTTCTTTGCCAGTGGGCAAACGTACAAAATCAGCAGGGGATCAAATACTTCTTTCCCTCAATGTAATTAGGCCGTTCTACGACTGCACCAAAACGCTGTTCCCAATTTTGTAACTATTCAAAACAATATTATCTAAAAATTAAATGACTAGAAAGAACATAAATGCATTGATGTTTTAAGTAAATATTTTGCAACTAAAAACTATCAGTATTCCCCATGACCTCTATTGTTACTAAAGCTATTGCTTTCTGTATGCGGTACTAAAGGGTGTATTCTGGAATCCCCTGCCTCTTTTATTTATATACAGTGCCTTGCAAAAGTATTCGGCCCCCTTGAACTTTTCAACCTTTTGCCACATTTCAGGCTTCAAACATAAAGATATAAAATTGTAATTTTTTGTGAAGAATCACCAACAAGTGGGACACAATTGTGAAGTGGAACGAAATCTATTGGATATTTTAAACTCCTTCCATTTCAAAATGATCGCTTGCACAGTGCTCCTTGGGATGTTTAAAGCTTGGGAAATTTTTTTGTATCCAAATCCGGCTTTAAACTTCTCCACAACAGTATTACGGACCTGCCTGGTGTGTTCCTTGGTCTTCATGATGCTCTCTGCACTTTCAACAGAACCCTGAGACTATCACAGAGCAGGTGCATTTATACAGAGACTTGATTACACACAGGTGGATTCTGTTTATCACCATCAGTCATTTAGGACAACATTGGATCATTCAGAGATCCTCGCTGAACTTCTGGAGTGAGTTTGCTGCACTGAAAGTAAAGGAGCCGAATAATTTTGCACGCACCACTTTTCAGTTTTTTATTTGCTAAAAAAAGTTTAAAATATCCAATAGATTTCATTCCACTTCACAAAAATGTAAAATTTTATATCTTTATGTTTGAAGCCTGAAATGTGGCAAAAGTTTGAAAAGTTCAAGGGGGCTGAATACTTTCGCAAGGCACTGTATATATGTGTGTGTATATATATATATACACACACACACACACACTCTCTCTCTCTCTCAGAGGTGAACTCACCATCTGAGGAGACAACTGGATGTCCAGATAATCGTTGAAATTCCTCTGACTCACAGCCCATATGTGGAAATTTCACAAAATATGACAAAAGTTTATGCCTTTACCAATCAGAATCATTCAACCTGATGTAATGTCTAGCTTGGTGATTGTGTGAAAGTATAACTGTAGCTGTAATGAGTGTACACAGTGTGACCTACGATCTCCTTGTTGTGTGTTGAAACTGACTTCTGCTGATGAAACTGAAAACTGTTCTTCAGTAAAAACTTTATTCAAGTTATTGCATCTCTTGACTCCTGGTCTTCATTCATCATATCTGGTCCTTGGGCCTTTAACTGTAAATTCCCCTACAGTATTTATTTATAGTAAGTTATTTTGTACACGGTTAACTAATAAACTATAAAAGACGGTTGCGGTAGTATTTGCATAACTATTTTTTACTTGGTGAATAAAATTTCCTCCAGGAGAAGCAGGTATTTTTGTAAACCGATTAAGTTAAACCTCTCCTACAGACTTTTTAGATAAATAAATAAATATCTACAATGCTCTTTCTTTGGCATGTATAAAATACCATTTTAACTGTATTTTACTAGTACCAGATGTTAAAAAAAATTATAATAATAAAAAAAAATTGGAGCATATTTGGGGGTGGAAGGGAGATGGGTGGTGGAGTCAGGCCTAAAGAATTCAGAGGCCCCTGGGCACAGTGTTTTGTAGATGTAGCAGTTCTTTGCAATAAGTGCAAATAGTTGGCAGATGCTATTTATACTTATAATTAGTGGCAGGTACTATTTGCACCTAGTATTTTTGTACATTAACAGGATGCAGTAATAACATAGAGTGTAAATTACTATATTTATTACAATTATTAAATGGATGCCACCTAATTGGGACAATAAAGCCCTCCCTATACCTACCCCTAACCGATAAACACTTTATTATTAAACAGTCGAAAGGCACTTTATTTGCACAAATATTTTCCAAAATGCAGATTCCTCCTCGGGTCGAATTCGTTAAAGGCTACTTTCAGGCGCCACACTTCCTACGGCCTACACCACTGTAGATGTTCATGTAAAAGGGGGAAAGAAAGAAAGAAAGAAAAAAGTGCGCACGGGGCCCGTGCCCATAATGCTACATTGTATAATCTGGCCCAGGGTGGGGTGGAATGAAGTGCGCGTGTGTGTGTGTGTGTGTGTGGTAGGGTGGTGTATAAATCCGTCTCTACACACAGTGATTGTGAACCTTTTGGCGTTCCACACAGCAGAGCGGTTCTCTTCCAGCGCGCAGCGTCAGCCTCCTTTAGAATGAAGGGATGCTGCAGCTCGACCAGAAGACAAAAAATGAAGAAGCTCGCCCGAAAGCTGGCGTTAGCTGCGGCTGCGCTGTTCTGGATAGCGGCTCTGCTCTATGTGATTCTCCTGAACAGTCGGAGGGTCCCTGAGACACAGAGACAGAAAGAGCAAGAAAAGGAGGTGAGTGAGACAGTCAGGGAATAAAAGTGGCCTGATCGGATGGAGGCGACCACACACACACACTCTGCAGGTCAGCGCATGTGTCCAGATGGGACATTGACTGTGTCAGGAGGCTGGAACTCATCATATTTACCTGATGTGTTTTACAGTATAAATTCCCTCACACTGCACTTCAGTGTGACAAACACACGGATTTTAATAACAAAATTCCCACATGTAACTGCAAATAATTTATTTTATTTTATTGATAAAGTGCTATCATTGTTTTTTTCAATGAATATGTATAATGATAATATATAACCAGGAGAATGCCATGACAGCTGCTTAGACTTATTTTTCTCCATGACATAATCTCTAATGTTCACAGGTTTAAAAAAAAAAATTGAAACATTTTCAGGGGAATTCATTTGAGACAGCAGAATGCTGAACTGTCACTGCAGCACTGTTGTTTCATTATTTATTCTTGACAACAACAACAAAAAAAGAGTCTGCTGAGTCGAACACGAAATCTCATTTAACAAACAAGAACAAAACAATAAAACCCCCAAAATAAGAAATATGATTGGACAAGTGACATGAGGATGTTATTGTGTCATAAAATTTAATTCAGGTTTATTATGTAAATGCTGGTTGTGCGCTTTACAGCAGCGAATAAGAACCATTAGACTGTATTGAACTTACCAAAACGATGTTATCTGCCATTTGCCAGTAAGAACTGCAGAAGTCGGGTGATTGTAACTATGGCTCAGCAGCTCTTATTTACCACACACCCTATCTATAAATATTTAGACAACATTTTTGTCATCTTAGCTGTCGATCACAGTATGTTGGAGTTGAAATAATGAGCTCAAAGTGCAGTCTTTAAGCTTTAATTTAAGTGGATTTACATCCAGACTGTCTGAACAGTGTCAGAATGATTGCACTTTCTACAGTATCTCACAAAAGTGAGTACTCCCCTCACATTTTTGTCACATATTTGATTATATCTTTTCATGTGACAACACTGAAGAAATGACACTTTGCTACAATGTAAAGTAGTGAGTGTACAGCTTGTGTAACAGTGTAAATTTGCTGTCCCTTCAAAATAACTCAACACACAGTCTAATCTCATGTCATGTCTAAACCTTGTCACACTTTTGTGACACAAGACACACTTGTCTTTGTTCTCCTCACCTGGTTGCCACCAAACATGCTTGACACCAAATAAGTTTATCTTGATTCCAGTAATCCATGTCCTTAGTCTGCTTGTCTTCAGCAAACTGTTTGTGGGCTTTCTTGTGCATCATCTTTAGAAGAGGCTTCCTTCTGGGACGACAGCCATGTAGACCAATTTGATGCAGTGTGCAACGTATGGTCTGAGCACTGACAGGCTGAACCCCCACCCCATCAACCTCTGCAGCAATGCTGGCTGCACTCATACGTCTATTCATTGAGGGAGCCACGAATGCCTACATGTACTGTGACATACTGAAGCAGAGCATGATCAGTATGCCATATTCCAGCATGATTTCCACCATTGCCTTGATAAAGAAGTTGAGGGTGAAGGTGATGGACTGGCCAAGCATGTCTCCAGACCTAAACCCTATTGAGCATCTGTGGGGCATCCTCAAACAGAAGGTGGAGGAGCACAAGGTTTCTAACATCCTCCAGCTCCGTGATGTCGTCATGGAGGAGTGGAAGAGGACTCCTGTGACAACCTGTGAAGCTCTTGTGAGCTCCATACCCAAGAAGGTAAAGGCAGTGCTGGAAAATAATGGTGGCCACACAAAATATTGACACTTTGGGCCCATTTTCACTTAGGGGTGTACTCACTTTGTTACCAGCGGTTTAGACATTAATGGCTGTGTGTTGAGTTATTTTGAGGGCACAGCAAATTTACACTGTCACACAAGCTGTACACTCACTACTTTACATTGTAGCAAAGTGTAATTTCTTCAGTGTTGTCACATGAAAAGATATAATCAAATATTTACAAAAATGTGATGGATGTACTCACTTTTGTGAGATACTGTATATGTTGACCAAAAGTAAGTGGACAAGCTAACAATCATACATTTAATCGTTGTTTTTAATACTTGGTTGCAAAGTCTGGAATCTATAGACATCACCAGACTCTGGGTTTCTTCTCTGGTGATGATCTGCCTGGTCTTTACTGCTGCTGTTTTCACTTCCTGCTTGTCCGTTGGGCGTTCTGTCTTCAGTGAGTGAAAAGCAGCTCAGTGGAATTTGGGTCAGGTGATTGACTTGGCAATTACTGAACATTATTCTTCTTTGCTTTAGAAAAAAAGTCTTGGATTGCTCTCGAAGAACGCTTCAGGTCATTTGTCCATCTGCACTGTGAAGCAATGAGTTTTGAAGCAATGAGATTTGTCTGAATGTGAGCAGATAATATCTCCCTGTACACTTCAAATTCATCCTCCTGCTTTTCTCAGCAGTCACATCAACAATAAATACAACAGAACTGGCTCCCCAGGCAGCCGTACTCGCCCACACCATAAAATGAGCTGGTTTGCTTCATATCACGAGCAGTTATTTGCTTTCTTCATTAACTTCTCTTACCATCATTCTGCTACACGTAGATTTTTTGTCTCGTCTCTCTATAGGATACTGTTCCAGATACTCTAATCTGGTCTTCGTGGGTTTGAGGCTTCCCAATGGTGTACATCTTGTGGTAAACTCTCTGTAATTTTCTCTGGTGAAGTCGTCTTTTGATTGTTAACTTTGGCAGAGATACAGTACGCCTACCTCCTGGAGGATGTTCTTCATCTGGCCAACTGGGATGGAATTCTTCTGTCATCCACCACACTTGTTTTCTGTGATCTTCCAGGCCTTTTGTTGTTCCTGAACTCAACAGTGCGTTCTTTTGTTCATGATTGTACAAGTTAGTTGATTTTGCCACGCATATTGTTTTTGCTATCTCTCGGATGGGTTTGTTTTGATTGTTCAGGCTAATGATGGCCAGTAAGCAAGCCATCGTTAGCCTAAACAATCAAAACAAACCCATCAGCAGGGGCGGCTGTGGCGCAGGTGCTAAAGCGGGTTGTCCACCAATCGTAGGGTTGGTGGTTCGATTCTCGGCCCGGGTGACTCCACATGCCGAAGTGTCCCTGGGCAAGACACTGAACCCCAAGTTGCCGATGGCACGTTAGCGCCCTACATGGCAGCTCTGTGAATGGGTGAATGAGATACAGTGTAAAGTGCTTTGGATAAAATTGCACATTTACATTTACATCAGCTTTTTGGACTTCATATTGAGAGTTAACAGCGACAGATTCCTAATGCAAATGCCAAATCCACTCTAGACTTTCTATCTGCTTACAAGTCAGTGAAATAATGAGAGAATAAGAGAATTTGACCATGGAACAGCTGAGCAGATGATTGTCCAAATACTTTTGATCCCTTAATAAGGGAGGGACCAGATATATAAAGTGTTGCACTTTCTACACTGTTCATCTCATTTGGATGTAAATATCCTCAAAATAAAGCTGAAAGTCTGCCCTTTGAGCTCATATGTCATTTCCGCTCCAGTATACCGTGGTAGACACGAAAATAACAATGTCAACATCGAGATATTTATGGGCCTGACTGTATATTCTAAAAACAACATAATTTAGCACAAACAACAGAGTGTTCATTGTAATATTTATTAATATTTAATATTTTAAAACGTTGATTTTTTCTGTTCTAGTACCTTAGCGTAAAATTATATAACATATGAATCACTTTTTTTTTTTACATTGGAGGGGAAAGAACCACATTAAACAGATGAAACAATGCCTTTTAGAATATATTTTAGTAATTCATCTGGACACATTATTTCACTAAGTGGCCTTCACTACCACTACAGAATTATTTAATGTCATCCAGATAGCTGTGCTCTCCTGAAATCTGGGCTATATGATTAACATACCATGAATTATTCATACAGAACCTTTCCACTCCTAGTTCCAACATTTTAATACTTCGATATACTTACTGTATATTGTATTCCGTTATCTGAATTGTGTAAATGAAAATGTCAGATTTAGTGTTCCTACTGTAGACTCCACAGGATTTTAGCTGATTTTATGCAGCCTGAACTGAAAGCCTGGCCCTCGTCATGCTTTGGAAAAGGACACCTACAATTACCCACCTTTATTACCGGTTGTTAAGATGATGATGTCGCTTTTTTAAAGCAGCGGGTTATGACATCCTCACCAGCACTGAAAAAACGTGCAAGCTTATGGAGAATTCACACTACAGAACATCTACAATGCCCTTCTTTACCATTAAATATCTTCCTGTCCTGCCCTCTCTCTGTCATCATTCAATGCTACATATAATTGTCAGTTTACAGGTTTCCCCTCCAACATCCACATATAGCCTAATTAGCATACCAACGTTATTATTCTGAAAAGTTATGCCAGTTCAATCAGCAGACAGCACAGATGCTGCATTTAATCTAATCAGACTAATACCTCTTACTCATGCTTTGACGATCTGTTTACTTTCTTACCTGGCCCAAACAACACAATTTGGCATAGACTTCTAGCTAACATTAATGCAAATGATTGACTATGTAATGATAATGTTAGCTTTGAATGATGGGCTAGATTTTAGATGTGGTTTTGACAGTTGGTTGGGAGGGTCATGGGGATGGGCAAAAGAGGTCATGATTCATTTTAAATAAAGAGTATTTATAAAGCAGAAAAATCCATGATGCTATTCTCAGCCATTTTAGAGACCAGCTACATACATGTCAGGGCAAGTAATACAGCTGCTCGATTATCTACAGAACTCCTAACAGCAGACTGTTCTATAACAGTGCATGATTGCTTTTGTTCCAGATATCAAATACAGAATGGGATGATCTCTTGGATGAGTTTGAAGAGAAAAACTACCTCAACGCTGACAGGTGGAAGCCAGGCCAAGATCCTTACAGTCAGTATGCCTTCAATCAAAGAGAAAGCGAGAGGATCCCCAGCAACAGAGCACTTAAAGACACCCGACATCACAGGTAGGCTGCGTGTTTGTGTGCGTAAGGTTTTACTTCACACCTTAATATCCCCTAGTATGTGTGCCCACTATGCTGTGACTTCCCACAAAGTCATGCAATGACCATGACATATAGTAGTACTAGAATAAGTACCCCATGCACAGTCACTTCAGTTCCTTTGACTCTACTTGACTTGGTCCATGTCAGATGTTTTGAGTATCTTGGAGATATCTGCGAAAAAAAATCCCATCCTCCAAAGCTCTTGATAGACTCCGATCATCTCCTAAACTCCTCTAGGGTGTGGCAAGAACATTCTTTTATTCTCTCAGTGGCTACCAGCAAGATTGGGTTCTATTGTTGGCTTACTAGACTTGTTATCATCCCTCCTATGCTCTCAACAAATTAGCTAGAAATTGTTCTAATGCTCAGTATGACCCTGATTGTTGCACTCAGTGCTCTGATTTTTCACATCGCTGTTGTCTTAATTTGATGACTGGGCTGAATGATGACTAGACAGTAGCGGACTGGGATATTATCCTGAATGCTAACTCTGTTAGCCCATTTTGCCAGGGGGTGGCAGGTCTTTGTCTGTGGTAAGTGTACAGTAATATTATGGTAATGTGGTGGCTATTTTAGCATAGCAGCATTTCTGAAAGAAGTTAGATGCAATCAATCACCATGCTCTCCCAGGAATCAGGCATGGGATTTCCCCCTTGGATTGGAGTTCCAGGGCAGCAGAAATGCATGCATGTGCTGGTGACACAGGGTTGAGGTCTAAGGTTATGTTTCCCAAATGTGTGAACCAGGTGACTGACCTCACAATGTTCTGAAAGTCAGTTTGCAGAACATTCCCTATTGTGTTCGCTGCGTGCCTTACAGCAGTTTTTGAACCACACAGCAGCTATACGTTCATCAGACCAGTTATTATTCTGTCTCAGTGCAAAGACATGGGGTGCTCCCTCTCTAAGCAGAGATTATCCCACTGGATGATAGGTTATTACCACTGCCTACTGACCGGCTTCAAGCTGTGACGTACCTGATGGGTGATCCTGAGATGTGTACCACTCTAGGAGGTCTGTGCTGCAGTAGTCTGGACTGGATTAAAAAATTGAAAAAGTCACAACTTCAGGCAATGCTTTATTTTGCTTTTTGCTATAATGAAAAATTATAGTATGAAGACACCACTGCATCGTATTGTGTTCCATGGGTTCCCTGTCACTCAGAACCATTGTCAACCCAGTAGTTACTCTGCGAATAGGTTCACAGAACTAAAATCCCACCAAACTCTAGTCGTGCACTAGAGGATGTCCAGATGTTAAAACACTGCTATTGTTCATAGCCTCATAAACACAGACATAACTAATGATTTCTTGCTGCTTGTTTTCCAGCTGCCTTAGACATTCTCTCAAAAAATAAGTATGATTTATCTGTCATATTTTATATGTTGACACATATGAATAATCCTGCTCTGTTTGCCAAATACCTTGAAAACTATACTATAGCTTTCTGTTAAAAACAGTAATGTTAATCTGTTAGCTGAGTGTACTGTATATTATGGCAAACAATCACAAGGGTATATTTCATCTGTTGGCTTGAAATGAGCTCCTTGTCGCTTTCTCATGTCTCAGTGTAAAAGCAAGTCGCACAAAGGCAGAAAGTGTGTTCCAAAACAAGTATTGTAAAGCCCACTGAATTATAAGTGATACCCGTAAGCATGAGATTCATCTGCTTTGTCTTTAGGGTACATGAGAAGGGATAGGGTGACAGTGAATATACAGATATAATAGTACATTTATTTGAATAATTTTATTTGTAAATTATGTAAATACATGGTAATGTATCATTATTTTTCTCTGGAACAACAGGCCAAGCACAGTGGGTAAGATTGTGACTGCAATGCAGTTCGGTGTGCTTCTAAAAAAAGACAAAGAGAAAAGGATGCTGAAGGAACACAAGCTGCTGCTGAGGAAGAGTTATTGAACTTGTGTTAATGCCTCCAGAGAGAAAGAATCAGGCCAGTGCATTAAGGAAATATTCACAGCTTTCCACTTTTTTTTTCTTTTTCTATCCTACAGGTTATAAAATTGTTTAATTTTTCACATTAATTAAGAATTTTGGTTAATTTATTAAAACGTAGAAAAATCTCACCTTTACAAAAGCAGTCAGGGCCTGTACTAGTTTGTCGAAGATCAAATTATGTTTTTTTACAGAGAGATTTTTTTTTTTTTACAGCATTTTGATTCTATTTAGAGGAAAAAGACACATTAATGGAGTAAGTTTTAAAATGAACTACTTGTTGTTGGACATGTTGTCATGTAATGAAATGTCAGACAGATGCAAGTGCAGTTTTTTATTAAAGAGAGGCAGATAGATAATCCAAATTGTAGCACAAACATAGTCAAAAAGGGGAAAATGGTCAGTCGAACTGCAAACAGGATAAACTAGCCAAAGGGAGAATCAGAAGTGTGAAGACAAAACAGGACCAAAACCATGAAACGAGAAACACGAAGATAATAGGCTTGGTATGGGTCTGGCAAAAAACACATACCACACAATACTTTGCATCGAACAAAGATACAGAAGGGGGTTAAATACTAATGAAATCAAAGGTAAAACAAACAGCTATTAATAATGTTTTTAATAAATTTACCTAAAACACCATGAGCACCGAGTATACCTGAGGCTGCTGACAGAGGCAACCAAGCCTGAAGCCGACGGTACGGCTCAACCAGCTCGACTCTCGCCTGAGGCCAATGGGCTGGCCCACCAATTCAAGCTCCTGTCTAAAACTGAGACACAGCTTCCCAAGCTTGGTTCTTGCCTAACGACCCTGGTGAACCTGCCCCAGCCTCATGCCTGCTCCTTGGCTCCTCAAGGCACCAGCTACTTGTTGGACAATGCCCGCCTCTGGACCTGAGGGGCTGTGTAACATTTTGCCCACGAGAGGGTTTTCTGGCACTTTGAGAAAAGTGGGGGGTGGGGTGGAGGGTGTTGATTCCCCTCAGGATTTTCCATCGCGCTGAGCGAGAAGCATGCAGCATGCTCAGTTGTTTCTGTTGTTACCAAGCCTTTCTATTGTGTTGTTATTACTGGTGTTTGATTCTACTTTGTCCTTGACTGTGTTTATGTGCCTTACCTGCTCTGTCACTAATGAAGTTTTGCTTGCTTTCAGACAGATGGAACCACAAAAAGCTCAGAGAAGAGCCTTCAGAGATGTTTGGTGTATTTATTTCCTAAATTTGAACTAAAACAGCATTCTACATGTATATATGGTGTATTATGGCTTTTCTTTAAAAATTGGGCTTGGAACGTTCTCCGTAACGATGACACTTGGTCACTGTGTAACTTTGCTGCAGGGAATGCTGTGTCATGATTTCTGTGCCCTGTCCTCTCATCAGGTGTACAATGCTGCACTATGACACTGAGCTGCCATCCACCAGTATAGTGATCACACTGCACAACGAAGCACGCTCCACTCTACTGCGTACACTAAGGAGGTGAGACCCCTTTAGACTTCTCTTAACTAAACAGCTAGTTCTATTAAACAGTACCATATTAAAAAATAAATAAAAGTAATCAGGACATGATGCTAGCACCGACTTTCTTCAGCTTATAAACAGATTCGTTGGAGTTTTGTGAAGATGGTTACTATCCATAAATATAAGTTATTAAGGGTTCAGGTTTGCTAAAAGTAGTAATAATACTTCCCTACATTCTTAAATACCATACCATATATGTGAAGTCAACATGGGTTACGGTTGGAAGCAGGTGGAAGAACTTGAGTGTCCTGCAAAGAGCCCTGACCTCAACCCCACTGAACTTTGCGATGAACTGGAACACCGACTGCACCCCAGGCCTCTTCAACATCTTATTAATCTAGCTTATTATAACATCTAATAGGGAACAGCTTAATATTAAATCCCTTAATTTTGGAATGAGGTGTTCAGTATGGAGGAGTCACATACTTCTGGTCTTATAGTGTATATAAGTGTGGGCAGGTATGACATTAACCTCAACCATTCAAATTAGAGTCTCAGTTTTACCTCAGGAAATGTTTGCCTCCTTTTTTCTCCAATGACTCATGTCAGGGTCCGTCATATTCAAATATATACAGATGGAAAAGGACATGTATGCGTCAGATGAATCTAAGTGATGAAGCTTTTGTCACATTAAAAGTACCTTTCAGGACTTTACAGTATCCATTATAGTGTCTTACTTTGGTGCTTTATACCTAATACATCTCAAACTTATTCTATTAATTTTTTTAATGAATGTGATTTTCCACCTGTCAGATAAGAAAAAGCTCATCTAACTCAGAATGATGTGTCTTTCATCTTCTTTCTGGCAGTGTACTGAATCGGACGCCTGTACATCTGATTCATGAGATCATCCTGGTGGACGACTTCAGTGTGGATCGTAAGTCATGACAGTCAGTATGTTTACAAGAACAACAATAATCTGTTATTAACCCGATTAAGACGATACTCTGATTAAGAATCTACCATGTAAACAGCGATTATTGATGACCTTAATCTGGCTAAAGTCATACTCGAAGTAAACACAAATTTAATTAAGACATGTGGAGTATTCCTATATTAGTCACATTATCGATGTGCATTGGAGACATGTACACACTTTAATCACACTATTAACATCATGTGGGAGCATTTTGTGACAGGACACATATACACACGGCAGTGCTCAACTGTTTTACGGCAAACAAGAGAGTACGGCTGCGTCTGAAACCGCGTACTTATCTGCTATATAGTAGGCAAAATATGTGTATTTCTATATACTACATAGTAGGTAAGTATGTGATTTCAGTATTTCAGTATGTGCCCATGGCTTCAAACAGTCGTCTATTTGCACATACAGCATGACAAATATTTAATTGCACTTGAAGCTTTCATAAAATTAAAATTGAAACACCTAAAACTGTATACGGTACCATAACGAAGATGAACCGTATGTCGATACGTGAAATTCTGGAGGGAACTTCGGACGGCGTGGTGTGGGGATGTGACGTGTGCTGTTAATCGATTTATGTTCTATAACGTGTAAAACAGGAACAGGAATATTCTAAAAGCAACTCATGTAAACACCTTAATCACAATATTCTCTTATTCAAAATAAGTTCAATAATAAGATTATTGCTGTCCATGTAAACGTAGAATCTTCTGCTTTTTTTTTTTACAAGGCATGGTCCTTAATAAAAAATAAATAAGTAAATAATAATAAGGGCTAGTATTTTAGCTTGGAGGAGAAAAGATGAAGTGATTTGATAGGACTTAAATATGTATTCTTTGTTCTTTCAGCAAATGACTGTCTTTTTCTCACCAAGTTACCTAAAGTCAAGTGTCTTCGCAATAAACGAAGAGAAGGTAGGCTTGTTTTAATTTCTTTGTATGAATGTTCTCTGTAATTATGTGCGTACTGGTTAGCAAGTTAGCGTGAGCAGCTGTCTGCTGTAGTACAGTGATGTGGTTAAAAATATACATAAAATAAACACGAGAGAGACTGATGAATGATATGTCATTTTATTGAAAATTAACAGGACTGGTGGGTGCGTAATCCTGAGGAGAGAGATAAGGGGAAGAAAATGGTGTAAGGCCAGGGGACAGGGGATAGCGATGACCAGCATATGTGTAATAAGAAGAATACTCAGAGGAGGGGGGGCTGGCAGGTGAATAGAGAGAAGAATGGTCAGAGCCCAGATCAGAGAAGGCGACATCATCCTCAGAATGAAAGCTGGAGGGAGGGTCAGGCAGAGGGTCTGTCTGTGTAGAGGCGTCAACACACACATTCACAGGGAGGATTCTGTAGCAGAAAGGTGGGGGGAACCCCACATTTCCATTCGCAGAAGGGGTGTGAAAAATGTCAAGTAACACAGCGATGTCAGCTGTGCTATTAGGTGGATATTGAGAAACAGGATTCGTGCTTTAAGATGAACACACTAGGATTTATTAGTCACAGAGAAATACAAGAGAAAACACACACACTCTTACGCATTCAGGGTCAGGCGTGCAAACATAGCACAGACACACTCTCTCTGTCTCTCCCTCTCTCTCTAACACCACCTCCCGAAGGCCTGAACGCACACACACACAACATTAGAACTTTACAAAAATAAATAGTATTAAGATATTATTAGGATAATTTAATAATATTATGAGGTAGGGAGAACAGTAAACCATGTGCAAGTAGTATAACCATATACAAAATAGAAATATAAAACAGATATGAAAGTAAATTATAAACCAGAAAAATAGGAATAAAAGGTAAAAGGAACTTGTGCTATAGACAGGGGGCCTTAGATGTTTAAGAGAATCATGAGGAGCCATATATATACGAATAGTCGCATCACACTGCACCTGTGAGACCAAGGTCGTTGCTCCAAATTGTTTTCTTTTCTCTCTCTCCCATTTTCAATCCTAATGGTTATCATGAGAGGCTTGTTCTGAATCCTAATGGTTGTCATGAGAGGCTTGTTTTCTGTCCTAATGGTAACTGTTTGGGAGGCTTTATTAATCCTCATGGTAAATGTAGATGAGCTCTTTTTAGCCCTATTGGTTATTTTCTCTGTACATAAGCTATAAATACTGGAGAATGTGAGTATTTGCTTCTAATTTTAATGGCCTTGGGTAATAGGCTAAATTTGGGCCTTCAACAGCCAAAGACATCACATCCAAACATCCATAAGGTCTGGCATTTGTCACATACGTCACATCACATCAGGGGCTGATCTTAAAACAGCTCCAAACAATTGGTGGATTTTCCACAAATTAGAGGGCCTGTCAAGCCAGTCACCATTAAGAAGTATGTGAAGTACCTGGTGGTCTAACTGAACAACAGACCTGGTGGTCTAACTGAACAACAGACTGGTCTGATAACACCAGTGCACTGTACAGAAAAAGACCAGAGCAGCCTGTATATTTATAAAAAAGGCCCAGATTTTTCAATGTCTGCAGCAATCTTCTCGTGCTAATAAGTATTAACTCACTGGAGTCAAAGAGAAGAGGATGCTTGCAGTTTTAGAAAGCATTCGGAACAAGTTTTCCCATTATCTCCATCATACATGTATATAAGAGTATCTTTAGCCATTGGCTATTCTAGTAAGCTGCTTAAACAAGAACTGTTGGGATTTTTTTCTGCTTACTATCACATTTCACAATACTTGCTGTACTGTGCTCCCAGAACAAAAAATAGACTGGCAATATAAAAATAATCGTTTTTTACACGCATAACACCACTGAAATGTCTTTGCTTGAATTTCTCTGCTGTTCTTCTGCATTCCATGTTGATGTTTTTTTTTTTTCTTTGGTCACACTTGTGTTGTCTTTGCACTGTGTGTATGTGTAAATACATGTAGTGTGAGTAGTTAGTAGTTAGAATGTCAATGCAATCAATTCCCGTAATAGCTGATTAGTTTAACAGTATTAACACGTCCTTGTATAGATCCAAATTATTAGTCGTTGCGTTATATATTATTTGTTCCAATCAAGATTTTTGGTTTGTTCCACTGTCACACATCTTTCACATTACCTAGACTGTTATATTACCTCTAAAAAAACAACAACAACAACAACAACACAACATTATGATGTAAGCAGCTTCATGTGACACATTATAGTGCAAACAGTAATCAGGACTCTTGATATATGAATTTGCAAGCAAAGAATTTTGTCTTGTGCCTGACTAAAACACACAGGGATTTAGGAAATAATTATGTTGTTACATCAGTGTCTGCTTCCTTTATCCATAGCTACGAGGTGGGGTCAGTGCCCAGTGGTTTAAATGGCACTCTTTGTTTAGTGAAATTCCATTAGCGTGGGTTTCCTTGCTGAGCTGTTCATTGTTTAGGAGGTTACAGCTGTCTTAATAGATGCCGTTCCTGGTCGGTGATGTGTGAGGTAAAGCATACAACAGCGCTGCACTAGTGTTTCTCATTCCTGGTCCCATAATACCCATGCAGTGAACATTTTTTGTGTTGTTTTCCTGTTCAGACCACAGGTTTGTTAGGATCAGGGAGAAAAAAAAACCCCTAAAGTGTCAGTGCAGACTAAACAAACTACTGGGCCACACTATTTTTCAAATAGGATATCTTTAGTAAAAGTTAAAAAAAAAAAAAAAAAAAATGGATTAGAAGAAGTGTGTTTTCATATTTGAGTGATCTGTCGTGGATCTGTAATTCTTTTAATACCTGGCAGAACTGTTTAACCTACCATTAAAACCAAAAGTAAGCTGTGAGGGAAATGGAAGTCAATGCAGGGTATGATGCATCTTCGCAGCCCAAGTGCAGGACAAAGACTGTTGGTTTCCCACCAGTGAGAGCTGAGAGCCTTCTGTTTGAGGTGAGATTTCTAAGCATTCTAACCAGATGTGAGTTTCCCGTGAGAGGGTTAGATCAGAGAGAGGGTGTGACAAGGGATAGCTTGGTACTTTACTGGCATGATGTCTGTAATGTACATGGTATCTACAATGGGAAAAATCCTATCCACTGTATCAGTGATTTGGAGGATGATGAATCACAGGCTGTACTCTAACTTAGCACCTATCTGTTGCACAGGGTTGATCAGGTCCAGGGTTCGAGGGGCAGATGCTGCTGAAGCAGAAGTCCTCACCTTCCTCGACAGCCACTGTGAAGTCAACAAAGACTGGCTGCCTCCATTGCTTCAAAGGATCAAAGAGGTGCTGAGTTCTCTGACTTTCTTGTCCAACACAAACCCATTGAACCACTAGGTACCATATGTGCCATATTTGCAACATGGCAAGTCGATGTTTACACAACAGACATTACAAATGATTTTCTTTTGAATTAAATATGATATAAATGGACTAACATCCCATACAAGATGTATTCCAGTTTCATACCTAGTGATTCCAGGACAGGTTCTAGATCCACCATGCCCCTGACCAGAACAAACACATACAAATGACCACAATATCATAGGGAATATGCTGAGTTGCTAGATGCCTGATTAAAAATAGCAGCATGGCTTGAAAAACAAACACAATTTGAAGAGAACATATAGGAGGGTAGATACGATTGAGTAAAAAAACTAACAGAGTAGGCCTATAGACACAATCTGTCAGGAAATGGGTGGGAAAAAAAACGAAATTGCTTGGAATACAAATGGAATAAATAATACAGTAATGGTGTTCAATGATATTGTTCTTTTTTAAGTTTATTGATTTGCTAGTATTTAGAAAACAATAAGAAAAAATATATTTCCTGTACCTGCGTGAAGTTTACATCCCCCCAACGCAAAACATCAGCAAAATAGTCTCAAGAGTTTGTGATCCATTTGTGCTGCTTCCATTTTTAAAGTATTAGACATTGAATTATGGTGCAATGATGTCCCCCCCACGCTTCAAATTCACTCCAAATAGTCTCGTATGTTTGTGCTGGTTTGTGCTGGTTTTGTGCTTCATTTGTGCTGCTTCGGTTTTGGAGATATTAGACATTGAATTATAGGCAAAAATCTCCTCGGTATGAGCACTCTTTTAGAGTCAAATTGCCAAAGACTTTTTCAAGACTAATTGTCTCATCATTTGGTCAAAAAACAATTATCTTTATTTCATTCACTGGTCTCTCATGATTGAACTTTTCATTTATTTACATCTGCTACACTAGGTGCAAGTGACACTTCTGGTCAAGATGCTCTTGTGTTAATTAATGTTATGTTAGTATAGAAAAAGTCGATATAGTTACTAAATCAAAATTCTGGCCAATGTAAGTTCAATATTTTAACACTGTCAGTTACAATATTATTAGTTAACTTCAAGCATAATGGTACAACATTAAACAGAGCTAAGATTGTCAATGTTTATTGAACGGAAAATTCATTGCTAATACTAATATGGCTAATGTAGCTATGAAATGCTAATTACAGCTGCACATGTTGTGCATCTAGGGGTCAACATTACCATATTGGTCCTAATATAAAATATATTATCCTTATATTTTATTACTATGTTATATTTTCCTTGTATATGGGCAAATAGAGTAATACATGAAAACAAATTTATACTGTATATGACATTTTGTGAGTCAGGATTATTTCACTGGTTAATTATGTTTTGCTTATGCCAGATGCCCAAAAAAACAGCAGTCGACAGGGATTCCATTTTCACAGTCCTCTGTTCATCAAAAGAGGCCATAGTCCAAAATGGCAACATAGCTACTCCTAATCAGAGCATCTGGACAGAGCTTAGTGAGCAGCTAGAAAACAAGATCACTGCAAATCTATATACTTTTGTTAAATTGAACAGACACAACATCTGGACTGCTTTAGGGTTTATTTATGAAAGTGACCATAAAACAAGTGGCAGTATTGATGACACTGATTTTAGCCAGGGTCCCTTTCCCCAAGACCAAACGATTGCTGGACTTTTGATCTTGAAGTTAAATTTCAGAAATGGATTGAATTCATGCCTGAAACAGTTAAATACAAAAACAAATTCTCTAAAACACTAAAAAGGAATACACAATTTGAAGTCTGGCATCTGAATGCATGTGATAAATAATCACATTTGGCAAGAAGTAAAAAGCCCCTGCACATTTGTCTTTAAACGAGCCAAGCTCTATCCATCAGCTACAGAGAAATTCCTAGAAATCAGAGGCAACTGTAAGCAATGTTGTGGCCACATTCACATAAAATGTGACAGAGAGCCTGACATGAACAGCCCAGTGGTGCTGAAGTGTTTAATTAAAAACACTGATGACTCCCTGCACACTGGCTGTTCCAAGCGTACAATGTTTGGTAACTTGCGTATATAGGTAGCCAAAGAATTGTATGAGGGTAGAATGGAAGACATCAGAGGCAACAAAGCTGATGGATTTTTGAGATCCATTCGCCTAATTTGGCCACCCTGCTCAAAGCAAAGTAAAAGAAAAATGACAATTAGGCGACATGAATCCTATTTTGTCTCTGCAGATGTTAAAATACAGTACACCTCACAGTGGTAACATTAAAGACATTGATCTGGACAAGTTTTTCTGTCACTACTGGAGTCAAACACAAATGTTTATGTACAAGCTGTTGATAAAGATGTCTACTAACCCCACTGTGAGTTTTGATGCAACTGGCTCAGTAGTGAGGAAACTACAGAGACCAAATGGCATGTCTGGCCATATCTTCTTAAATCAGGGTGTTCTGGATGAGAGTTCAAGTGTCCCAGTGGAGCAAATGCTGTCAGAGAGACACGATGTTAATGCACATTGGCTGACAGAATGGAGACGTGCAGGTTACAATCCATGGACAATGAAAGAGAGCTACTATGCTTTATTACTGGGCAATGGCAGCTCTGGAGCCCCTCTTATATCAGAAAGGGGTAAGAAATACCTGAAAGCCCGAATTGCAGAAGAGTGTATAATCATTCCAGATGTAGAGGGTGAGGACCTGGAAGAAGTGGATCCATGTGGCCAAACAAAGACAGACCCACAGCAGTGGGTGACAGACATATGTGAGGAGAGCAGGTCACTTGCCGTGGCTAACAGTGATCATGATAATATGCACTTCCTCCCTGAGATTATTCCCAATATAATCTGGCTTGCAAGTTACTTACCACTCTGGACAGGGGTAATGATCCCTCATTTCCGAAGCACCAACATCACCGCAAGTTCAGCCAATATTGAGCAGAGCTAAAAAAAAAACATCAACATGCTTTTCGAGCATGAAAACTTGCCCTCAATGAAGGACAGATATCGAGCAATGAATCGATCCACCCGAATAGGCAATATGCGAATTTGTTCGGCAAAACAAAAAGGTGAAGAAGATGCAGCTGTTGCAACAGTGATCACCACAAGAGCCAATACACTACCCACCACAACTTGCAGCGTAGACGGAAAACCAGAAATGGATGCTTCCTGTTCTGGGACTTCTGACACTGTCACAAATATCCATCCAACAGATGAATATGCTATTGAAAACTGTAGAGGCCTAGCGACTCCACCCAAAAAGAGGAAGAGGAAGTCATACCTCTCTCCTTGTCCCGAATACATCTCTCCTTGTCCATGCAGATCCATCCATGAGGGGGAAAAGACGAGGAAAAGATGAGGGGAAAAAATGGTAATAATCAACAGCCTGTTAAACTCAGGAAATCAAGAATCTCTGTGCTGAACACATGTGCATTTGATGCTTTTGTCAGTGCTTATGTTGTGCTTTCTGCTATAGTGTCACTTTTGGAAATATTGTTTGCAGTGAGGACTCCAACAACCTCCTGCAGCTAGTGAAAATCACCACAAAGGGTCTGAATGCACAGGTCTCTATATATTTAACTGGTTGTAGTCTGCGTTGTGTGTTTTATTTTATCAACAAACAAAAAATGCGGACGGCGACTGGATCGACTCTGACTATTCTGATGACACAAACAAGCAGTCTCCCAGAATGATTCGACCGTAAACTGTGCTCTCTCCCATTCAACCATAATGCGAAAGGGGCGCAGAATTCACCCAAGTAACAAATTAAAATAATATAAAACAAAAACCATACCTCACAACACAAACAAGCAGTCTACCTGAGTGAATCGCCCTTAAACTGTGCTCTATAAAATAAACATGATGTGCGATGGTCACATCTTGAATCAAAATACAAAATAATCACTCAAAAAGGAGGATAAAACAACAAAAATAATCACACAGATGAGTAAAATAGCATAATACACACAAATTAAAATGAGTACACAAGTATATAAATGATGATTTAAATAAAGATGAAACAAGATTATTGAGGACTCAAAATTAAACCTACCTCTCACATTCAACCATAATGTGAAAGGGAAGAGGAGGAGCCAAAACAGGAAATTACACAGACCAGTGACATAATGACAATTAAAAGGGAAAGTACTCACACAAGTAGACAGCCACATCAGGTACACATCTACTTTTGTGTAATTCTACACATTAAATCTATGGAATATTTTCCATACCCGTTACACATACAGAGGGCAGAGCTGCTGAGTGGAATATTCAAAGCAAACATTATGTGGCCTACCACAGGAGGTCTCCATGTATCTGGGAGATGTATGATGACCTGAGAAGTGGAGTGACAGGAATGTCAGAAAAAAACCCAAAATATGTCCACATGCTGTGTTATACACAAAAGATAAATTGCAATGTTTAAATTTACTTTCACAATTTAAAGTAATTTTGGTGTAGGCCACATACACCCTTGTTTTCCTACTCCTGCTTGAAGAAGTCATTTCTGCTTCTCTGGAAGTCGGGCTTGATGGTGTTTGCAGTCTAGTCTTGGTTTGAAGACAGATAGTTCAATTCAATTAAATTTTATTTGCACAGCGTTTTTTTTTACAATGGACATTGTCTCAAAGCAGCTTTACAGAAACATATAGACACGGTATACAGATTATAAATGTGCGAATTTAACACAATCGAGCAAGCCGGTGCCGACTATGACAACAGATAGTGTGAAATGAAGTCTGTTTTGCCTTAGGAGCAGATGTAGTCCCAGCAATCTGAAATTGGAGTAGATGAGAGCTAAATCCAGAGGTAGGGCATTTGAATAGATCAGGCAGGTGCGGAGAGCAGAAAGGATCAGGATCTCTAGTATCTCCATAAAATCGACAGAAAATAGTGGCTTCTCAGTATTATGTGTTTCTAAGTTTAAGTTTTGAAAGGTTAAGGGGCATCCTTAAATGGAAGGTGGAGGAGCATAAGGTCTCTCTCATCCACCAGCTCCGTGATGTCGTCATGGAGGAGTGGAAGAGGACTCCAGTGGCAACCTGTGAAGCTCTGGTGAACTCCATGCCCAAGAGGGTTAAGGCAGTACTGGAAAATAATGGTGGCCACAAAATATTGACACTTTGGGCCCAATTTGGACATTTTCACTTAGGGGTGTACTCACTGTTGTTGCCTGTGGTTTAGACATTAATGGCTGTGTGTTGAGTTATTTTGAGGGGACAGCAAATTTACACTGTTACACAAGCTGTACACTCACTACTTTAGTGTCATTTCTTCAGTGTTGTCACATGAAAAGATATGATCAAATATTTACAAAAATGTGAGGGGTATATTCACTTTTGTGAAATACTGTATATACATACATATACACACACACACACACACACACATCTGTCTTCAAATGTTGACAACTTTGTTTATTCTGGACACATGCGTTTTTTTTGTTTCTGTTCTGTCTCCTCCCTGTTATGTCATTGCTTGTTGATCAAGGGTGTGACTTCAGTGTTTTCAGCTATCGGTACTCAACGCTGATTATATGCGGGATATATACCCCTCGCTTCACAGTACACTTCATGGAGTATTAGCATGGTAAAATAGTAGATAGTTAATGTTACATACTTCGATAGATTTAGTTAGTTTAAAGTTAGATTAGTTCACTTAGACCATGCTAGTCTTTTCCGCTCCGAGTTCTCAGTCATAGCTTCATTTTTCTTGTTTTGTATTTTGATCCTGTTTTCTGTGACTGCGACTTCGACTGCGTAGCCCTGTATATGCCTGTATGCCGATCGCACCGACCTACTGCCTGTTTTAGAATATGCATCTGTTTCACTTTTTGGATTTGTGTGCCTGTCTCCTTTAAATAAACATCTTTACCTGTACCTACTTTTGTATTCAACTCCCTTACGTCTCGGGACGTGACATACATACACACATACATATGTACATACATACATATGTGTTTGTATATATGTATGTGTGTGTATATACCTGTATGTACAGTGTATATATGGTGACATCATCGCACCATAATTCAGTGTCTAATATTTTGAAAACGGAAGAAGCACAAATTAAACTTTTATGGCACAAACCAGATCAAACCGAGCACAAATGATTGAGCCTATTTAGGGTGAATTTGGAGCATGTGGAGGGGCTGAATGACCTCAGAAGGACCTATAAATATTCTTTTAATATTTCCAAAACCGAAGCAGCACAAACGAAAATTTTTATGGCACAAACCAACACAAACAGAGCACAAACGATCGAGACTATTTTGATGACGTTTTGAGCTGGGTGGGAGGCCAACATCATGCAGGTTTCACACGTTAGTAATTTCCCGTCTCACTGCACAAGCAGAGGTTGATGTTCTGTGCCAGAAGCTTGCTCATTGTATTGTGCTGAGTAAAAGGAAATACAGTAAATAGGTTGAAAAAAGCTGCTTTATGACAGACTTGGCTAATTTCAGGACCCAAGCTGTATCGCCAGCCCAGTGATAGACATCATCAACATGGACTCATTTGCCTACATTGCTGCTTCCTCAAACCTACAGGGTGGTAAGAATCAAAACTGAAACAAATCTGTCCACATCCATCAATCTACTGGTCACAAGGGTTGTATCATCTATGTCAAAAGGCACAGCATAAGGAATATTTAATCTTAGTTGCTTAAAATGAGTACACAGTGAATATAAGAACCACTGCTTATATGTGACTGGCTCATTTTCTTATCCTCTGTCTCAGGCTTTGACTGGAGTCTCCATTTCAAGTGGGAACAGCTATCTGCTGAGAAGAGAGCCAAGAGAGTCAACCCCACAGAACCTATTAAGTAGGGAAAAGGAGGATTAAGAGGGGCTGTTCCCATATCTGAGACAGTGATTGGCAGCCTGAGAGAGATAAAGCCTTCCAGCCTGTGCACCAGCTGAACATTAGTTCAGTCACAGCCTAGTTTGAATGTTAAACTACTATTTACTATTTTGTTTTCTTCAAGTACATAGTGATGGTATTTAATCAATGGACAGTGAACAGAATACAGTTTCTGTACTGAAACACATACATGAGAGAGATTTTAAAACTACACATCAGCTGTTTTTATATCAGTCAATGTGGATAGCTCTTTCCTCGTGTAGTACAAAATATAATCAAATTGCGATATTGATAAGGCACAACCCAACTACAGTATGTATATGTATACACAACAGAATATTATCAACATTTACCATTAATGTAATTTATGCATTGATATATTACATTAGGATTACGTTCACAGGCATTGTGCATTTTTTCTGGAGTTGTTTCTTTATTAAAATGTCGATAAATTTATGGCCCGAAGGCTCAAATAACCGAACAGATCAAGCAAATAACAACATAATCTCAATCATGTATGTAATATTTCCTGTTTATGTAGAATTGTGTTTCTAATTGACTGGTGATGTGACTAACAACTAACTGTCTGGTTCAGGACTGGCTTAGGATCAAACGTACAGTGGTGCTTAAAAGTTTGTGAACCTTTTCAAATTTTCTATATAAACACTCAGATAATAATATATAACATTGGTTCATTTTCCTCAATAAATAAATGAAATAAAGTATAACACTTTTATTTCAGTTGTTTAGTTGGGTTCTTTTTATCTACTTTGAGGACTTGTGTGAAAATCTGATGATGTTTTAGGTCATATTTATACAGAAATAAGTTTCAAAAACTTTCGAGCACCACTGTATGTTTAGCTGGTGCAAAAAGCAGTGGTTGGGATTTTTTTTTTTGCATGCAGTTTGTCTCTTTCACCTTCTCTTTACTTCACAAAGGCCTGTGGAATTGCTGGCCTGATATAGAAGAGACTAGATTAGAGTGCAATAGTGGGCATTTCCTGTCTCACATTGAAATATTTGAAAAACATTTGAAATGCATTTAGTAAACATTTTAAAGAATTTTTTTAAATTTTTTTGTTTATAAAAATAGTCATACTGTAGTCCAATACACTACTGCATGATCTCTGAACACAAACAATATGTATTGTTAGTATTTAGGCCGTTGAGAAAGGCCAGATTGGACATTTAACTATTGTATACAATAATTAATTGGCTACAACTTTTTAGCTAAGCTTCTCCTTTATCATTCAGTCCTTTCTATTCATTTCCAATAACATATTCCCTTAAACTCAGGGGGGAAAATTATATGAATTTATAGTAATTGCTATATACAGTACATGTTATCGATCATACATCAGAATATCTAAACAGACCTCTAGGCATCATTATTCCAGCAGAGTGATTAATAATTTCTCAATATCCTGAAATCCCCAGGACACCCGTTCTTCCCGGAGGGCTCTTTGTAACCAGAAAATCCTGGTTCAACCACCTGGGGAAATATGACACAGCCATGGATATCTGGGGGGGAGAGAACTTTGGTGAGCGAGTATGTGCTGGTATCCTGTGAGTCCATGAATGCTGCAAAGACAAGTTACTTATAATATATCCTCATTCTCTGTAATTATTTCAGTGTGATAAACCAGTTTGTTTGATTTACTCTAATATATTTAAATAACAGATCTTTAAATAATAATACAGCTGTTACGAAACAGGACTCAACAAGAAGTAAGCACAGGAGTAAAGTCTTTATTTACACTTAAGGCAGGAAACACTCGTTTAATTAAGGCATCAACACTCGCTATGGCCTGAACACGCATTTAACTATGGCATAAACACTCATTTAACTAGAGCATGAAACTAGGAACAGGAAACTAGACAGAGCATGGACACATTACCGCCAGGCACCATTATACTTGCCGCCTTTCCTTTAATCCGTCATTACTCTATTATTATTATTCTACGGTAATAGCAACGCAAGGGGTTTAAATAACCGGTCACAATTACCTTCATTGCTGACAGCTGGCAACACTTCACAACACACCCGTGCACCTCCACCAATAGCTGAACCGAGTGGGGACAGAACAGGAACCAAAACAAGTGCACATGTCCATTGTAAACAAAGTCTTAGCATCCATGCGCACTTCAAGCATGTGCACACGGTCTCCAGCAGACTGTGCATGTCATCACCACAGCACCATCTGCCGGCGAGATCGTGATAGAACCTCCCTCCAAAGGCGCTCCTCCAGGGGCGCCAAAGAGCACCCCCCTCCAACGGTGGTCCTGGGCCCCTGTGTAATCTGTCCTTTGATCTTTCAGGAAACAGGGCGGCTTCCGCCGGGCAGCAGACAGGCGGAGCACCATCCCCAGAGGGGCTGGGGCATTGGGCGAAGTCCACCGCATGGCTGGAGCTTGGGGTGACATCTACAGAGGGGCTGGAATGCTGGGTGCCGTCCTCAGCGGGACTGGAATGCTGGGCGATGTCCTCAGTGGAGCTGGGGCTTGGAGGGACGTCCTCAGTGGGGCTGGAGCTTGGAGGGATGTCCTCAGTGGGGCAGAAGCATGGGACAGCTTCCTCAGCGGGGCTGGAGCTTACGACTGTTGGCAGGACAGGACAGTGGAACAGCACAGTGGGACAGTTTCCTTGGCAGGACAAGACAGCGAGACAGCTTCCTCATCAGCTGAGACCTCCCCGCGGGTCTCTGGCTGGAGCTCCAAGGTCGCCAAGTTGACCTTGGGCGAGGGCCCAGACTTCGCCAGGTTGACCTTAGGTCTCTGGCAGGAGCTGCGAGGTCACCCTGTTGACCTTGAGCTGGGGCTCTGGAGCTGAGACCTCCCCTTAGGTCTCTAGCTGGAGCTCTGAGGTTAACATGTTGACTGTAGAGCTGCAGATTCGAGCGTGTTCACCCTATTATGTCCAGACCACGAAGATGTCCTGGCTGATAGAACTCCTCAACAAAAAGTTTCACAAACTGGGTGACATCCTGCAGAGCGGTGGACCAAATACTCACCAGTTGCACCGCCCATTCCCTGGCCGGGCCACAAAACCGGGACACCAAGAACTCGATCCACTGGTGCTTAGTAGGCTTGGGATACTCTAGGCTGCAGAAATAAACCTGGCAGCTGCAGAGTAATTCCAGCGGGAAGCTCCCCAATCCCTGTGGGAGAACCTCTGTGAAAACTGCACAGACTGGAAACATTCCAGTAATCTGAGTGTCTCCCAATAAAGTGCCCTCCTGCTACTTCCAGGGTCAGGGGCAGTATTCTGTTACGAAACAGGACTCAACAGGAAGTAAGCACAGGAGTAAAGTCTTTATTTACACTTAAGGCAGGAAACACTCATTTAACTATGGCATAAACACTCTTCTAACTATGGCAGGAACACTCTTGAAACTAGGAACAGGAAACTAGACAGAGCATGGACATTTCCAACCTGGGTACCATTACACATTCCGTCTTTCCTTTAATCCGTCATTATTCTACTCTAATACAGCCCGACGTGCAAAGCAATGCGAGGAGTTTAATAACCTGTCACAATTAACTTAATTGCTGACAGTTGGCAACATTTCACAACACACACTCAAACCTATGCCAATAGCTGAACCGGGCGGGGACAGAACAGGAACCAAAACAAGGGCACATTGTAAACAAAGTCTTTGCGTCCATGCGCACTTCAAGCACGTGCACGTGCACGCACTCTCCAGCATACGGTGCACATCATCGCCGCAGCGCCATCTGCCAGCAAGATCGTGTCAACAGCTACTCAGAGATTTTTATTTATGTTTGGGTCAATGTTCCTTCGGTTGCTGTAAGCATGAACAACTGTTGTTCTACCAGAACTGATTTTGTTCTTCATGTTTTTTTTTTCTTTCTGCAATACAGTTATCATGTTGACAGCAAGCAGCACAATGCATATTCTGCTTTAGCAGTAATTCGTTTAGCTCTAAATGCTTCTTAAAATTCCATACTAATGCATTCCTTGTATTTTCTCCTCCCCACAGAGATCTCGTTCAGGGCGTGGATGTGTGGGGGAAGTCTGGAGATTGTCCCATGCAGCAGAGTCGGCCATGTTTTCCGCAAGAAACACCCATACATCTTTCCAGATGGCAATGCCAATACTTATATTAAGTAAGCTCCCTTCAGCAGTTCATACTTACATAATAGTCAACTAGCCCACAGCATCATGTAGAGAGATGAGATTTATCAAATTATTTAAATACTCATTTTAATGCCCGTGCTCTTGTGTGTGTAAAAATCGCAATGAATCATTTATGAATAAAATGTAGGCCTAATCATTGGTGTCATGATTTCAAGGCAGAGATGGATGCAAGTGCAGATAGGTTTTAATTAATACAAAAAAAAACACACAAAAGAAGAACTATGAATAAGAAGGCAAAGAATAACAGTGAAACAAAGACCATAAACACAGCAACAGAGACAACGACTAAGAAACACAAGGAGTGCAATGCAAACTGTGGCTATATACACATAGGTACTGGATAACATGACCTGATTCAGGTGCAGGTGGTCATGTGACTTTGATGCAGTGAGGTGCAGTGGCTGCTGCGAGCTGTAGTTCAGAGTTCCTTCTCTGATATACATGACAATTGGCAAAGGGTCTGTACATGTAAGTGTAACGTACAAATTTCAGGATTGTTTGCTTTTGAAGTTGTTTAGTAAAAGTTACATATTTATTTTTTCTGATCCTCTGACTTGCCTCCTTTATTGAGTCTACATGTAAAACAAGCTACTGGACAGAGTCTTAAAGACATTCTTTAAACAGGTTACTCTAACTGCTGTAACAGAACATCTATGGATATTGTGTATGCATGTATTTTTATTCCATACTGCTTAATTCTAGTGGATTAGTGTTTAAATTGTTTGGGTACTCTAATATGGAGTCATGAGATCTCCCACTTCTGGCCTGATCTCAAGACAGATCATAAATTAATTGTCTAGAAGTGAAAGTTATTGCTCAGCCATTTTTGTTGTTCAGAAATGTTTTTCGCCTTGACAAAATGCCAGCACACCTAACATTCTGTCTTGTTCGCGGTGTTTTTCATGTATCGATTATAAAAGACATTACTTGAGTCTTGTTAGCTTTTTCATTTTTACTTCTTGTGTTTAAATTTGAGGTGCTGGCAATTTGTACTTGCGATGCTTTTTCATGATGCAGTTTCATCAACATGACTCAATCCACTTATCCGCTTTCATGCCAGTTTTACAGCAGGTAAGCACAAAATGATTGGTGAATAGGGTCACCATAATTGCTACTCAATATCCTTACACTAAAATCATTTACAATTGTGGTGTTGTTGGTTCCAGGAACACAAGACGTACTGCTGAGGTGTGGATGGATGAGTTTAAAATCTTCTATTACTCTGCTCGGCCGGCAGCAAGGGGCAAGTCCTATGGAGAGTGAGTTAAGCCAAGTGCACAATACACAACTTTCAGAAGTTGTTTGGTGAACGTAGCAGTGCGTAAACTACCCAAGTGTTCGTAGACGAGTCTAACACGCTACACCATCTTTTACCTGGAGAGATCACCAACAAAACATACCTGATTGTTAAATTCCTCTTTCTCCTCATAGTAAACACAAGAGGTGTCTATCATGTTACACTGTTATAACTGTTTTGTATAGAAACAAGAAAAAAAAAATTAGAAAAAATATGGAGGAAGGTTTGGTTGGAGCGACACGGGCAATGAGGATCGCCTGTTCTGCAAAGAGAACCCGAGGTATATTGCAAAAAAGGCAACTATTTTTATACTATACACTACCAGCAAACATGTCATGTTTGTATTTATTTTTGCTGGTCTTAACAGTCTTTTAGGGATGACATCAGGAATCTGCTGCACATGACAGCAAAAGAATTTGATTTCCTCTCTGACATGCACAGCATGTGTGGGAAAGGGGATCTCTGTGTGTTATGATAGGGGGTCACTATACTATGTAAAAAGGTTTCTTCTCTTGTTTTTGTATCTCCTGGCAGCGTCCGTGGAAGACAACAGCTAAGAAAGAGTCTTAAATGTAAATCCTTCCAGTGGTATTTGGACAATGTCTATCCAGAGCTCAAGTGAGTATGTTATTGTGTTATGTCTAATTCGCTCTCTTTCAAATTGGTTTGGTGTGTTCTTATGGGACTGATGATTGAATCTGCATATACAGAACTATTAATTACACAAGCAAGTGGGAAAATAAGTAGCATGCTATGTTTTGTTCCAGAGTTCCAGATAATTCGCATTTGAAATCTGGAGTGATCCAGCAAAGGCAGAACTGTCTTGAAGCTCAGCAAGCGGAGAGACAGGATGTTCCAGTGCTCAAGCTTGCCCCATGCATCAGCACCAAAACTGCCAGCCAGGTATGACAGAGACTCTGAGGGTTAAAGGTAATGGAGTAATTGCTACCCAGCAATGGTGGGTCTTCCTATTACATATTGCTCAGCATACTGGTATGGGCTGAGACTAGTGGCAGAGTGGGGAGGGTTTTTTGTGTATATTCCACCCAGTGAAGGTAGCAGTTGCAGTAATATTAATGGCTAGACCTGATCAATGCTTGTGGATTGATGCCCCACATTGCTGATTGAGGAGCCACTGGAGAGATACCATGTCCCAGCCAAAGTGAGGGATCCTGGATTACTACAGTGACTTCACTCAATGTCTCAATAGGGTCAATAACATCTGAGTGGTACAGGCTGGGGGTGGAAATTATCACAGTCTGCACCATTCCAGTGATCCAATTTGCATTACAGATGAACACACTGGTGAAATCATGTAAACCAGAGGGCCAAATTCTAAGTCAGGGATTTGTCAACCACCAATCGAAACCTTTATAGATGACCGTAATCGCTGTCCAAGTCAGTTACTGCATCCAGGGGAATTTTTGAACAGTCTGGAGAGGCTGGTGGGATGGGCCAGGCTCACAATACCTAAAAATAATTTCAGGCTCACAAATTGGAGCAGCTAGTGAAGAATTTGGGGAAAACCTTGAACAGCAGCCACAGAGATACCCTATAAGTCAAGAACACCAGACAAAACAGGTCTTCCAGGAATGTTCAAGGCTTGAATGCACCAGCATGACATACCACCAAGGATTCTATGGCCACTGCTCTTTGACCCACTTGTGGAAGTTAAGTGCATAGGATTTGCAGGACAGTCTCTTGGTAGAGCTTATTCAGTGCAGTTTGGATGCTATCCAGATGAAACACTTGATATTGACAGAAGGCTTTCCAGACAATTGCACCTCCCTATCTGAGACAATATCTTTGGGCATGTTACTGTATCTGAAAACCTCCCGGAAGACAAATTCAACTGTCTAACAAGATTCAATGAAGAATCCTCCACCTTCTGTTTGAGGATGCCCCACAGATGCTCAATAGGGTTTAAGTCTGGAGACATGCATGGCCAGTCCATCACCTTCACTCTCAGCTTCTGCTAATGGCTGTATGTTGAGTTATTTTGAAGGGACAGCAAATTTACACTGTTATACAATCTGTATAACTGTTACACTGTTATATATAATCCTACTGACTCCGAGCTATGAAGACCAACAAAATAAGTAATAATAAACTACAGGTTCTGTGATTTGTTATTATTGTGTGATTGCCATGGAAGCTGTAGTAGAATAATAGATGTGTTTCAGTATCACAGCAATAATACAATAATAATGAACCATTATAACACTACAATAACAACACTAACAGTACATATTGTCAGGATCTCTTTCCCAAAAGCGTATTTAGATTCGTAGACTACATATATAGATTATGAGACCATATATTCCAGGCATTGTGTTGCTTTCCACCTTCACATTCTGTTCCAATTATCATAACCCACCATTTACTTAAGCCTCTTTTTGCTTAGGAAGATATTCCTGCTCATGCACATGGAAGTAGAAAATAACTGGCACTACAGATTTCCTTTGAAAAACAAAGTAATAATAATTAGTTTACACTCCTATTACTAATTACACGGCATAAAAGAAACAAATGCATCATTTCAGGAGTGGATCTACACACACGGACAGCAGATTCGCCAGCAGCTTGTCTGCCTGTCCGTCTCTACCACATTGCCTGCCTCACAGATCCTACTCATGCCCTGCAACATCAGCGACAGCAAACAGGTACCACCAACAGTGTCTTCAGGAAAGGCAGTTAGGTTTATTTGTGTGTCTACATGTGGATCTGTGAAACACAGGGATTTGAATAATAATTGAATAATGAGTACATTTACATTTATTCATTTAGCAGACGCTTTTATCCAAAGTGACTTACAAATGATTGTAAGAAAATGATTGATACAAAATTGTGGAAATAGAGATGATTGTCAGAGTGATTTACACTGATCTGCACTATTCCGCTTTTGTTAGGTGATACCTTAATTGGCGGAGTTATTGGCGGATAATTTAGTCACTGAACAGGATCTAGATCTAAATTAATTTACGTAATTAAGAGTTAATTACCTAATGCCGAAGTTGATGTGATGCACGTTTGGTAGATGCATCAGAAAATGGTTCTCATAGTTGGTTCTGTTTTAGTTTACTATATGAATTAGAAACATTTCAGGGGGCAGTGTGGTTCAATGTAGATTTATCATTCGGATACGTCGGATTCGGATATGTTTATTTGTGTATGGACATTTTTTTTTTATCATAGTGGGGACCAAATGTCCCCTCAAGAATTGGAATATCTGACAGTTTTAAACCTTTTGGGGACAATTGGCTGGTCCTGACATGGAAAACTACATTCTCTTTGGTTAGTGTGTTTAGGGAATTATTCGTAGCATAGCATTAATTATTAAAACAGATTAGTAAGTTTGTGTTTCTCTCATCTGTGTTTCATTTTCCATCTCCAAGCGCTGGCAGAAAACAGGCACCCACCTGGAGCACCAAGTATCCCATTTCTGTCTGGACAGTGAGATGGCTTTGGATGCTGTCTATGGCACTGGGATTTTGGTGATCAGCCCATGTGAGCTCTCAGTGCAGACACAGAGATGGGAAATGCCTTTTTCTTGATCCTGAGCTTTTCCAGGCCAAAAAGTGAGAGAGGCTCCTGTGTGAAGGGAACTGTAGGGAAGACAACACCAATTGCAGTCACTTCCATTGTCTGAAGCTGAGGAGGTAATGGAGGACTGTCTGTCCAAACACAATAATGATGCATACAATGATGCTTACTTTATTAGGAACATATATACCTGCTCATTCATGTGGTCATCAGCCAATCATGTGGCAGCAGTACAATGTATAAGATCCAGCAGAAACAGATAAAGAGCTTCAGTTAATATTTACATCAAACATCAGAATGGGGAAAAATGTGAAGTCAGTGACTTTGACCTCCGTGGTTGATCTCCTGGAATTTTTAAAAAAGATTACACAGAATGATGTGGAAAACAAAAAACAAAACAAAACACAAACATCCAGTGAGAGACAGTTCTTGAGAGGAAATGCCTTGTTCATGAGACAGAGGAGGTCAGAGGAGACACAAAGATGGCACGAAGGCTACAGTAACTCAAATAACAACCTTAGAGAGCTGAAAAGCTCTCTAAGAACTACCCGTTAATTACTCAGTATGTTAGTAGGAGTTCACTATTAACTAATCAGTAATTACTGAATCTTTCTCCTACAGAACTAATAGCGAACTGTCAAAGGTTAACCTGACAATACCAGAGGTTTCCATTACCTGAATAGTAGCCCACGTCCCATATACTCATTTCACCTAAGGTCAGTCATTTCCTCATTCAGAGATGTTACCAGCCTCAGGCCTACGGGAACCTGGGAATGGTACAAACCATGTTTTCCCTAAGTAGAAGAGAAACGGACACAGTTGTTAACGGGTGCAAACGGGTGGTTATAAATCTGCCTAGATAGATCAATAGATAGATAGATGGAGAGATAGCTGGATGGATTGATGGATGGATGGATGGACTTTTATTGATCCCCAAAGGGAAATTTGATTTCTAAATCATCAAAGGCCAGCAAAACCTTTGTTATCAGCTTATTGAGGTGCTTGGTGTCTCCTGCAGATATGCAGCTCCCCCAGCAGACCACACCATAGTGAAGAACGCTGGCCACAATTAACTAGAACTAGAAAAGCCCCAGTAGTTTGCTGCACACAATGATAAATACCTGGTGTTTAAAAGAGTGTTCATGAATAGTAGAGTAAGTGTTAATCAAAATTGACTTATTTTCTTCCTTATGAGTTCTAGAATAGTATTTTAAAGTGTTACCAAACACGTAACACATCAAACCTTGAGACAGAAATGCTAAAACAACAGACCACATCAGGTTCCCCTCTTATCAGTGAAGAACAGGAATCTGAGGCTATTGTGTACACTGGCTCACTGAAACTAGATGACTAATGATGAATCTTGATTTTTGCTGTGACATGCAGATGCTAGGGTCAGAATTTAGCACAATAGCATGAATCTATGGACCCAACCTGCCTTGTGTTAACACTTCAGGCTGGTGGTTGTGTTATGGTGTGATGAATTGTTTCTTGCCACACAATACAAAGTTTGTCCCTTAATACAAATTGACCATCATTTGAACGCCATAAACTAATTGCTTCTGACCACATGCATTTCTTTATGGCCAGAATATCCCCATAATGGCTATGATCCACAAGGTCACAGAGCACAAGTCGTTTTAACTGGTTGATTCTGAGCAGGAACATGCAGCTGACACATCTACAGCAATTATGTGATTCAATAATGTCAACATGGACCAGAATCTCAAAGCAATGTTTCCATCACCTTATGAAATCCATCCCCAAAGCAATTGAGGCTGTTCTTATCTATCTATCTATCTATCTATCTATCTATCTATCTATCTATCTATCTATCTATCTATCTATCTATCTATCTATCTATCTATCTATCTATCTATCTATCTATCTATTTCATTTTAAATGGATCTAATTTATTTGTGTCTATTAGTCTACACAGTAATCCATAACGACAAAACAAATTATTTTGTTGAAATTTTTGTAAATGTATGTGTAGAGGAAGTTACTTCTAGTAATCCTTTGTTGTTTTCTTTTAGGATCCCTGAAATGTCACGAAGGACAGAAATGAGCAGCTGGGCACATGTGCAACCCCGAGCAAGAGCTTTAAAATAACTAAGTAGTACAGAAACACACACACACACACACACACACACACACACAGTATTGTGAAAAAGTATTTGTCCTCTCCCTGATATCTTCTATTTTTCATATTTGTCTCACTTACTATTTTCAGATTTTCAAACAAAGAATTTATTTAAATAATTGTTTTATTTATTGAAGAAAAAAGGTTATCCAACACTAGCTGGCTTTATGTGGTGAAAAAGTAATAAAGTCACCTTTGTGACAAAATCAACCAATTAACCAAATATAATTTGATTTGATTACTGCCAGGGCTGTTGAACCTAAACATCAATATGACGTCAAAAACCAGCACAAAGCCAAGCACAAACCACTGCTAACCAAAAGGAACATCAAGGCTCATCCCACATTTACCTAAAAGGACCTTGATGACTCCCCGACCCTTCTGGGATATTGTTCTGCGGACTGATGAGTCAAAAGTGGAAATATTTGGAAGACATTTGTCTTGCTACATCTGCCATAAAGCTAACTAATCATTCCACAATAAGAACATATGAAACATGGTGGTGGTAGTGTGATGGTGTGGGGATGCTTTGCTTCTTCTGGGCAATAATCGATGGAATCATGAATTCTGCTCTCTACCAGACAATCCAGAAGGAGACTGCCAGGCATGAGTCTGTTACAGTGAGGGAAAAAAGTATTTGATCCCCTGCTGATTTTGTACGTTTGCCCACTGACAAAGTAATGATCAGTCTATAATTTTAATGGTAGATTAATTTGAACAGTGAGAGACAGAATAACAACAAAAAAATCCAGAAAAACGCATGTCAAAAATGTTATAAATTTATTTGCATTTTAATGAGTGAAATAAGTATTTGACCCTTCTGCAAAACATGACTTAGTACTTGGTGGCAAAACCCTTGTTGGCAATCATAGAGGTCAGACGTTTTTCTTCTTTTTGAGTGGCTCAAAAAGAAGCACATTAAGGTCCTGGAGTGGCCTAGCCAGTCTCCAGACTGTAATCCCATAGAAAATCTGTGGAGGGAGCTGAAGGTTCGAGTTGCCAAACCTCAGCCTCGAAACCTTAATGACTTGGAGAAGATCTGCAAAGAGGAGTGGGACAAAATCCCTCCTGAGATGTGTGCAAACCTGGTGGCCAACTACAAGAAACGTCTGACCTCTATGATTGCCAACAAGGGTTTTGCCACCAAGTACTAAGTCATGTTTTGCAGAAGGGTCAAATACTTATTTCCCTCATTAAAATGCAAATCAATTTATAACATTTTTGACATGTGTTTTTCTAGAATTTTTTGTTGTTATTTTGTCTCTCACTGTTCAAATAAATCTACCATTAAAATTATAGACTGATCATTTCTTTGTCAGTGGGCAAACGTACAAAATCAACAGGGGATAAAATACTTCTTTCCCTCACTGTATATGAAGCTCAAGCACAGTAAGATTAAGCAGCAAGACAATGAAGCACAAGAGCAGGTTCACCACTGAAGGTTTCAAAAGCAATAAAATGATAGGTTTTGGGTTGACCTGGTTCAAATCCTGACTTCAACCCTATTGAGGTGCTGTAGCAGGACCTTAAGGAGGTAGTTTGTGCTGAAAAGCTTTCTAATGTGGCTGAATTGAAGCAATTCTGCAAAGTAGAGCCAAAATTCCTCCACAGTTACATAAACGACAAGTTATCAGAAGCATTTAGTGTTAAAGGAAATCAGGGAGGGGACAAATACTTTTTCATGGCACTGTGGTATTTACCTTGGTCATCCCAAAGCATCATGCGGTAAATCTGCTTGTTCCTTGTACTGTATATCATCATTTAATAAATTGTCTATGATTCTTAATAACAGGGCCACTATATACTTTCGGAATATACTGTTTACATATTGTTGATTCCTTTGGACAATGTAGGCTAACAAACACAAGCACTTGAAATCCAAAAGTATATTTAATTCTGCTTTTGGTGACAGAGAAGATATTTTTGGTAAAGTTTTACTTGCCTCCATACCCAGCAAACAGCATTATAACTTTCCCTAGCTCTAAACAATCAGAGGACTAACCATAGTGCTGACCAGGAATGTAGAAGTATTCTGACAAGATTGAGGCTCCTGCTCAATCACACTGAGCTTCGTCCACTAGAGGTGAAGGAATACATCTGTTTTAAGGTCAATTCTCTCTACAGGCAGAAACATAACAGAAATGGTTAGAAGCTTCACAATTGCAATGGAGGCTTTACTCTGTGGTCCTCTAGCAATCAAGGTACAGCAGTGTCAACCCTAACCTTGTAGTACAAGTGCCCAAGACTATCCAAGAACTAAGTCTTATTAGTGCTACAGTCTGATAAAACTCTGCATATAAATGCAAGCGAATGTACCTTAATTAAAATGACCTGAAATAAATAGTTTGTGGTTAGTAGGTTATTTCCCAAACATGGTACACAGTTACTCTTCACCTTTAATATAATAATGCCCATAAATGGATAAAGAATTCCTACGTGCAACACTGATCAAGTAGTGGTT